>VXBI01006486.1:179689-296971 GCA_013397375.1 Toxostoma redivivum
GCTGCGAGTTCCCGGCCAGGCGCGCCTGTCGGCGGAGGGCTTTTCGGGTTTTGGGGTTTTTTTAAAAAAAAAAATCAATTGGGAAAATTAAAAAGAAAAAAAAATGGAAATAAATACTTGACAGTGTCACTTAGTGCGTATCCCTCGCAGGGGTTGACATGCGCTGGGCGTTGCGCTGCCGGGAGAGCGATCCCGACCTGTGCCGGGACTGGGGGAAGCGCGGAGGGGCTGCCCGGGGCAGCGGACGGGCGCAGAGCCCACCCCGTGAGCCCGGCAGAGCTGCTGCCGGGGGTTTAACCCCTGCTCAGAGCCGACCGGTAACTTCTTTTTTATTTGTTTTGTTTTGTTTTGGGTTTGGTTTTTTAGTTGTTTTTTTTTTTTTTTGGGAGCAATTACTTTGTTGCCTTTAAAAATAGCACTGTAACCACCTTTTTTTATGATTAGCTGTAGTGTAACCTTTGTCCCTTCAAACTATGCAAGCTATGATATGTAAATTAGGGATCAGTTAAAGATAGTTGATTATATTCAATCAGATGACATTCATGCACTAACTGGAGTATATACAGATAAAGCTATTAGAGTGACTTGTATGCTAACAGCAAGATATAACATACCTACCTATTCTAAAAAAATGACTATTAATATTGTATAACAGGACTGTGGGGGTTGGGAGGGAATGTTATCTCTTATCTTCTTAAAAGGGGATTTAAGATTTTTATAACTGTTTTTTCCATCAAACTTTAATATTTTTGTCAAATTTTTAGGTATTTAATTTGTAAAATAGATTTTACTTTGTACTGGCGTACAGAAAATAGGGGTTGATTTAAACTTTTTTGAAGCCAAGTGATCAAGTACATTTGTAATAAAAAGTCAATGGATCTATATCAGTCGTACTCACTGTTTTCATTTCTTGTACGTTCTAATGCAGTGGCGCTGTTATGTCTCCCAAGGAAAAAAAAAAAATTGGGGAGGGGGGTGGAAGGAGAAGGCAAAAATGTCAGCATTGATGCTGCCAATTGATGCAACTTTGCGTGTGCAAGTGGCCCCTGGTCAGTGGAGATTTGGTAGATATGCATTTTTCCTAAAACCACGGTGCACTTTTTCCAGAAGGGTTTATGCAAACCTGACATTTTTGGCATGTCTTCACTTCATGCTTCCACCTTGGCGCCCGTAAACTCTAAAGTGGCCCTCTGGGAAGCGCCTTTCCCTGGCACTTGAGAAAAAGCAAAGCCAACCAAAGCAAAAACTCTGATTTCTTCTAAAGTGGTGAACTACAGCACATGATGGTTTTGCACCCTCACACGCTGTCTCCCTTCCTCCAAGGTCTGCCACTTGCTTTTCTCTAAGTTCAACAGGTCAAAGATTTTTTTGTTTCATTTTTTTTTAAGTAAAATTGCCAAGTGTTTTGGATCAAAGACTTCAGCAGATCCACCGAGCTTGGATCCAACACCTTGCAGAGCACTGACATAATTATTTTTTGGTTGCTTGTTTGCTTTAAACCCAGCCCTCCCCTTCCCTGTCCCGGGGCATATACCAAATCTGATTGACTTGTCTGTGGCAGAAGTTGTGGGAGTCAGCAGGGAGAACGATGACATTAATGTACAAGAATGCTAAAACAGGTTTACATTTTAGGGGCTCTCGTCAAGCATGAAAACCTCAAAAGTAAAACTAGAACCAACCAATTTCCTCGGTTTTGCTAGTCCTCCAGGTAGACAGTGAGTCTCTCTTAGGTGAGTTGGAAAGAAAGCAGAAAAGGCAAATTCTTCCACAGCTGTGCAATTTGCTCCTTCAAAAACCTGCTGCTTCCTACTGGATTGGGTGGCTTTTGGAGGTAGGGCTCTGCCTGAAGCACTGTGAGTTTCTCTTTTAAAAAGACACTGTCAAGAATTTTTCTTTTTTAGAAACCCAGCTTTTTTTTTTTCTGCTTTTTTTTTTCTTTTGGTTTTTGTCAGGCTTACCCAAACTTTCCCTTTATTGTCTTACTCTCCTCCTTCGCTGGCTGCCTGCTCCTTTTTAACTCAGCTTGTGCAGCTGGAGGGTCACTGTTCCCAGTGGTGTTTGGACTATCTGGAAGAGGAGCCCAGTAGTTTGAAATTCTCATGCTGGGCTTTTTTATATCTTTTGCACACTCATTTCTCTCCCTAAAAGTTTTACTCTTCTTGGCTTTCTCCTGTAATGCGTGAAGAAAGGTGAAGGGCTCTGAATTTTTGGTGGCAGAACAGAGAAGCTGGCTGCACGCAAAGCGTTGTCACAATGTTTTGACAAAACCGACAAGGTAAACAAGCGAGTTCCATTTTTATTCCTGATTCCTTCTGCTGTTGCCATCTCCTTAGCCGATTGCAACAATGAAAGAGAGATTCTGCCCAGAGCTTTTTTTTTTTTTGTGGTTCCTTTTACTCTGCTCACTTGCACATGATTTAGCTCGCTGGCACCACAAAATGTGCGTGGGTTGTGAGCGTGGCAAGGAGATACGTATATAGAGTTTAAAGCTAGTTAAGGTTAATTTAAATGGACTTCCAAAACCATAACCTTTTTTAAAAGCTCGTATTCCCCAGAGCCTAATCTTTGGGCCTGAAGTTCATGGGTTTTTTAAAATTTTTTCTTCTGTGAAGTGGTGTGTGTTGTGTTGGGATGGCTGAGGGTGGTGGTGCAGGAAGGATGCTCCTCTCATGTGGCAGCTGGAGCCACTGCCTGCTCTGCTCTGCTCCCAGCAGAGCCTGCCTTCCCATTCCCATTTGTGCTAGATGGTCCTGGGTCTGCTCTGGGACTTTGTCTTAGCCTGCCTCTCCTTCTTTGCTTGTTATCTTTCCAAAGCATTTCAGTTCCTATGGACTGTGTTTTACCAGCACTGCAGTCTGGGAGAAAGGCAGCTCACATCAGGGTCCTCAACCATCCCACTTCTTGTGAATGACAAGTGGGCCACGAGGCTTTACTGGGCTGTGTGTTGCTTGTTGTTAGTGCAGAACAGCTGCAGATAGCAGAGGGAAGCAAAGGCCAAATCATCCATTTGCAGGGGTTTCACAGTGTTACTTCTCCAATGGCATTCTGGATATTTTAGTGCAATTTGGTTGGCATAGAAGTTGCTGTTGGAGGAGTACATTGGAAGGGAAAGGATGAGCGGGTTGGTGTTTGGGCAGGCGTGGTGCTGTCACTAACAAAGGCATTTCCTGAGCCGGCAGACTCAGGCTGGGTGAAAAGAGTTTGTCCGGGGGAGGAGCTCCCCGCAGTCACAGCAAAGGTGTTGACTGTCTGGAGGGTGGGAAAAGATTTTCAGAGCAAGGTGAGAGATGGATATGGCAGAGGTGGATAGCCAAGGTACACCTGGGCTACCATGCAAGTGCTTCAGCATCAGCACAGGTATGGCACTCAGAGGAGCCCATGAGAGCCCGGTGGCAGTGGCTCTGCCACAAGCAGCTGAGGAGTGTCAGGCAGCTGGTCCCAAGGGATTGTGGAGCAGCGGGCACTGAGCTCCCCAGCTGGAGTAGCTCTGCTGGTTCCCCAGCGCTGCAGTTTGCTGGCTGAAGCCAGAGGAGCATTTTGTGTTTTGGAAGAGTCAAAGCATGTCACTCCCACCTCTATAAAAGTAGTAACCGGTTGTGTAGCCTGTTTGAGGCAAAATATCACAGGAGAGGGAGAGTTGAAGTCATACAGCAAGAAACGAGGCGTGTTTTCACAGAAAAAATGTCAGCTGGAGATTAAGTGAAAAAAGATAAAGATAGAGGACTTCTGGCTCCACTATCTGTCTTTTGAATGTTGACTGATTAAAACAAGACAGAGTGAATGGCTGGATATCCCTGAACAATGTTTCACTGTCCCTCTGCAGATCGATACTGCTGGCGCTCCTTCACCCAGACAGGGAATCTGGTCCTGAGCTTTTTGCTCTGGAAGGCACCGTGGCCAGCCAAGATGGACCCTGCTCAGGCTGACTTTTGCCTGCATGTGGGTGTTGTCTTGTTTTGGGTGACCAGGCATCACCTGGGGTTTGGCACTATTCCTGCAGCTCGAGTGGGGTGTGGGGTTTGGTAGGGAAGTTCTGCTGTCCCTGTTTAATGTACCTTGGAGCAGTCTAAGAGCACAGACCTGATACAATTTGGGTTTAGCTAAGACAAGTTCAGGCCAAGCTAGAGCTAGCAGGAGAGTGAAATATCCAAAACACAGGTAACAGAGCTGTCAGGTCCTGAGCAGGGACGACTTTGCTGTTGAACTTGGTGACCCTGGCCATTTTCACACTTTCTCTTGAGGCCTGAGTTCATGACGTGGTGAACCTCTGCTCCTTTCTGGATCAGCTGTCAGCTGGGAGGTGTTTGGTTTGAATGGGAATCTGCTGGATCTCCCCAGTGGGAACTCAGTCTTAACTCAGACAATTCCTTGGCTTTATTGGTGATTAGTTGGTTTGCTGTCCATCCTGACATTTACTTTGCAAAAATACGTACCTTAGCCCTTTCTGAGCCTTGGGCCACGTGGCAGACTGGAGTGCAAAGAGGATTGGCTGCAACACTGCCAGTGGGAGTTTCTGCTGAGTCTCCCTGGCTGTGGCATTGAAGCATTTTTTTCTTGAAACACTATCTTGAAATATGCAGGAAGCAAGAAAAACCAGCTTCATTCTTTCTGTTCGAGATTGGAGAGGTGAGAGGTGTGGATTTACGTCTGCAGCAAGGAAGGATGTGCCCCTCATGGCCCCTCATTGTGGGAGCTGATCCAGTGCGTGCCGCTGGGACGGCAAGTGCATGACTTGGAGAGATTTAGACAGATTTTTGGGAAAAATCTCCTTGTGTTGAAATGTCATCCCAGTCCTGATGTTGATTTCAATGGAGAATTGCTTGTGAAAGTGGCTTGCAGGCTGCATGTGAAGCCCTGTGACTGTGCTGACCCTGGTGGGTTTGGCTGTTACTGAACACGGTGCAGTCACCGTGCAGCAGCCCCATGGGTGCAGCCTTGGTGCAGGAGATTGTCTCTTACTGACACATGTCAGTGGTTTGGGCTGGGAGGTGTCACTGTCATGCTTGCAGGAAGGGCTGGGAGCTGAGCCTGGGCTCTCAGACATCATCACCACCTGCTCTGGATTGATGCTCTGGATTGGGCCAGCATTGGTACGGGGTGTTTTGGGGTGGCTGTGGGGGCTCTGCTGCAGGGCTGACCCTCCCAGCATGGTTTGTGCTGATGTGGCCAGTGCTGAGATGAGGCTGGAGGAGGCTGTGTCCATATCACACAGGCCTGGATAGTTTCTGTTGCTGGGAGTTGAGAGTCAGTAAATGAGCAGTGGTCGTTTTTTCTGTTACTGGTGAACGTCTTGCTGTGCGCCCATCGAGGTTGGGACATGAGAGGTTTGGGGGGTTTTGTTCTCACTCTGAGTAGAAAGACAGCTGTCAGAGGGCAGGACAGTGGCTGTGCATGGGGCAGGACCTGTTTGTTGGGATGTCTGGGAACAGCAGTGTCTTTTGAAAGGCAGCCACCTCGGTTTGGGTGTCTCTGTCCCCCAGCTTGTGCTTGCTCCAGTTTCTCTCTAGGGAATGCATTTGATTTCTCCGTTCTCCGTCCTGGTTGCACAACAGTGAGCACCATGTAGGCTGCTGGCTTTATTGCCCGCAGTCTCCTGAGGTTTGGAACTTGCCTGGGCTCACCTTTTGCCCAGGCATCTCATATGGGCAGGGGAGCTCAGCCCAGCAGCTCCTGGGGAGTGAGTCTGCATCGGCACATCGGTGCCAGCCGGTCCAGGCTCCTCAGAACTCACCTAGGGCTCGAGAGGTGGGCGCTGGGATTTCAGGGACCAGCTCTTCTCTCTGCATCAGTCCAGCAGAAGCAGGTCCAGCTGGCTCACTTTTGGGCAAGCTGGGAAGGCTTGCCGATCTGTCAATACTTCAAGAAATGCCAGGGCTAGGAATCATGGAGGAAGGGTTTTGTGAAATCTGGTATTTAAACCTCCCACTCGAGTGATGCTGAGGAGAGCTGGCAATGTAGCATTGGCTTATCAGGAGCTGTGTGGGCAGGTCAGCTTAAAAAAAATGTTTTGTGAGCAGCACCAGAGGTGAGGGAAAGAAGAAGCCGGTGTCTTGTCAGGTACAGAGTTTAAATGGGGTCAGAATTTCTTTTTATTAAAAAGATTGTTTTATTTAAATAATAAATGACAGTATGTTCACCGTTGCCAGGGGCTGCTGAAGGGCAACCAGGCGGGTCTGAGCAAAGTAGGAACTAAAGGTTTTGAATTATTTTCTGTCATTAATAACTCTGAACTAAGCACTGCAAATTCATGTAAAAGCCATCTCTGCTCTCATGAATGCGAATAGTCTGGTTTGTGGATAGATCTGCTGTGATCAGAAGTTCATTCTATCTTAAAATAAAAAAAAAGTTGGCTTCTGAGCTTCACCTGTCAATAAAAGTCTTGGAAAATGAGTCCTTGCAGGCTTTTGCAAGGCCATATGTAACTTATCTTGTCCAATGCAAGTCTCTAATTGGCGGTTTAAAGTAATTTAAAAAAAAGAATCTGTTAACCGTTAGTCTATTTTTAGTTTAAAGATGGACTTTATATGGCCATAAAGTAAAACTCCTAGCTTAATTATGGGAATCAAAGTACATTGGCTTAATTGCACAAAGAACTGCACACAAAAATGCAGAGAGGGCACGCTTTACGAGTGATTATCTGCTGATAAAATACTATATGGAGCAACAAGTGGGGGCATTCCAGGCTCCAGAAAGCATCCTGAGGCCAGAACTGCTGAGCTGCTGGAGGAGAGATGGCAGCAAATCCTCTGCAGATGGTCGGGGTTCATTCCCACCACAGCACTGGCTGCCCTGCCTTGTATTTGTGGAGAGTTGAAACTGGATGGGATAAAAAGGGTGATTTATAACCAAAGCCTTGGTTGAGGAGTTGATTTGTGTTCTGGAGATGCCTCCAGAAGCTGGAAAAGCAGCTCTGGGAGGTTTGAATGGCAGAGGATTTGGTGATGGGAAATACAAGCTCCCAGTGATTAGGAGATCCATCAAACTATTTCTGTGTTGATTGGACACATAGACCTTGAAAGGTATCAGAGTACTTGGGACAAGGCTGAGGCTGTCATTCTTGAAGCTGAGATACCTGGGAAGCTAAAGTAGGTGTCCAGGGAGGAGACAGAATTTAGGAAGTGGCAGTACCTCTTCCTAAAGTCAGTGTGTGTGCCTGGGAAAAGGCTGTGACAGGGAAGTGACATGAGGAGCTGTGACTTCCCAGGAATTCCACTTCAGCCCAGGCATCCCCAGACTGGTGGCACGAGAAGTGGGCAGGGTTTGGGGGGGACAGGCTGGTGGGAGGCTGAGGCGGTCGGGGCTGGGGCATTCATGGAGGTTGGGAGCAGAGTTGAGTGCACAGCAGGGACTGGGCTGGAGTAAGGAATGAGCACATCTGCACAACAGGGTGGAAATGGGAGACAAAAACAGTTTTTGTAGACTGCTCAGTGTTGAAAAAAGACCTCAGCACAGCAGGGCTGATTGAAACATGGTGGGGGTGATGGAAATCAATAAGATACTGCCATTGTAGCAGGTGTGTTAGGTCATAAAGGAGGAACACTACATCTAAAAGGTTGCTGTAAAATCTGAGGAAATTGGAGTACTGACAACCAAACAACCACATTTATGTTGGATATAAATTCTGTATCTTAATGACATGGAGGTATTAGGAAGTTTTCTATTCCAGACAAAAGGAAAGTTGAGGATTTCATGAGCCTTGGGAAAAAAACAGGCTCATGCATCTTCATAAACCTGTTAGGAAAAGTAAGTTCCATTATGACCGTGCTACCTGGCCAGATTGTTTGGCAAGGAATTGGCTACCATTTTGGTGAGCAAACATCTTGATTTACTTAAAGGATAATTTCTTGTAACAGCCTGGTCTAGAGTTAGCCTTTGTTTAGGACTAAAACATTAGAACTGATTCAAGATACAATTATTGTCGAGTTGTTAAGTAGCAGTGACCATGTGGGGTCACTGAACTGCAGGTTCAGCATTCTCAGGGGTAGAAAGTGCGGACTAAAAGTGAGTCCTGTGTTCCAAAATATTGCAGGGGAGAAGACTTACCATAGATACCTGGGAAGGTTACTGGCATCCAGGTGAGGCAGAACTCTGTCAGGAAAGAGCGAACAACCCTAAAACCATTGTTAAAAATAGTTATAAAGGAAGGGACTTCTGGAGTTCAGGAAGATTCCACCAAAGGACAGTCCAGCTCTTGAGGAGCAGACTGGAAGAACCATGTTGTGAGGCAGGTAACCATGATCTGAAAATGAAGCAGTTTAGGAAGGGCTTTGCAAAGCTGGGGGCTTTGGGGAGCCAATGCTGTCTGAGGGATGCCAGAAACAGGGCTGGGGAAAAATCTGGCTGTGCAGGGCTGAAGACAGAATTCATTTCCTGCACCACTTCATGCCACTGGAGCCACTCTTCCATGTCATTCTGGAGCACAAGGCATGTTTGAGAGCCTGCTGTCCATTACCTCAGCCTTTTGGGTGAGATAAGGAGCCTTCCTCTGAAACTCAAGTGAGGCAGAGATGCTGGAGCAAAGTAGGAAATTCAAGTGCAGGAGCAACAGGTGTATCAAGGGGTTTTGAAAAAGCTTGGGACTGAAACACTTGAAAGTACTAACAAAAACAGGGCTGTCAAAAAACAGCTTAGTATTCTCCATGACTAGATTACGTCCTAATGTCAAGTTATTCTTTTTTTTTAATTAAAGTATTAATCAGGGCACTGGGAATTGCAGATCAGCAACCCTGAACTCCAGCTGGAGAAGGAGAAGCTCAAGGGCTGTGTGAGGTGGAAAGCAACATACATTGTGCAGAGAAAGGGGGATGGACGAGGTGATCCCTTCCAACCCAATCCATTCTTTGATCCTATCTATGATCAGTCTGGTTTGCTGGGGCACCTACCAGAATGTCCAAACACATTGACAAACAGCAGGATAAAAAATAGGCTTATCATGTAAAGAGAAATACCACAAAGTCCTTCTTTAGTTGCAGTTGATATTTGTCACTTAGGAAGCAAAAGGTGGACTAAAGTCAATTAAAGAAGGTGATTAAAGTCTGTATCTTCAGCCTTTGAGCAAATGAGTTCCATTCAATGGTTTCATTAAACCATTGCTGCTGGCTGGAGAAGTTGATTTTCATGAAACTTTTGTGTTGGACCCCACTAGGTCCAGCTTGCAAAGCCTGGCCTGAGGGGAGAAACAAGCCCAGAATACTGGGTAATATGGCATCTAGATTTCTCCTGTGAAGCAACACCCCCAGTTCAAATGCCCGCTTTGAGCTGGACTTGCAGGTCTGCCAGACCCCAGCAGCTGATATTGTGGGTATGTTTTCTTATCTTTTTACTAGGAAAAAACACAAAGGTCTTGATTTTTATAATGGGCAAAAAGGGAAGGAGGACTGGACAGCATCTTCCAGCTCTTGCCTAGGTCTGTCCTTGAGGGAGGATTGTTGGTGTGTGCACGTGCAGACCTGTGTTACCTCTCTTCCCAAGAGACCTAAGAGAACCCACAGGTCACTGGTGTCAGCCAGAGCAACCTTTTGCTGCTCTGACTTAGTTTTAGGCTTCTTACAAGTCATGGGGTCATGGCAAATACCCTGGCTTCCCCCACCTTCCTTGTCTCCAGTGGATCATGGTAGCAAAGAGTCAGTGCTTTGATAAGTCATTGGAGTTTGCAATAGAAGCAGGACAACTGCAGACACTGTGAGGCTTTCAGTCATATTTTATGTTTAAAGACAAGGAGCAGAGTGGTTGGGTTAGACTGGAGAAGTGAACCCCAGCCTGGCTGTGGTTGGAAAATTGAGAAGAGCATAAAGTTTGGTGCTGTGAGCATGGGGCTGACCCTGGGACATAGGAGGCAACAGGGAAAAAAAACCCAACAACACAATTTTTAATGCACCATCAGTATGTCAGGCTGTAAGTGAATTTTCATTCAGGAAGAACTCAGATTTTGGTAGCAGAGCAGATGAAGTGAAAGTGTGTAGCCTGCCACAGGAATCCTGCCCATTCCAGGTTCTGTGAGGCTGCTGAGCAGGAACTCATCTGTACCACAGCTCATTAGACCCCACAGTGTCCCTGTGCTGCTCTCCCTGGTAATCAGGTGGTTGTCACTGGCACAACCTTTGTCCCTACCCCTAGAAATCCATTAGATTGCTCACTTCTAGTTAAATTATACCAGCTGACTTTGAAGTACTCAATATAAAACCGTCGTGGTATGCTTGCATGATAGTTATTTGATGTAAGACAACAATTTCTTGTGCTCTCTCTTTAGGAATTTGGGCTTTGAGTTTCACTGGGGTGTGTTGTACGTACCCAACTGCACAGGACCAGGCCCATCTCTGTTTTAAAATGTATTTCACATCTGCAGTTAGAAATGTTCTAGGAAACAAATTAGAAGATCGAGTTGTCTGTCACAGGCTCAGATGATTATAGCGACTTGTGCTAAAGGCTCCGTCCTCATAGAGACCTGCACGGCTGCTTTGTGTAACTGCTGTCAGAGTGTTTTTTAATAAATGTACTGAGTATACTCACCTTTAAATCCTCTTAGGTACCAATAGTTATCGCTGGTATTCTGTACATTAGCTCTGTACTAGCATTCACATTGGACTAGGCTTAATAGCGTGAGTGTCAAAGATGACTTGAAAAAGGAAAATTAATTTATACCCTTTTTGTGTGGTTCTACCCCGTGTAGTGGGTGGTTTGTGGAAGTACCAGAAGTGCTACAACTGTCTTCCCCCTTTCACTTGCTGTGATTTTCTGCAGCAGAACATACAGATTGAAGTCTGTTTTTCCATCCTTTGGAGACACTGAGATGTTATCATGGTGAGGTCCATGGAAATACCCAGACAAGCTAGGCCCTCACGCAGAGATAAGGCATCATTTCCATTTGCTTTTTGGTTTTTTTTTTTCTTCTGCTATTCATCCTCCAAGTTTTTGGGGGTTTTTCTGTTTGTTTGTTTTTAAGGTAAAATAGTTATTCCCTCATGTGTCAGTGCAACATCCTCTAGGATATTTGTGATCTTCCAGGAAAGGTAGACAGGACTGGAATAACTAATGCCAAAAATCGCCCATGGCAAGGGAGGAGAATCCTTGTTTTCGAAGCAAACCCCATCCAGACTTTTTTCAGCACACCACAAGGGTATAAATCCCGAGTTTTTCTTTTCCAGGTGATCTTTAAGGCCAAGCAGCAGAGGGCAGGGTTTGCCCTCCAGTGGGGCTGCGGTGCCGTGCGGCATCCGCGCTGTCCCGCAGGTCTGAGCCCCCGGCACCCCGGCACTTAGGGAGCTCCATGGGGTTGGCTTTCACCATGTCCTCAATTTGGATCCCCAGGGCAGAAAAATTAGGACTTTCTCAGTTAAAGAAAAAAAAAAAAAAAAACAAAAGTGAAGTAAAAATGTCTGGAGAGTTGTGTTTCCCCACTGCAGTGACGGCCCCTCAGCACCCACTTCTGTTCAGCCAGGACGCCCGGGTCAGTCCTGCTGGGTTTTTAGCCATCTTGACCTCATGTTTGCAAATATTATTGGTAATATAATGCTCTATGTACAAGTGTCTGTGTGGCTCATGTGTATGTTTCTGTGGTTCAAGTCAGCCACAGACTTCTGGAATTTCATTGTACTTTGGTTAAATGTTGGACTTTTAACTCTTCTACTGTATGGCTTCTTGATTTCTCTTGTCCAATGTGGACCAACTCTATTTTTGGAAATAAATAAGCATGTAAATAAAATGAATGGGTTTATGCCACTTACAAGAAAATGCTTTATTTAAAATATACACTCAGTCTTGTATATTTTATGGTATCTCAGGGAGCAGCAGAGGCTCAGGCCCCAGCAGCCTTGTGCTGAGATACCATATTATGTACAAATTCACTTCCAAGTGCTTTTGGAAGCAGACTTCCCATCTCCTGAGCCAAACCCCCATAGGACCAGCCTTGAGGAGGAGGGAGGGGGGAATCCAGAAACACGTGGTTTAAGGGCAGTAAAGGAAACAAACACGACTTTCCTCTCAACACAAGGCTTCTGGTTTGAGGTGTCCAGGTGCCAGAGACACTGCAGGGATTCCATGGGTCGGTTCTCAGTTTCTGCCTGGGAGCACATGGAGATCAGGAGCACGATGACATCTCTTTTTTTTTTTTTTTTTTTTTTTTTTTTTTTTTTTTTTATAAACAAATNTTTTTAATTCTCCATATAAACCAATATTTACCAGTAATCCTGTGTTTCTGTTTTTGTTTTTTGGCAGACTTTTACCAGTAAATATCGGTTTATTCCTGAAACCAGAAGCCCTAAACATACCTTTGTTTATAAGGTCAGTTGGCATTTTGTCTCTCTCATTCCCCACTCCCCCCCAGTACAACCCAGCAGGTGGTTGAAAGGTACCGAGTTCTCTTTCTAGTTTTCCTGCTCTGCATCTCTGGGAACTGGAGCCCGCAGGACCTAGAGCCTTCTGTTGGTAATGTAGATCCGAGTTTACAAATTATTCTTTTACCATTTTAAATCCTGCTTTTAAGGACAGAGGTGTTCCCACTGCCCACCATGGGAACTGCAAAAACCCCTAAATTGCTCCTTCTCTCCTAAGCCTGTGGGTAGGTCTCTCACTAGCATCTTCAGGCTTGGGGCTGAGAAAATAATTTATCCCAAAATATACACTAAAAACTGCCATTTCTGGTTTACTGTGAGCAGGACTGGGGGAGGGAAGGGCGGGAAAGGAGTTTGAAACTTACTTTTCTCCCCCTTTTTTCCTAGAAAGCAAATGTGACATGGGGAGGAGGGAGAGAATGTGAACGTGGCCCTTCCTAAACTCATTGTAAACTCCTCCTTCGAGGCTGGGAAAAAGGGCAAGTGAAAGATCTGATCCTTAAAAGGACATCACTGGGTGTCTGAGACCCCAAAAGCAGCTGGCGATTTTTAAGGACTCAAATTGCTTTTGGTTTATCCCAAACCTTGGTCTTGGGAGTGTTGAAGCCTCCTTTTTCCCCACAAGTATTTGCCACCCAAACACTGCACATTTTGTTTATACCCCAGAGACAGAGAATTTTATGAGAGATAGAAAATGAGTTGACTGCACGGTCCCAGCCAATTTTTTTTTTTCCCCAAGCAAACAAAATGCAAAAAAATAAAACCCCAAACCGAAGCCCCTCCCCCCAAAAAAACCCTCCTAAAAAAGCAAGTCAAAGAGGATCTCAAATGGTTGACAGGGGTGTTTTTGGCATAGCTGCAGCCCTACAATGTCCCTTTAAGGAGCACCGTGGCTCGTTTCCTCCTCACCAACCCCGAGCTGAGGGTTTTGCTGTTCCTGAGAGCAGATCGAAGCTCCTGCAGCCTTAGTTGGAGTCCAGAATGAAGGGAGCTCTTCCAGCTGTGCACTTTGAGCTGAAAACTACCTTTCCTCCCCTTTTGCAGCCTGGGTGGTTCTGATTGCTGGCAGTTCTGTAATACAACCTTAATCTGAGCAGTTGAGGCTGGTCCTACCTTATCTTCAGACGTCTTGCGGAGGACTCCTGTTACCAGTTTGGTACTCAAAAGCTACACCCCACCATCAGAAGTCACTTTTTGTTTTTTTCCAAAGGCAGTGATAGCTCACCCTCTCTAGCTCTAATGGAAAACCTGATAATTGCAATGCAACTTTCTAATAAATTGTTCATATATTCATAATTCCGTTGCAATCCCAAATTGGAGAAGAGATCTGTTAAAGGTATATATTAGTCTAGATTTTTCTTATTGTAAATACTGTAATTTTATAATACTGTCAATATTTTATTAACTTAGAAATATTTAACAGAGTTTAATCTATGGTAGTTGATTTATTTATAGGTTTATGTTGCAGCCAATTACATTCTAATGTAAGATTAACTTTCAGCATGTAAACTTGGAGTGAATATATCTTTGGAAAGATTAAGAGAGAAAACTCTTGCTCTTAATCTGTAGTATTTATCCCCAATTCCCAGTTGGGAATTATTTAACGAAATATTAGGAGGTTCTGAGAGCTCATTAATCTAATAACTGCAGTTGGGTTTGAAAACTTGATTTTTGAGATGTACCTGACTCTTTGACCCTGTGAAAAAGTTTGTTTCAGCACCTTACCTCTCTAGCACAGAAGTCTTTATTTTGAGCAAAGGGACACTGTCAGTTCAATTTTAGTTTCTTGCTTTTGGGGGGAAAAACAAACCGCAAAATGCAGTTTGCAAAATGCATGTGTGTTAATTCTTTTTGGATTGCAAGTGGAACAGCTCTTCTCCTGAGGCTTTGGGTCCCTGGCCAGAGCACCTTCACCCTGGAGCTCGGGGACATGGGCAAAAGTGCACAAAGTCTCAAACCTGACCATTTTTTTGACCAAAGCATTTGCTTTTTAAAAATTGAAATCTCTCTCTCTCTTTTCACCTGATGGTGTCCCTTTAGCATCATAAAGATGTTCATGTTCTCTGAAAAGCATGAGAAGTGATTTTCTTTTCAAGGCAGGGGAGAATTGGTCTGTCATGTGTTTGCAACACAACTTGCATAAAAATACCAAAAATATCTTGAGGGTTTTCACAGGCGTTGGTATTTTTTGAGTGTAAAAGTTAATCTTGATTAGAGATGTGCCAATCTTTACTGCTTTCCTGTAGTGTTGTTACACTTAGGCATTTCAGTTCACTTACAAATATATACTGTAACAGTATACTTTGTACAGATTTATTTAAAATTTATTTGAAAACTGAAATAAAGTAGGCAGAAAATAAAGATATTTATTTTTCATTTGACTATGTAAGAAGGTATCATTCTTTTGGTTTTAGTGCACTGGTGTACCAAGCCTCAGAACCACTGCTTTCTCCAGCTCATAGGATGCTTTTCCAGACTGTGGATACGTGTATGTGTACTGCTGTGTTGATAAGTAAATGCCAACGATGGAGTTCGTTGCTTTTATACATCCCAAAGAGAAGTTCTCCACCGTTCACTGTCTGTTTTCTGACCGAAAAGGCGTGTGTTTGTGAACAGTGTTCACGCCAGCTCTGCCATCCCACCCTCACATCAGCTCACACCAATGCCAGGATGGGAGGAGCTGCCTGCGTACCTTCCCCAAAACACCCCGGGCCGAGTGGCATCGTCAGGGAGCAGTTCTAACCTGTGTCCTTTGGGCTTTGTGTAAAGCAAATGCAGAACAAGAAAAATCGAGATGTTAAATCCATTAGAAAACAAATTCCTTATTGTACAGTAGTATGGAGATCTCTAGTCAACCTGCCATTAATAATAGATTCTTATTTTTTGAATGATCTATTTAAAAGAACAGCAAGCATTGTATTTGCTAGTAAATCTGAAGTGTTTACATGGAATTACTAAATAAATTATTTGATCTAAGATGGCTCTTATCAGTGCTGATTTTTAATAATGGAAATTTGGTTTGGCAGCTTTTTTAGTTCGTGCTGTTCTTTAAAATCTTCCAAAGCAGGTTTTGTGGGTTTTTTTGGTTGGTTTTTTTTACTGCATCCTTGTGGTCCAAATTAGGTTCTGAGGAAGAGGCAAACCACGCCTCTCCCTGCCAGGCCTGACAGGAGTGCTAGCTCACATTTTCCAACCCTTTCCATGAGGTTTTCCCTTCACATCTCAAACAGCTGAGAGGGAGCAGGATGCTCTGAGCCCAAAGCCCTGCAGCACTCACTGCTGCTCACCGGGCTGAGACCTGGGCCTGGAGACACAGGGTGGGCTTTTTTTAGCTGAAAGCTTTGGGATAGAAGTAGAACATCCTCCTGTGAGGTAATGAGTTGTCACACTCAGTTCCAGCGAGGCTTGGTCCTGCTTCCTGCTGTTCCAAGGCTGCTGGAACATCCTGCTCAGGGTCCGTGGGTCTGCAGGCAGTCGCCAGAGGCTGGAGCAGATGAGGGTTTTGGATCATCAGCAAGGCCAAAGGCAAATTCAGAGGCTCCCACCCCTTCCAAGCCCCAAGGGCCACTCTCTGATGAGGGAGCTGGCTGTGCATCCCCCAAAGCTCCCTGGAGCTCCAGGACTGGAGGATGCTGCCCTGCCTTGGGGCTCCCATGCAGGGTGGAGGGGCTGCAGGTGGAGAGCAGCAGGAGGGAGAGGCTGGATGCACAAATCCCTGCACCAGGAGCAGCAGAAGAGCAGGCAGGCATTGCAAATGCCGACTGTGGCCACACCGTGTCCCCCTCTAAGCAGCAGATGCTGCTTTTCTCCTGAGCACTCAAACCTGGGGAAAATGAAACTATCAATAATGCACCTGTCCCTGCAATCCCTGCTCCCAGGCTGGCGAGGAGGAGAGCTGAGTCACCCCATGTTTAATTCAACATTCTCAGCGCCAGAGCCCTGGCTACAAACCCATCCAGTGCTTACATTATGCACTAGATGAAATTTTTGTTGGACATGGAGTTCACGCTTCATGTTCAGGGCAGGATTCTCTGCTGGCAGGGGAGGGTGAGCCCGGATCCTGCTCCACGTACAGGGGTAGTGTCTCCCCCAGCCTTCCCCAGCCCCTTCCCTGTCCTCTTTCCCTCACTGCTTTGGAAAGGTTTGCAATATCCATCCCTGGGCCCTGCAGCACCACCCCAGCTCTCCCTGGGCCTATCACTGCAGCAGCTCACCCTTTAGACCACACAGTTTCCACTGGAAATTATTCTGCTCTCTCTATGAATAGCATATTTACACACATGTCTATCTCCTTCATGAGCTAGCCCATGGTTATGAGCAGTACATTCCTGGAAATTTGCTTTCTGGATTGGGGGGAATTGAGCACACTGATGAAATGGCTCCATTTGTCTGAGTAACATCAGGAAACCTATCTGGGCCAGATGCTTCTCCAAGCTCATACCCACTGGCCAATGGTTGATGCTTGAGAAGAAGCAGAAAACAGCTGTTCTACACCTTGCCAAACCATGAAGGCCCTTATTTTGGAAGAAAATACTTCCTCTTTAGCTTAATTTCCCACTCCAAATTTTCCCACAGAGGAACGACCCTCAGCGTTGATCCCACTGCCTCTCACGTCTCCACTGCTCATTTTAATGCTTAAAGCAAAGACCGAACTGAAACATCAGACAAAAACTCAGGTCACAAAGTTCTGGGGTCAGTAATTGCTCAAATTTGTTTTCAGTGGATGAGGCAATGCTCCAGTAACTCAGATATGGAGCATCCTGAGCTGGCCTTGCCTCACAGGATGGCTCCCAACCAAAGCAATTCCTTCCATGCTGGTTTGGTTGGCATTGCAGAGAACCTGTGACTTTTCTGGGAATTGGCTGAAGTAGGTTATTCAAGATAAAAAGAAATGCCCCAGGGTGGCATTCCTGACCTAGGGAAACAGAGAAGGTATTTTTGCTGCTTCCATCACTGCTGCTCACATGGAGAAGTGACTCAAAAGCCAACTGGTAGCTGCCCAATCCTTCCCAGTCCTGCCATGCAGGTGTTGGCACTAGAGACTGCTCTGGAATTCCAGGAATGCATATTTGCAATGAAGAGCCATAGACATGAACTTGATCCATCTCCTAAGAGCTTCCCTTTCAACCCAGCAGAGCATGGGAACTGTGAAAGGAATACTTGGATTATTTTGTCCTGCATTTGTTTCTCCAAATCTAAAATATGGAGATGCTGAAAATGGGAATTTTATTACATACCTAACATTCAAGCTGATGAATCAAAAGTTGAGCAAGGAGGGTGATTTCTGCTGCCAGGCAAGGAGGAACTCTTGGGGAGCCACTGCTCTGCACCCCCTGGGCAAGCTGGGACACAGACAGAGCCGGCTGCTCCAGAGCATTCAGAGGCAGCTGCCTGTCCCCAGGCAGGGACTGCTGGGGAAATTATCCATGAGGCAGCCAAAGCTCAGTGCCAAGAGATGCCTGGAAGAGCTTGACCCTGACAAGGATGCTCTGGGAGAGCTGTAAACACAGTGGGAAAGAGGAGAGGACTGGTTTTGAGCAGCAGAACCCAGCTCAGCCCTACTGACCCTACAACAGGCGCTGGCTTCCCTGCGCCTCCCTTCGCTCTTCCTCCCAGAAGTGTCTCCCTGAGCCAGCCTGCATCCATCACAGCCAGACCAGACATTTCCAGGACTGACCAGAAGGACTGAGTATTAAAACTGGAAGCAGAAGAGTCCCAAAGTGCCTCTCCCTGCCCTTCTGTGTGAGAGGGACAGTAACAATGGCTATAACATCCAGCACAGCTCACAGCCCACAAGGATTCCCAGCTGAGGCTGTTCACCCTGCTCATGGAATGAACCTGCAATGCATCTCCCGTGGAAAAGCACCTTACCACGCTTAGCATGCTGCACTGGCTGAGGGGTGGAATGACCTCCTGACCATCACAAGGGCAGTCCATGGCCCAGTGTAGTGCTGGGCTCCCACAAGCACAGGAGGAGCTGCTCCACCCTAAAATGAGCAATTCTGGCTCTTAGAGGGTCCCTAAAGCTTTTCTGAGTGAGGGAAGTCAGATCTGCCCCCACCAGCTGGTGATGCTCCCCCTCACTTTGCCAATCAGTGAATCTATCCCAAGATAATCCTCTGCAGCTGAAAGATCCTGTTGCTCCCCCCCAAAAAAAACCTCTAGCAGCAATAGAGCAGTTGTGGCTGCCCCATACCTGGGAGTGTTCCAGACCAGGCTGGATGGGGCTTGGAGCAACCTGGCCTAGAGGAAGGTGTCCCTGCCCATGGCAGGGAGGAGGAGCAAGATGAGTTTAAGGTTCCTTCCAAACCCAAACCATTCCATGAACAGCAACAGCTTTCCCTCCCCCTGACCTGTGAGGGTTTGCCCTAGCTCACAGCAAACACTGACATCCGCACAGACTTTGTAACCAGCACAGTGCATTGATCAGAGGCTGCAAGAAAGGAGTGTGCACCTAAAACCCCAGAGCTGTGGTGGAGGCACAGCACAAAAGGACTGCAGGCACCTCCTCATTGTGCTAAGCACTCTGAAAGTAACATCATGTGCAGGATGAGCAGCAGGGATGAAGGGAATCCCTGTGCCCAGCTTTGATGTATCCTGGCCCTGCTTCTCTTTCCAATAGCCCATGGCACTAAGTGCTCCTAATCTTGCATTTTCTGTCGTGAATTGCCCTTCATTTTCAGCCTGCAGCTTGAGGATTTCTCAGCAAGCTGCTGCTTCTCTGTGATGGAATTAGTGACAGTGGGGACAGCAATAGTAATTATTCAGTGACCTAGAAATGACCTTTTGATTTTAAAAATCCATGGCTAAGGGCTAAACATTCACGAACCTAAAGAAGCTCCTGAAGCACCAACATTTGGTCAACAGCAAAACACCTGGGAAAGGTGATCCAGGAGGGAGAAGCCCCAGGGAGTTTCTCAGTGAATGAAGGATCCTGTTTGGAACCAGGACATGAGCCCTTGAGCCCTGCTGGTGTCACAGCCTCCGTGGGCTGTGGTGACCCTATCCAAGTGCTGGGACACAAGGGTCCCTGGCTGCAAGAGCAGCCCTTCCATGGCTTTTTGGGGAGTGGAAGGGATTACCCAGTGCATCCCCCAAAACAGCTGTGGGCACATGTCCCCTAGATTTGGAACTGCTGGTGGCACCACCAGTGCCCCATTTGTCAGTCTTACAGCCACCAGACCTTCCTGCCTGTGTTGGCACAAAGCTGGCACTCTGGCAGGAGATGCCATGAGGAGCAGGCAGGAGAGAGAACTTCTCAGCTCCCATGGTCTCTTGGTCTGCTTCCAGCCCACCAGCTCCCAGTGCACTGAACTGGGACCGTGCTGGGCAGGGTGTCCTGAGCTCTGCTGGCCTTCACACAGTTTTGGCCCTGGTTTTGGCCACGATGGGTGGTGGGATGCCTGATGAGCTTCTTAGGAGATCCCACCTACTACCCCAGCCCCTCTGTGGAGGAGGAGATGAACCCTGGATTAGGGAACTGGTGACCTATGTGTCTCCCAGTTGTTCAGCCCCTACTGAAAGGGAAATCTCAGTGTCCCAGGGATGGGTAAGGAAGCCAGATGAAGGATAAATTTCTAGTGCTCTTTTTCACTTCCTACCACAAATGTGCCCAGTGAGGCTTCTCATGGACTCCTGGGCCAGCACCCTAGCTCACCTCAAAGCCTCAGCCCAGTCCTGCCAGGAACATGTGCAGGTCAGAGGAGCAGAGTGGGTGGCTTCCAAACTCCCTTGCAGGTGGCTGGAAAAGGTGCAGCCTGAGCTCTGGTGATGGACACACACACAGAGACACTGCCTGGGAACTGGGACCTGAGTGAAGGGACCCAGATCACTGCTGGGTGAAGCTGGATGCACCTCTCAGCCTCTTAGAAAGCTGTGCCTGAGGAAGAGGAGGGTGAGGAAAGCAGCGGAATGCTGCATCCCCCTGGTGTAGAGCTGGGTTGGGGCCTCACTTCAGTCAGAACAGAACTGGCTTTTTGCCTTTTTCACCTTCCAGTTGTGCCTCCTGAGGTCTTTCTGCCCAGACAGATCCTTGACACAAAATAGGAATCAGTGATTCAGAAAAATACAAACCATCTGTGGAGCAACGTCATGGCAGAGACCACTTCACACGTGTGAGCCCTCAACAGACCTGCTCCTTGGGGAAAAGCACAGTTTGCTGCAATTTTTTTTAATGACACTGCTATTTTGAAATGAATAACTCATACAATAATAATAATAATAATTGCTTCCTGTGCATGCCCAGCACGTGGGTTTTGAGCTCAAGTAGAATATTAATAGTAATTAATTACAGCCCCTCTGACAGCAGCCAGGGCCAGGAAGGGACATCCACTGTTGTCAGCCCAGGGAGCAGCTCTGCCTCTGCCTCTGCCCTGTCTTGGTACATCTATATTTCACCAGCCAAGCCTTTGCTCAGCACCTTTCCTTCACTTGAGAGATCTCCAGGGCTCAGGGACTATTCCTGCATGCAGCCCATTTCCCCAGGGTGGAGCCATGTCCCCGTATCTGACAAAGAAACCTCCCTACAAAATGCTTTTCTGTCTATTTTACAAAAGCTGATTTCCTGCTCAAAACAATGTGGTGATTCTCACCTAATGTCCCCACGGGAACATTTGGCTTAAACAGCTTTGAAATTAGTTAAAAAGCTGGTTTTCCACTCGCCTTAGTAGGTAATCCTGAGCAAGCTATGTGCAAAGCCAGCACTCCTAACCTCAGCACAGGGTGCCCCAGGAAGATGTGGAGAGGAAAGGAAAGGATTTGGGTTGGGGGGTAAGAGGAGATGGAGGCCACCCAGGGCTTTGGCTCTCCCAAACATCAGAGAAGGGAAGAGATGACCACCAGGTCTTGCCTCCAACCCCTGACAAGCTGCAGGGCTCCCTGCCCTCACCTCCTGACCTTTGACAGCTGGATTTGGCTCTCCTACGGTGCCTGTGTTTTTCTGACTCTGCCTCCTTTCAGCTTTTCTTTAATCTTTTTCTTTTTTCTGCCTTTTAAATCTTTTTCTCCAATTTCAGCATCTCTAAAGGATGAGTGAAGCCAACTGCTGTGAGTTCTGCTGTCAAACAGCTATTTACTAAGCACCAAACCACACTGTTGTGAGTATTGAAAAAAT
Organism: Toxostoma redivivum; assembly: GCA_013397375.1. Classification (NCBI taxonomy): domain Eukaryota; kingdom Metazoa; phylum Chordata; class Aves; order Passeriformes; family Mimidae; genus Toxostoma; species Toxostoma redivivum. The sequence goes on from VXBI01006486.1 coordinate 201,131, forward strand.
ACATATCAGAGCTTTTCAGGTCTCTAATCCAGCCAAGCACAAAGGATCTGGGGATTTCAACAGTTCCTGGGCAGTCCTGAGCTCTTCTTCCAACCAGACATAAAAAACCCTGAGTGCAAAGATCCACTGAAGTTGTGTCCAAACCCAACAACATCCAAATAAAACCATCACCACACCTTCCCTGAGCCTGGTTTGCCAACACCTCCTGACAGGAACTGGGCCTTCCTATTTTCTTCCAGCTGATTTTGGCTGTGCATGAAGACCTCACGTGCTGCCAAGGCTTCAGCCCATCAAAATGATCCCAGCCCAAATGCAATGCAATTTAATTCTGCCCAGAGCTTCCACCTCTCCCTGACACATTGAATGGCTGTGAGATTAAATAAAATGCTCCTTTTTTTTAAATAAATGCCAGAGAAAAGTACAAATCCATTTACAAGATTTATGTTTGATGCAATCAGGCTCCAAGCCTCAGGAGGTGGAGGTGATAATACTTTCCTGTGCAGCCTATTAATCAGCTATAAAATACCATGGGTTTAGTAGACAATTCTCTAGGGGTTGCATTGGCATTCAAAAAAGCAGTTTCTTCTCCCAGAGGGTGGTGGGGCACTGAACAGGCTCCCCAGGGCAGTGGTCAGAGCTCAAGGAGCTCTGGGACAATGTTGTCAGGCACAGGGTGGCATTGTTGGTGTGTCCTGTGCAAGGCCAGGAGCTGGATTTGATGATCCTTGTGGGTCCCTTCCAGCTCAGCATGTTCTGTGATTCTATGATTCTTTGGTGTACTATTTTCACTGTGGTTTTTTAAATCCTTCCTGGCTGAGGGTTCCTCTCTGTCTCTCCTGGGCTTGCTTCCAGGGAAGCAGGGCATCTCTCCCAGGAGCACCCTGTCCCTCTCACTGCCACCCCAGCTCACTCTTCCAGAGGGCAGGACAGCTTTAAATGTTTCTGTCTGCTGAAACCTCTCTTGTACCAATTCCCAGCAGGGTTTAACACACTGAGGACCTGCAGAGCCAGGAGCAGGGGCAGGCAGTGCCAGCCCCTCTGTGCTCACCAGCCTTATGGCTTCAGCCCCCTGCCAGGGCTTGGGATGGCTCTGGGGGGCTGGGAAAGGGCAGGGCTGCCCCCACAGTCCTGTTCTGCCTGCAGTGGTCAAAGAGATCCCATAATATCAACATCTGGTTCTGGGGAACAACCACAACTAGCCTGGGCAGCACACCTGGAGCAAAGCAGGGAAGGACCAGACACCCCCCAAAACTGAAGCCCCTATGGGCAGGTCCTCCAGGACAGCAGCTTGGAGTCCCAAATTCACCCTCTGAGTTCACTGCCCAGACCAGTGGGGTGCCTCAGGAGGAAATGGACACAGCATGCAGTGATGGGGCAAGGACAAGGCAGGGCAAAGCAGAGACAAGACACTGTCAAAGAGACACTAATTAGTGCTAATTGCAAATAATCAGCTAAGAGCATGAGGGAACCCAGTCCTGGCACAGGCAGTAGCCCTGGCTGGAGTGAGGAAGGCACGTGCCAGGCAGATCATGATGGGAGAATCCCATAGACGGGGACCCCATTGCCCCACACACCATCACTCCTCTTCCCATATCCCACCCAGTGAGAAGGTCTCACGTGCTGCAGCACACAGGGCTCCCCAAACTGCTCTCCCATGTCCCCTGGAAGCAATTCCCAAGGACAAAGCATTCTTATTACTCATCCTGGGAAACCCTGCTACAAAGCCCAGTATGGGCCTCTGGCTACTCCAAAGGCAGGAGAATCAGCAGGAAGATGATCCCAGGAGATGCTGGGAGATGCCACATCATAAAGCAAGCCTTGTCCCTGTCCTCCCACCACCCTGGGCTCACCCAGGTGAGATTCTCAGGGCACGGGGATCCTCCTGCGAGCCCTTGGGGCTCCTTTTCTCCCTGCAGGGTTAAACCCATTTTCTCTAGGTATTTGCAGGGGTCACTAACATTACCAACACAGCACAAGCTTTCTGTTGCCTGCAGTCAGCTTTTCCTCCCTAGAGGCCACCCTCCTTCAGTTCTCCATCACCTACACCTGCAGCACTCCCAGCTCTCATTGCTTTGGTCCCAGGATCCTCATGAAGCTCTTTGAGCTCAGAGCAGATCTCCAAGCTTGGCACCAAGACCTGCAGCTGCACCTGGCCCTGGATAAGCCCCCACCTCCCACATCCCACCCTGAGCCCCAGGGTGCCTCTCTGAGACGTCCTGGGTCATGCACAGGGTGCTGAGGCTTGGAAGTTTTTCTCTTCCATCCTCATGAAGTGGTTCTCATCTTCATTACCTGGCTGACCTCACACCTGCAGTCCATGGCTCCCTTCACTCCTGCAGGCTTTATTTGGCACCCACCCAAATCCTACACAGTTCCTTCCTTACCCATTCCCTGCAAATTTTCCCAGCAGACACATAATGTTTCCACCTCTGCCCAGGTCTGGAATACAAAGCAGGGCACAGGTGCTCCAGGTGAGCACCACAGCAGGTGCTGAGCCAGGATCTGCCAGGGCTGTGACTCTTGTGTCAGCACTCGCCCTGAGGAACAGACAGGACACATCTGCAGCGAGCAGGAGGGAGTGTGAGCAGTGCTCAGTGCCCTGTGGGTGCCACAAGGATCAGGCTCTGGTGATGCACTGCTCACCTCGCTGGACTCAGCAGGGTGGAGACCCCTTGGCAGACCCCTCTGACAGGGTCTGAAAGAAACGTTCAATCCTCTGTGCCCTGCTAGTAAACTCCCATTCATGCATGACTTCTCAAATGCCTTTTGAGTGCCTTCCTTTGCTTTCTGTGCCAGCAATGACTCAGGCTTAGATGTGCATTGTCAGGCAATCCGGAGCTGGCGTCTAGCTAGGAAACACCATTCAGCAAGAGCAATATTTAAGTGCCCTCTGGTGGTAACTCTGGTGCCGTGGTTGGGATTTCCTCCTCTCCCTTCTGCCCGATATCCCCTGGGATATTCCCTGGGGCATCTGTGGGGGTGGCAGGACAGTTGCTGCTCTGTCACTCACAGGCGTTTCCCGTCCCGGTTCCCTGCCAGGCTCTGCAGCAGAGCCCTCGGCGTGTCCCTGATTCCATGGCTGCTGCATCCCTGCCAGGACAGCCCTGGAGCTGAGCACTTGGCCTAGTTTGCTGCCCACGTGTCAGCTCATCCGTCCTGCCCGGCCCCATCCAGCAGCACAACCGCCTGTCTGAGGATGCTCGGGCACTCTCACAGTCCCTGGCCTTCCCACCAGCGTTTGTATTTCTGCCAATCTGAGTAAAAACTTGCAGGGTGAGATCTCAGGGTGATTCAGTTCCCCTGTGGCCAGGGAGAATGATCCCCAAAGCTGCTCCCCCAGCACAGCAAGGCTGCAGTGACAGTTCAGCCGAGGTACGAGCCCCAGAGGCACCGCAGAAAAATGGTTTTATAACACTGCTTTTCCTGAAACTCCTTCTGCAACTCACTGCTCTATTTAATTGCTATAAAATACCTTACAGTGACATTATATTTTCCTTAGAAAAAAGCATCTTAGAAACAACTGCATAGTAGGTTTAACTGCTGGGGGGGAGAAGGGGAATATGACAGAAAATATCTGCCATGTCCACAGCTGGGTCAAAATCCAGGCTGGACATTCCTTAAGCATGAAACAGAAATTTTAATGATGAGGTTGTGCCACTCAGCTCCCCTGGCACATCTATAGTGACCCTCCACAAGAGGGACAGAAAGAGGAAATGCAAAGGAGAATTGAGGCTAAGGAAGAATATTCCCCCAGTCTGGGATCCTGCAGACCCTGGGCAGATGTTGGAGGTGTGCTGGTGGGATGGAGCAGAGCAGAGGGGCACAGAGGGGCTGCAGCCAGGCACAGTGACCCCCCACCAGCCCCTTCATTCACCCCCACGGATGGGCTGCACACCTTTGAACTGCACAGTCCCTGTGCACATCCCTCCTCTGTCAACCCAATCCCTACGGGAAATGTCCTCACCTCCCCAGCTCAGCCCCCTAGGTGGCAGTGGCCACCCAGAGCTGTCACCTGTATGTCACACATTACTGCGGGCTGGTTTGACAGCAAAAGGAGGAGTGACCCTTCCTGCCCGCCTTTGCTCTGCCAGGAACTTGCATTCTGCGGGAAGGAATTGGCTGCCTGAAAGCCTCATAAATTAGGGGCAAAGCTGACAATGCTTCATTTCTGTGTGCACTGCTGCTGGCACTCAGATGAGATGCTCACATGAAATGTGTGTTTGTGTGTGAAGTACCAGCCCAGGACTGCGAAACAAAGTTGCCCGACGCTGACCTCTAATTTGTCTTTCAGCCAGCTCAACAAACTCCCTGTGTCCCACAGGAGTAGCTCAGCTCACAGCAGTTTTTGAAAATTCAAAGGAGCTGTGTAGCTGTTTAAATATAGGCTAAAGCAGTTGTTAAAGTACTTAGCATTTCTTCTGGCTCGTACAATAAATCAGCTTATTCTGCAAACTGTGCTGTTCTGACCTTGCTCTTTTGCTCCATCCTGGTGTTCATTGTCCAGGTGTCAGGCAGGTGATGGAGACAGGACACCCTTTGATGTCCATGTGGTGAATGCTCATAATATGACAGAAAAAACACACATTTGTGTCCTGGCTCAACACCAAAACCAGCAAATTGAGGAGCTCTGCAACTGTGCCACCTCCAGGGACAGCTGGGAACCTCTGTAGGTTGTCTGCCCTTTACATGGACACCTGGCAGCACCTGCTCCAGCCCACCTTGTCCCACCTGCCCCAAAGCTCCCCCTGGCATTCTGTCACAGAATCACACACCTATAGCCTGGCAGGGACCTTTGCAGCCCACCTGGTGTGACCCCACTCAACCATGAGAGCCCCTTGACCACGACTTTGCCCAGGTGGCTTTGAATGGATGTCCAAGGATGGAGACTCCATCCCCTCTGGGTACTTAGAGGGATCCTCCAGTGTTTCCCTTTGTGCCCATCGCCTCTTGTCCTGTCACTGGGCACCACTGATCGGAGCCTGGATCCTTCCTCTTTCCACCCTCCCTTCAGGTATTTATACACACAGGTAAGGATCCCCCTGAGCCTCCCCTTATCCAGGCTGGGCAATCCCAGCTCTCTCATGAGACATGGTGCTCCACTGGACTGTCTCCAGTTTCTCCAGTCTCTCTTTGTGCTGGGAAAGACCAACACTGGGCACAGCACTCCAGGTGTGGCTTCCCACATGGAGAATCAAACAGTGATGATTTTCTTGTTCTTCATGTGCCTGGAAATTATATCCAGGATTAGCTAGTCCCATTCCAGGGATGGAGGTGAGGCAGACCAGCCTGTAGTTCCCTGGATCCTCCTTCTTGCCCTTCTTAAAGACAAGAGTGATGTTTGCTTTCCTGCAGGCTTTGGGTACTTCTCTCCCTTATCCAGTGGGACTTCTATAACCAGACCTATGAAGAGGCTGAAGTCTGCTCTCAGAAAGTTCAGGGTTGTGCTTTTCAGCCTCCTTCCTTCAGGATTCTGAAGTCCCTGTCTCACTCATGACCTTCAGGATGAGGCACCTGACACTCCAGTCTCCAGCAGTGCTCAGCAGCCAGACAGGATGGTTTTAGCCCATATCTGTCTCATCAGCTGTAGACCCTCTGTGTTTTCACCTCCCAAAGTCAAAAGGCAGCTGCTCCCAAAATCTCACCCTGTGCTGACCAGGACTGAGTCTTCCCTTGTCTCAATGAAGCTGAAGAGACCAAGCACCTTTGCCTTGCTCCCCAAGAAGCCAGGCTGCAACAAGGGATCATGTCTCACTTCTGGGACTCACAGGACTAATGACATCTTGGACTGATTGTGTGGCTGCTCGGGAGCATGGGGGCACAGGAAAATGGCACATGGGCTGCTGGCTCCCTCTTAGAGTAGTGTCCTGTCACTCTGGGGACAGTGACAGTGCAGGAGAGCAGTCACAGCAGCAGGCAGGGCTCTGCTTCCTAACTGCAGCAGCACTATCTGTCTGGTCTCCACCTTGGATCATCTCTGTGTTTAATTAAAGTAATTAAAAACATGGCAATCCAAGCAGATGAGGGCTGTGCAAAGCCCACAGGCAAGAGCTGGCCTGGAGAGGGTGAGGAGCAGCTCTCCCCTGCCCTGCTCCCGGGGTGGGTGGCACAGCTGTGTCTCTGCACTGGGGTGGAGGTGATGACTGGGATCCCCTAGGCCCTGGTTTTGCAGAGTTCCTTGTGCAGTTGCTGACCTCGGTCAAAGCCAAGCCCCGTGGATGCACACAGAGTCCCTGTGCCCGAGCCAGGCTGAGCCCCCAGGAGCTGCTGGCCTTTCCTCCTGGAGCTGGGACAGCTGGAAAAAGAGGGAACAGAAATCAGAAGTGCTGCTGGCACCACTGGAGAGCTGTGGTCAGCCTCTCCCCAGGACTCACTGACACCTGATGCTGGTGCAAGGCCATGAAGATTTTATCAGTGCCCATTCCCAATGGAGCTCCTTTGCTCAGTGCTTTACATTCCTGCTCACTGCAGAGCAGTCTGTACCTTTCAGACAAAAGACAAAATAAAGCTGCTGGGAGACAAACAAATGATTGACTTTTACTTTCCAGGGCTCCAGCAATCCAGGGGTGATGCATCTGCCTTGTTTGCTGCACTCTGCTGGGAGGTTCTCTCCAGCAAGGTTCTGCAAGCTGAGGAGGGGACACCGGTGGGACCCCTGTCACTCCCAGGGCCTCCTTCCCTGTGTGCCCCTTCTGCCCAGACCACCTGCATCACCTTGGGCTCCATGTCAGGGCACAGCTCCACTGTCCCACATCCCTGGGGTTTGCTGTGGTTTCCTCTGCTCACTCCACAGCCCCTCCTAAAGCACCTATGCTGCCACTGTGAAAATTAAATCTGTTTTTCCTCCCTCCCTTCACTGTTAAACTGTTTTACATCAGCTACCACTTCCTCCAGTTCCATGTATTTTTTGACATGGAGCAATGTCTCCTAAACCACTCTAAGGAACCATTGTAATTCCAGAGAAAGGCAATGCTCCTGGAAAGGAGCTTGTAAACCCACTGTTATTTTCTTTCCTAATTGCAATTTCAGTGACTCATCCCTGGTGCCACACTGCAGTGCACAGCCATTGTGTGGATTTTTACCCAATCTTGAGCAGTCACAATTCACTGCTCAAGTTTTCAGGCCACCCAAGCCATTAGGAAAATAAATGTAAAATAAAAACCTGCTGGTACAGTTGGCTGGTGGAGCAGCACAGCCCCTTGGGACAGCAGCAGAAGAGAAAGGCACTCAGTGCTCTCCAAAGCTGCTGTGGCTGAGTGGCTGAGCTAGCATGAGCTGCTGCCTGAACGTGTGCTGTCTGAACAAGAGCTGATTCTCTCCTTTCCCCTTTCCCATCCCTTTCTTCTCCCCAGGTCTAGCACAGCTCCATTCCTCAGCCCTGTCTATAGGCTCTATCTCAACCCTGTTCCTTCCCCTCCTCACCTCTATCCCACCCCCTTCCCCTTTTCCTCCCTATCCTGATCCCACTCCCCATCTTTATCTCATCTTTTTCCCTACCCCATCTAACCCCACTCAGTCCCCATCCCTTTCATCCCCACCCCATTCCCATCCCACTCCACTCTTTCCACATCCTCCTCCCTATCCCTAACCCCATCCCATATCCATTCTGTTCCTCTCTCATCCCCATTCCCATCCCATCTGCTCCTGTTTGGACAGAGTGCCCAAAGCCTTCCCAGCCTCCCCACAAGCACCCACTCTCGAGGGGAGAGGTTTCTGGGCACATCTGGGAGGATGATAGCACTGGGCAGCTCCTGCAGGAGAGGAGGGGTGCCCTGAGCAGAGCTCAGTCCTTGTGTCTGTCAGAGGAGACAAAAGTGGGAGCTTGTCCTGGCAGCTCTTGGCCCTGGCCCTGCTCAGGCTGTTGATTCACTGTTCAAGGTCCCACTGGCCTGTTGTACAAGGATCCACAATCCTGGTTTTGCTAGGGCCTTTCCCCACCCTTTTTCCCTTTCTCCCAGTTGAGGTAGGAATATGCTGACTTAGGTCATGAGTTTGGCAGGGCTGCACTGGGACTGATGGCCAACCCCAATCCCAGGGCACCAAAACTTCTGTCAGCCAACAGAACATCCAGGGAAGCACTGACTGTGCTTGCCATCGTGGCAGGCCCTGCCATCAGGTCCTGTGAGATGCTGAGCATGGCTAAAGCTTCCTTGCTGAGCAGACTGAGCTCCCTTGGGCTCCCAGAGTCAGGCAGCAGGGTCTACGTGGGGCTGGGGCAGCTGGAAAGGAGCCTCCAGTGCCCTGCTGTGAATGTCTGAAGCCCACCCAGACTCTTGGCCATGGCACAATGTCACCAAGAAGATAATTGTGCAGCTCAGGTCCTCATCAGGCTCAGCATCATTTGGGATGAAGCTGAGCTGAGGCCTCATTGTCACCTTCCAGTACTTAAGGGGGTTATAAAAAAGGAGAGTGACTTTTTACCCAGGCACAGAGTGATAGGGCATGGAGGGATGATTTTAAAAAGAGGAGAGATTTAGATTAGATACTGGGGAAAATTCTCCCCTGTGAGGGTGGTGAGAACCAGAGAAGCTGTGGTTGCCCCAGCCCTGGAAGTGTTCAAAGTCACATTGGAGAGGGCTTGGAGCAACCTGGTCTAGTGGAAGGTGTTCCTGCCATGGCAGGGAAGTGGAACAAGATGAGCTTTAATTCTGCTTTCAATCCAAACCATTCCATGACTCTGTGATCGCATTTCAGTGGCACATTCTCTGGCTTTGCCACAAAGTGGGCTGGAAAGGAGAGATTGGAGCAAGTTGGTAAAATGTGCCAGTGTCTCTGAGGCAGCACAAATGGCAGTAAAGGGGATTCCTGAGCCAGCCTGGGAAGTGTGGCCAAAACTGGGCTTACAGGACCTGGCCACGGGCTCACCAGCCCTGCTGTGGCAGTGGTGCAGGGGCAAGCACAGCTGGCTTTGCTCCTGGGGCTGAGGGATGGGAGAAGAGTGCTCACTGGAGCTCACCTGGCACAGCAACACACAGCCACAAACCCTCCTGCTGCCTCCCTGGGAATCTGCAGCACCAAAAGGGAGCTCAGGTGTGGATTTGGAGAAGAGCAGGTGGAGAAGGGGGAGCCCAGCCCTACCAAAGGCTGCAGAAGAGCTGTGAGCAGAGCAGCTCCAGCACGGCAGGAGAGGCTCCAGGAGCGACCCAGGTCCTCCTGAATATTCATAACTGTGTCATTAGAGGGTGCCAGTGCCTTGCTGCAGGACTGGCCTGTCCCCTTACCTGTCCCAGCAGGGACACAGGGGTACTGCAGCTGTGGGTGCTGTCAGGATTGCACATCCAAATTCCTTCTTGGGAAGTTTAAACTCCAGAGCCTGTCCAGCCTCGAGCCACAGGACTGGAGCAGCAGATGCAAAGCTCAGCTGCTACTTAGAACACAACCTAAAGTGATTTCAGCCTTCACCTCCCTCCCTCCATCACCTTTCTGTGCCTGTCTTAAGCAGCAGGAGGTTTTTCCAGAGTTGTGTGGCAACACAGCAGTGATGCTGTCCCATCAGAAAAGGGGAATTCAAGCACAGAAGCTGCTGTGCCAAATCCCTCCAGCACAGACAAGGCTGAAATTGCCTGGGTCCTGCTGCTAGGGGGTGGAAAGTCAGTGTTGGAGACAAACCTAAACACCTACAGAGGTGGGCTTTTCCTGAGCCCTCGAGTTGCCAAACTGCTGCTGAGGCAATAAGGTCAGTCTGCAGCAGTGGGGGCTGGCTGGGAGGGGTCTGGCACAGCCCTTGATTACAAAGAACAATTGCTACATGCTGTCCCATGGGATGTACAGCACAGGAATGGGATTCACTAGGGCAAGGGAAGGGCCCTGCCAGTGGCCAGAGTACAATTCCACAAGGGTCTGATTTCAGCAGGTCCCGTGGGTCAGGGCTGGCTGTGGGGCAGCACCAGCAGAAGGGCTGGAGGAGGATCATGGGGATGTCCTGTGGAGTTTGGGATTGCTTGAGTCCAAATCCCTCAATTAATGACACAGGGAGCTTCCAGCATCAGTCACAGGGCTTGAGGCAACTCACTCATGCAGTTTAGAGCCCTGGACAGAGGAGGACTGTTCTCTAGATAATGGCCATGCCCAGCTCTTCCAGAACCAGGGCCAAAACCCAGGATCATTCCAGCAAAACCCTGAACAAAATTAAGGTCTGAAGAGAACTGCTGTTGAACAGCCTCATATCCCACCTGCAGAACTGAGGGTGTCCCAAGGAAACCCCAGCTCAGGATTTCCTCTGAGCAGGTTGAGCAGTGGGGCTTTGGTAATTTTTCCTTTCCTGCCCATTAGCTCCCAGTGTGGGCCATCCCAGACAGATGAATTTGAGGAGGGAGGCAGATATTTCTGTCTTGCATGGCACTGCTCTAAGGCTTAATTATTTAAGATCTTGCAAAACACTTGGCATTCTTGGGATAAAATGCTTTGTAGGAAACATAAGGCACTGTTATGAAAGCATTAATGTTTTTGCCTTCTCTCCAAAGCTCTTCAATCTCCTCTGTGGGAGCCAAGGGCTCCTGGGTACCACAGGACACCTGCAGCTGTCTGCTCTAAAGGGTCATAGAATCATAGAATGGTTTGGGTTGGAAGGGGACCTTGAAAATCATCCAGTTCCAACTCCCTGCCATGGACAGGGACACCTTCCACTATCCCAGGGTGTTCCAAGCCCTGTCCAACCTGGCCTTGGACACTGCCAAGGATCCAGAGGCAGCCACAGCTTCTCTGAGCACCCTGTGCCAGGGCCTACCCACCCTCAAAGAGAAGAATATTTTCCTAATATCTAATCTAAACCTAATTTCCCTGAATCTGAACCCACTCCCCCTTGTCTTGTCACTACCTGCTCTTGTAAATAGTCTTTCCCCATCTTTCCTGTAAGGGTCGTGATTCGCCTACTGGCAGCAGAAAACTGCAAACATTAGGATACAATTCCCTCTGTGCAACCTCATCTGTCCCCCTCCCCAGCCATGATGCAGCTAAAACCTCTGCTGAAGCCTCATCCTGCACCACCTCCCCTCCCCTGCCCTGCCTGTGGAGCACTGCATCCACATGGACAAGAGGCATCCTCCACGCACATCCCACTCTGCAGTGGCCACCCAGGCCACTGGAACGTGGAATTGGAATATGGGATATGGAATATCCCTTTGGTCAGTTAGGATCACCTGTGCTGCCCGTGTCTCCTCCCCACCTCCACCACAAAGCCAGCTTCCTTGGCAGCAAGGCAGTGAGAAGCACAAAAGGCCTTGGCTCTGTGCAAGCTCTGCTCAGCAATAACAAAAACATCTCTATATTATCAACCCTGTGTTCAGCACAAATACAAAATACAGCACACAGCAGCCACTGGGAAGGAAATAACTCTACTCCAGCCAAACCCAGCACATTCCACCTCATATTCCATACCATGTACACCATTCCTGGTCTCCCACACTATTCAGTACAAGTTTAATATCCACTACCCCCCTTCCCATTCTTGGATGTAACACACAGATATCATTTCCTTAGTCTATGGACCACTCTGGAAAATGTTTATAAAGCATCAACAAAATGCTTGTTGAATTCACGATTGAGCTCCCTGGTGGTCACTCAGGACAGCAGAGGTGCTGGGTGGGGGGAGTTATTGGGCACCAAAGGCAGCTCAAGTCAGGTCACTGCTGCCTTGCAACAGCTTCTTGGGAGGCTTCTCCTGTTTTTGGTTGAATGGTGCCTGTTATAGTAATTCCTGAAACACAAAAGTCAAATCATGGCTTACAACAATTTACAGATCCATTGCAATCTCCGTCCCGGGTCCTTTTGGGCCAGGTTACCTGATTTACCATTGCACTGAACTCCTGCCTCTGTCCCCAGCCTGGCCTCACCAAGGGGCTCCTGCCAGAGTCCCCATGAGTGTGGGCACATCCCAGTCCTCCACAGGCAGCAGGACATAGCTGCCCCACCATGGGCTGCAGGGAATCTTTGCTGCTCCTGCTCCAGCCTGGGGTCCAACCCCTAGGACAGCCCTCCCTGAATTTCTCCAGCTTGGCTCCTTCCCAGGGGCTGCAGTTCCTCACCAAATGCTCCAGCTTGGATCTCCCAAGGGGTCACAGATCCTGCAGCAAACCTGCTCCAGCACAAGCCCCACAGGGGCCATTGTCCTTGAGGTATCCCCCATGGGCTCCTCCACAGCCTGCAGGTGGATCTGTGCTCCGTTTTGGGCTCACCCACACATCTCAGTCCCTCCAGCTCAGGTTCAGACTGGAGTGCCAGCCTGTCCAGCACAGACACAGCATCTCTGCCCTGGCCACCTGCCAGCCCAGCCCCATCACCACGGCTGTTATCAGTGTTCCCAGGCACGATCCAGGGAGGTGATAAGCACTAGGGCAGCAGTGAAAGCAAAATGCAGCCACTAAGGAGCACTAGACTCTAATATACAGTCAGGGAAGTGACCCCCATGGCAAGCACAGGAGCCTGCTCAGGGCCAGATAAACAGCACTGAAAGCCATAAATTCAATGGAGCACCTCCCAGTTCTACCAGCCACACTGGAGTGCAGGGAGCATCCCTGGATTTGAGATACATCCCAAGCCTCTCTTAGCCTGATACAGCAGGAGGAGAGCAATGGCTCCAGCTTCCCCTGCACAGACACCTTTTTCAGGGGGTCCTTGAGCCTTGGATCTTGCCAGGTGATCTGTTCTCTTTCTATTCATGCTCAGCCTGGCTTTTGATGAAGTTTTGTTTCCCCATACCCAAATATACCAGCCTTCCTATCTTCTCTACCAGCATAAACCTTACTTTACCGAATGGGAGTGAGACATAAGGATGAAGCATGCAAAGATCAAAGGACACTGAGTGTTATGAAGAGCAGAAACACAAATCTTCCCAGCACCAAAGCCCTGGGACCTTTGAGCAGAAATGCAGATCAGCTTCAGGACCATCCTGCACAGGATTGGGGCACAGGAGATTCCCAGCCCTGTGAAGAGGGGAGGGCAGAAAGGGAGGATCTGCCAGTAACACTCCATTTCACCTGCAGACAGCACAGCTGAGACCAGGAGCACTTGGAGGGCTTTGTAAATCAGTGGGAGGCACAGCAGAGCCCATCCTGAGTAAGGAGGGAAGAACACCCACCACTTCTCTCTCCCAGAGCCGTTTTTCAGAGTGCAGGGGTTCACCCAGATGGGCTTGGACAGATGCAAAGGGACATTGGATCTGCTCAACGGATCTGTGCCACAGATCACTGCATCTGAACTTTCAAACCATGAATTTTGATCAAGCAAGTCAGGAAAATTTCCCAGTAGTGAAGGTGATGGGTAAGAAAGACCTTTGTCCCAGGCAAAGCACAGAGATTACAGCACAGAGAGTGCAGATCCAAGGATGTTATCCTCCCAGGCAGCATTCTCCTTTTGAGGGGTTACATTGATCCTGGATCTGCTCACAAGGCCCTAAACAGTGTTTTTGTGGAGGCACTGGCATGCAGTAGGAAGGAAGGCACAGGCTGGTGGGAGTCTGGGGAGGGAGCAGGATCCCTTCAGCTGGCACTGTCACAGAGACAAGGACAGGGACATCTCCTTCCTGACCCCTTCTGCCCTCCACCAAACCCAATCACCAGCAAAGCCAGCCCTGCCTGTAACCTGTAGTCTCACAGAACCCTCTTGCAAAGACAGTGGGGTGTTTCACAAGGGTTTTGCAACGGACTTTACCAAATTACTGTGTGGAAAGAGGAGTGAAACCAACAGGAATGGGGGCAAGCAGCCACCAGAGTGGCCTTGTACTCTGCTGTTCCTGTTCACCTGCTCTCCACAGCCTGTTGTGCTGTCTAGGTCCAGCTCCTGCCCTCGTCCTTGGCAAGGTCAACTCCTTCCCTCTAGCTGGTGTTGTTCAGGCAATCAGAAAGAAAAAAAGTAAACAACAAAACAAAAGCTTTGATTATAGAGCTGCAGAGTTTGCCAGGCATGGGGAGGGCTGGGGGGAGATAAACGTTGCTAAACCAGAGTTTCCAGGCAGCACAGGCTTCCCAGTAAACAGGATCCACACCTCCCTTCCCACATCTGCTAATAATGGTGGGTCATGTCAGGGAGCAGGAGAAAGGAAAGGAAGTCTAGTAGAAATGCAAAGGGTGCAAAACATGGTCTGTCCTCCACCATCTCAGACACCAATTTCAAACAACTCCATTCCTGTGCCTCAGGAGTTCCCTGCCCTCAGCTGCAGCCACACCACACATGGCAGTGAAGCCTGCATGGGAGCTCCTGTGAACCCATCAGCCCAACATGTGTAACACCTCCAGGGCTCTCCCACACCTCTCAGGTGGCTTCTGGGGATGTGCTAACACAGCTGATGGAACTGGGTGAATGTACCTTCCACATGTCCTTGCTCAGTGTCCTGCCTCTCCTTTTCCCATGGAAGAGCTGGCTTGTCTTCTCTTTGTAGGAGCTAAACCCCAATTTGTTGTATGGCATTCCCTACCAGCCTTGTTCCCAGGGTAAAGGCAGCTGCACCTAGAAATTAGTGTAGAATTTCTGCTGGAACAGTCATAAGAGCCATAAAGCCTGGCCTGCATTAGTATTTAAAGTATGTGCAAACTGCTCATAAGGATATGTAAGCATCAAGTGTCATTTGAAGATTTTAATGAAGCCAAGCAATGTTTTTCAAGCTGCTTTCCCAGTTAATGTTTAACAGGACAACAATGTGTGCCCACTGGCACTAGAGTCAAGAACCAGGACAAGTTCAGTGCTGCTCAGCAGAACAATTTGTATTGCTTCTGCTGTGAGGTCCTGGCTGAGCAGTTTCATTTCCAAAGGCACATGGAAATGGCATTGCAGGGTGAGGAAACTGAGCAGGACGGAATTGTCTGCAGCTCCAGGGCAGTGGAGCAGCAGCCCCATCGTGCCCATGTGAGCAGTGCCTTCCTCTGGCCCCTCCATGCCAGCCCTCCTCTTCCTCACACCCTTCACATGAGCCACATGCTGTGGCACAAAATGATCCAGAGGAATTTTTTGTTTGGTTGGTTGGTTGGTTGGTTTTTCCCCATTCTGTGGAGCAAAGTGCCTCCTGGGAGGCTCTGCCAGATATTGGGGTGCTGCAGCATGTCCAGAGAAGGAAATGGGGCTGGGGAAGGGTCTGAAGCACAGCTCTGATGCTGAGGGAGCTCAGGGGGCTCAGCCTGGACAAAAGGAAGCTCAGGGGGGACCTTCTCCCACTCTACAGCCCCCTGAAAGGAGATTGTAGCAAGGTGGGATTTGGCCTCTTTCTCCTAGGCAACAAGTGACAGGATAAGAGGGGATGGTTTCAAGTTGCACCAGAGAAGGTTTAGGCTGGATATTGTGGAAAATTTCTTCATCAGAAGAGTGTTCAGGTGTTGGAACAGGCTGCCCACAGCAGATGGGGTCACCATCCTTGAAGGGGTTTAACAGACATGTAGATGTGGCATTTGGGGACATGGTTTATGGTGGCCCAGTACTGGAGGAATGGTTGAATTCAAGGATCTCAAAGGGCTTTTCCAGCTTAAATGATTCTGTCATTCTGTTTGAGGAGGGCAGCATGGCTGGGGTAGATGTGGCTGGGGAGTGATGGTGCTTCACTGCCTGCATCCAGGGAATTGCAGCCTCTTCTTGGTGTCCTGGAAGGGCTCTCAAATGTCTCCCACACCTCCCATCAGCCCACAGGTTTCATTTGGGATACACTTCAGGCACTGGCTGAGCTCTTCAGACAGAGCAGGGGTAGCTGTGTATCCTGTTTTTCTCTTGCCCAAGAATATAGCATGTCATATAACTAATTTAAATAATTTCTTCCTGGTTGAGCCTCATTAGGGACCCAGCATTAAGCTGATCTGATTAGATCTACTAATCGATGGTGGGGGAAAAGAAGCTGGTTTCAGCACGCACGGCAGCACAGGACCAGGATCATGCTGCTCCACTCCCTGGGGACCACCATTGTCCCCAGTCACATTGCCACCACTGTCCCCAAGCCCACCTCACCTCCCCGGGGCACAGCGGCACTGCACAGGTGGCCACTGCTGTCCCCTCGCCGCTGGCCACCACCGTGAGTCACGGTCATGTGCCAGGGGCAGGGATGGTGACTGAGCACTCCAACCTGCGTCCTTGACCTGTTTTATCTGGGCAAACCCGTAACTGCTTTCCCAGGCTCTGTGCTTGGACCTTCTCCTGAGCACGTGTCCCGTTATCAGCACAAGGCGACAGCGCCCGTGCAAAGGTCCCGGTCACCAGCCAGGTGTCCCGTCCAGCCCCCGCAGGGAAGGGAAGGGAAGGTGTGGGACGGCTGTGGGGCCCAGCCAAGCCCCTGCCGTGCCCGGGGGTCCCTGGTGGGGCCAAGGCTCCCCGGCTCCCACTGCTGCTGGTCCCGGTTCCGAGCAGGCTGAGGCCCACCCTGACCCCACTGTCCCTCCTTGGTTTAACCCCTGTCCGGCCCCGCTCAGAGCGGCACTGCCGAGACCCTTCCCCACGGGCACGGCCCGCAGCCTCCGGGTCCTTTCCAGCTTCAGGCTGCTCAGACCCCGCTAGGAACAGCAGGGACAGGGACAGGAACAGGGGTAGTGGCAGTCGCTGGGGCAGGAACAAGGATGGGGCACGGACAGAGACAAGGGCAGTAACTGCGACAGGGACAGGGCAGGGAGAGGTGCAGGGACACAGACAAGGACAGTAGCTGGAACAGGGACAATTACTGGGGCAGGCACAACGACAGGGGCAATAGCTGGGAAAGGGACAGGGACCATGACAAGGACAGGGGCAATAACTGGCACAGGGACAGAGATGAACAGTAGCTAGGACAAGGACAGGGACAACGACAGGGGCAATAGCTGGGGAAGGGACTGGACAGGGACAGGGACAGAGACAGAGACAAGAGCAGTAGCAGGGGAAGGGGCAGGGACGTAAGCAGTAACCGGGACAGGGAGAGGGACAACAACAGGGACAGAGGCAATAGTTGGGAAAGGGACGGGACAGAGACAAGCGCAGTAGCAGGGACACAGACGGGGACAAGGACAGGGGCAGTGAGCGGGACAGAGCCCGCAGCCGCCCTGGTCCCTCCCCGGCCACGCCCCCCTCATGACCACGCCCCCTTCTGGGCGGGGCTGGATAGTGACGTGGTCGCCCGCCGGGAATGGGCGTGGCCTGTGTCTCCCGTGACGTCACCGTCCGGCGGAGTGCGCAGCAGGTGCGGGCGACGGCGCGAGACGCGCAGGGCGCAGGTACCGGGGGCTCCGTGAGGGGCCGGGGGGCCTGGGCCGGGCCGGGCTGAGCTCGGCTCGGCTCGGCTCGGCTCGGCTCGGCTCGGCTCGGCGCGGGTGGTGGGGAGCGGGGCCGGAGCCGTCCCGTCCATTGGGTGACCGCCCTGGGCAGAGCGCTGCGGAGGGGTCGGGGCAGGAGGGGTCCAACCCGGGGTCCCGCCCTGGCTGGCAGCGCCGGCCGCGTGTTTTTTGTCCCAAACGCGCCCTAAACAGTTCCAGGCTGGCAGGGCTGCGCGTGAACACAGGGCGGACACCCAGCGCGGCTCGTACCGATGCTGAGGCTTCTTTCGCGTAGAGTAAGAGGTATGGCAGCGCTCGGAATAAAAATAATAGCGCTGCATCGTGTGTTTAAAACCATTGTGGTTGTCCTGGATTTATGTTTTCTGTTCCTGTAGCTGAGGACGCCTCATTTGGATAATTAAATGTCATGGTGAAATAGGAGAATGAGGGAAGGCGAGCGCTCGCCTCCTGTCCTCTGCTGCATGGATCTGCTGGCAGTGGGCAGCCCTTCTCTGTCCAGGCTAGTGCCAAGATCTGTCCCGCTCATCCCAGGTTCCTGTCTAGCTTTATCTGAAAGGAAAAAAAGAGATGCTTTTTATACCTCGTGTGTGAACAACCTGGTTGTAAATAGGGTAAGTCTGGGTAAGGTAGTGAGTGTGGGTGAGTTATAATGACTGTGCTGAGCAGCTGCCTTCTCCTTGTGCTGTGTAAATACAGTGGTAGGATACAAGGTGTGGGAAGTGCTGCTGTGCTAGCGACGGGGAATTTCTCATCAGTTGCTTAAATAATAAGCAACTCTTCCTAGGAATTTTTCATGATGATTATAATATTACTATATCAGGTAGACTGAGGAGGAGGCTGAAAACACCAAGACTTTATAAATTTTTCTGATCGTATTTCAGTGCTTTTTGGGGACAGTCAGGGATTAATGTGCATGTTAGATAATAATCTTCCATTGCGCAGAATAGTGGTTTTACCAAGCACAGAACTTCTGCAGCACAAAGTCTGCTACGCTCTGCCCCTTATTCATGTGCTATAAAGGCCATCTTTGTTAAATACTGATTTGTCATTCCCCCAATGGTGTGAGAGCTGTAACTGATAATCTGCAGAGGCTGGTGGGTGTCCTTGCAGCAGAGGTCGAAGAGGAGGCTGTCCTGTGAAGGAGTGGCTCTGACATGGGTGGGGGCTCTGTGTGCTGAGCAGACCCTGCAAGGCACTGCCTGGTGTCAGAGCAGAGAGCTCTGCTGTTCTGCTGCCCTGTGTCCTCCCAGGTCCATGTTACACTTAAAATTGGCAGTGCTCAGAAAACCAGAGGTGTTCAGTGACTGTAAGCAGAGATGTTCCTGCTCACAGCATTGAACTGGGGTGACAGAGAAGTGCCTGGAGGGCTTTGTGCCATAAACAGAGGAGCTACCTGTGATCAGGGGAGTTCTGTGCAGGATCAGATGAATATGTTACCTGATTATTTCTTTCTACGAGGGCAGAACAAGCTTGTGTAACTCTGGATTTTGAAGAAACAAGTCTGCATTTCTCCTGTTCCCTGTTTGTGACCTCCTTGTGGCACGGCTGGAAAATTATCAGGGGTCCTTGAAAACTTCTTGTGGGAGCTGTAGCCTTGAATGAGCAGGTTTACTCATTCTCTGCTGTCGGTATTGATATTTTCTACTCTCTGGGTTGTGTATCCTGCCTTTCTCAACTTCCTGCTGCTGACCTCAAACCCAATGGCTCAATGAGTAGAAAATAGCACCGTCATTTCTGGGAATAGGGAAAGATAGGAAGGAGCCCAAGTCATTCAAGCAGACGGTCAGTATTGCCAGGCCTGGCATCCTGCCTGGCAGGCAGCCTGGGAATCTCCAGGGCTGCCTTCCCCAGGATTTGGGGTGAAGGGCTTGGCCTCACACCCCTGCTGAGGGGCTGGCAGATGCTGGGCTACCCTCACAGCTGTACCCTGGGAGCTCTTCCCAGCTGGGATGCCCTTGTGTGGAAGTGCCGTCACCACGCTGTCCTGGGAGGGAGCAGTGCTGTGCTCCAGTGCCTGCCCACAGCTGGCTGGGATTGCAGAGCGTTTTGGGGAATGGACCTCCTTGGAAACATCTGGTCTGTTGTATTCCTTATGCCAGGCAGCACCACTGCTGAACAAAAGCTGCTGTTTCTGTCACTAAAATATCAGAGAGAGAAATTTCTAGGATAGGGAATATTTCTAGGATAGGAAATGTAGGATAGGATTTCTATTTAGTCTTACCAGCTATTGAGGGCAGCCCCCTGATTGTGGAAGTTTTTCAGCCGCTGGCAGGGTAAAGCAAAGGCTTTCTTGGTTTGGTGACCACTGGGAGAATCTGGGAGCAGCCCATGACAAGCAGACATTTGCCCTACAGGTAAAGTAAAGCATCGTGTTAGAGCCACATGAAAGATATGGAAAAGCAGAGAAAGTGAGAAAACATGGAGGGAGCAGAGAAATCTCAGTCTCATTCCATTTTCCAGCCTATCATGGAAATCTTTTTCTGAGTAATGAGATCTCAGCTGTAGAAAATGCCTGTATTTCTGTCTGCACACAGCAACAAACCATGCCTTGGGAGCTGAGCTGCTGCCAGTGTGCTGCTTGAGGTGCTAGAAAATCATCATGTGCTCTGGGTGGTATCTTCCACTTAATCCACTAGTGTTTCAGAGCTGGGGAAGTTATCCTGAAAGACCTCTGCTTTTCCATGGCTGGAATGATGCCAGAACATCATCTGAATAACATACAAATGTATTATCTGTGCTTATTAATTTTTTTGCCAGTCATACTATTTGTTTCACATTCTCTTCTCAGTTAGACCAACAAAGCTGCTTGCTTTAACTGTTATTTGCAGGTCTGCTTTTACCTGACAATCAGATATTTTCATTGTTTTGGTGTTGTTGCACCTTAAAACAGTCAGTACACCAATTTAACAGCAAACTATAGTCATGCATTTCTGGAATTATCTAAGGCAACACATTATACAAAGACTTGAACAAGAGCAGTGCATGCAAAAACATTCAAAACCTGGAATCAAGATGTTGATGCTTCTCTCTGAAATTATCTCTGTGTAAAGAACTTTGCTTTTTGGTGTGGTTTGCCACAGGCACTGCTGTACCTGAGCAGAATCTCACCTGGTGTGTCAGCAACAAGTACCATGACTGACACCACCTGAGGGGCTATGAAGTGATGTTTTCCATCTTTGTAATTGTTAGTTCCTGGTGTTAAAGTGCATTTCATCTAAAGATTTTCTAGAACCTTTCATCAGGTGTCTGAAAAACTGGACAATTTTCCCCCATAAGGTTGTAGTTCATGTAATTATTCATGTAATAACAGTAGCAGGGCATTGGATTTGTTTGGGTTTTTTTTCCACTAATGCTTTTTATTGTAGGAAAAATGTCAGCTTCATACTTTCCTTCTGCCATGCAGAACATGTAGGTAGACAGTGGGCAGCAGTAAGTCATGGGGAGTGTTTCTGAAGAGGTGTGTGTCTTGGTAACAATTGATACGACATTGATATTTATCTGAAGAAGGAAAATCCTGGCATGTAATCCTGTGTGGGTGTGAGGGTGCATTGATGAGAGTTCTGTGGCTATCTGTGACTGCGAAGCTCCACAAGGGATGCTGCCTCTGAGGCAAAAACTGCCAGCATGACAGCCCTTTAGAGCTGATCAAATCCTGGTTTCTAAAACCAAAATCACCTGGGAATGTGCATATCCATTATTTTTGCCAAGAAGGCAGGGCAGACAGTGGGACTGGGGAGCTTGGGCAGTTTGTAGAGACACCAGCATCAGCCTGGAACATCACTGCACTTCCCATTTTCACACATGGGCAGACTTCAGATCTCTGGAGGGCTTGGAGGATACCAGGAGGAGGGAATACCTGGCTCAGGAAGGTTAAATGCTTGCTCACTGTTCAGTGCACAGAGCTGCCTGAGCTGGTGGATTCAGCCACACGAGCAGCAGCAGTTGTTTTTGTGCAGGAGATGCCTGGCAGCCACTCAAGTAAACATGAGGAAATGCCCCTCTTCCCAAGGACTCTTGAGTGTCCTGGAGTCCAGGACACCTCTTAAGGAAATGGGCTTGAACAGAGGAGTGAGTGTTAGCTTTTCCTTTTACAGCACAAAGCTGGGCTTTTTGCTTTTGCCTAGACCTGCATTTTGGAAATTAAGTAATTTCAAACATCTTTTGTCAGAAAAGGTGGGGGCAGCTCTTGTTCCCCCTCAGCTATTAATCTAGGCTGATGGAGTTACCTGGTGAAGTGGGAGGGCAAATCAGGGAGGAAGCTTTTCCTGGAAGCAAATTGAGCAAGAATGGAATCTCTTACAATTTATCCTTAACGTACCTTTCATACAATCACTAAATGGAGCTGACAAATAAGCTGGTAAGAGGGAAACACGGAGCCAGTGCCATTTAAAAGCCACTTGTACTCTTTTTCATTTGGATACTGTTCATATGAAATGTAATTTAAATGCTAGGCTGGTTGCCAGGAGCTGGATTTTTGATGTTAAATGTACTTTCCATTAGAGCTCTGTATTGGAAAACTACTTCCTAGCGCTGCAGGCATTGGAAGGGGTGGGTTACATCAGGGTGCCCCAGTTGTCCTTCTCAGGGTCTGGCCTCCCTCCATGCCTTCCATCTTCATCCCTGCAAAGACCAGCAGAATCAATACCTGCCATACCCAAAACTTGATTCCTCCTGACTACAGCAGCACGAGGTACAATGCTTGTTAAGCTGTCCTAAAAACAAGCAACTTCTCCCTTTTAAATTCCAGAAATCTGCTAATTGCTTTTGGGTCATTGTGGGGTTTCTTTTTCTGTGTTCCAGGCTCCTGATTTTCTTTGGTTTGTTTGTTTAATTTACTAATCCTCCATTTGTTTTCATAGGGCTATTTCTTGCACTGGTCCCTGTGTAAGAGAAGGCATTTCACCCTGTTTCAGCACCCTGGTTAGATTATCCTCTCATCCCACATGCAGAGTTCTTTATTTAATGGATTTTCTTGCACTGGGGATTGCATTTGAAGGATCTGACTTGCAGGCAGCTGTCCATAGGGATTGGTATTTCTTTGCAGGTGGATTAGCTGTGAACACCTACTATGTTGATGGTTTTATGCGTGCTCTCCTCAGTTTTGCCAAGGTAACAAGGGGCCAGCAGGTAGAAGCAGATTCCAACTGCTCTCCAGTCACTTGGGCAATAATTATGGTGGCCATAATTAGTCTGACCTCAAGAGATGTTTGGGAGCACCAGCCTTGTACGTGGCCTTTTGAAGGAGGGAAAAGAGTAAAACTGGGTCATCTTGGCAGGCTCTGAAGGGTCTTTGTTTGGACACCCCTTGTGCTGACAGAAAAGCATTCTTCCATCATGCTTTCCCTTATTCTCTTCATTCTTGGTTGTTTTCAAGCATCATGTTACCTTCTGACCAAAAGTCCTCCCTGTCCAGGCCCCCAGGCTGTGCCATAGAGCAGCACTTGTGGACTGAGTAGCCAACAGCCATCTAAATTAGGCTTCCTGTTCCTTTTTTTCTAGTTTTAGAGGTGACAACTTGTGGATGGTGAGACTTTCCCAGGTAGAAGCTGAGGCTGTTTTCAGAGACTCGTGGAAGAGACTGTGTTGTCACTTGGGTGAGCAGCGTGGTGAGCTGTGCATGTGCAGTGACAGGCTGTACAGGAGCTGTTCCCACTTGGATCTTGCAGCTGCAATTACGTACAGTGCAACTTGAGCTCTGTTTTTAGCTTGATGGATGGCAAGAGCTGGGCTGGCAGAGGGGTGGGAAAGGGGTGGGAAGCAGGAGACAGCTGTGGCACTGTGCAGAGAGAGTCTGCCTGCTTCCTCCTAGACAAATGGTGACACTAAAAGGCACAGTGATGGCTGGAAAGAATAATCAAGGAATGTTGCGGGCTCTGTTGAAGCAGGCAGTTTCCAGCTCAGGAGAGATGCCTGAAGAAGGAAAAAGATAATAAATTCATGAATTTGCTGGAAGAAGAGGATCAGGAGCAGTGACTGACTGGTTGTGTAGCAGCTGCCTTGGCTTGCTGGCCTTGTACAAGGCAGTAAATGTGAAGCAATCAGAAGTTTTTTCAAAGCCTAATGGTGAAATTTGTTTCTATAAGGATTGGTTGCCAAAATGGACAAGCTAAATATATATATATGTGTATAGTGAATGCAAAGCATTATAGTTCTGTGCTTGCACCTTTTGCTAAGCCTTAGTCAGAGCCAGGTTACAGCTGTAGAGGGACTGATATTCCCCCATAGGATGGTGATTCTTACCTGTTGGTACCTCTGTATGTGCATGCACATCTGGTGTCACGTGCATTTTCTACACAACACCATACTTCAGTGACTTCTGGTTTGCAGACCTTTTGAGCAGCAGTGCAGCCTTCTGGGGTATGACAAGCAGCTTGTTTAAAAATGAAACCCTGCTGTTGGGGTAGGGAAAATAGTGTTTACTCAGCAGTGTGGAACAAAGGAGTTTGAGCATAACTTAAGGAAACAATGATGTACTAATGAACTTGCCCCTTAGAAAAAGTACTGATGAGGTGGGGAGGTGGAACAGGACGTGGTTTGCCATTCTCTTCAGTTGGATTAGCAATTTCTCTGTTGTTAAGCAGCAACAGACAGGACAAATGCTTAGTGACAGTCAAGGAAAAATCTTTGTTTGCAAGGAAATCTCTTCTGAGGCTGTGCAGGGACCATTGAGCTCTGTAGTGGCTCTTCCTGCTGGATCTCCTGCAGTGCCATGGAAAACAAAGGGCTTTACTGATGGTTGGCTTCTTTTGAGCCTTGCTAGGAAAGCCACAGATAGCAGTTCTGATGCAACCTCACGGGGATTGGTCCTGCTTGGAGCTCACACAGAATTACTGGTTGGGGTGAGAACCCACAGCAAAGCTTGGTGATACTTTTGACTAAGAGCTCAAGTATGTATCTGAAAAGTATCTGCTCCATGATTCAAAGCTCTGCCATGCAAACACATACCCATGTGAGTAAATAGGGCCGAGAAGTGAGTAAAATCATCTGTGAGGTCATGAGGCTGAAGGAAATCTTAGTGTTGTCACGCAGCTCAAAAGGGCAAGTAGGGTTGTGTGGATGTGGAGCAATGACTGACAGTGAAACTGAGGACAAGGAAAGGTTCTTCCCCACAACTTAGTTCTATATCTTCCACCTGGGTTTGCTGAATGCCTTGATGAATTCTTCAGGAGTTTCCTCTCATCACAGACAAATCTCCAGTGGCTGCTGAAATTGTTCCTGCTGGACACTCTTCTGTCTAATCTCAGTTATGTTACTGTACCCTCAACTGTGGAACATGCTCTTCTTAATCTCCATCTTTTCCTCTGTTCTGTTGTTCTGCTGTCTCTGCCCAGCTCTCAGAAGGCTCTGGCCAGTTTTCCCCTCGGTACCTCTCCCATATCAGCAGCTGGAATCTCAGTTACTGCCTCCACTCCAAATCTGCCTTCTCTTCAAAAACTGTTTTGACACAGCTAACATGGAGCTGGTAAAAAAAGAGCATTAGTAGTTCTTTCTTGTTCCTTATGCTGCCACTTCCCTGTTTGCTCAAGCCACCAGATTTTTAACTCTTTCTGACCATTTCACAGACATTTCTGCAGAGCTGCTGTGTGCAGGGTTTTTTTGTTCACCCTCATGGCCGGTGTTGTTAACCAGGCTCTCTTCTTACCACACTCTTTCAGGGGGTTCTGAGCTTTACCAGGTACACCTGATGCCCATCTCAGCCCTTTCTGCAGAGGTGCTTTGTTACCTGTGTGATTCCATTGGCTCCAGAGGGATTCTAGCATGTTCCCATGCTGGGTGCTTGCACAGAGGCCAGGCAGGCTCCCTGCTTGGCTACCAAAGGGAGTGAATGGCCAGTCCTGATGGAGAAGGGTGGCCCCCAGTGGTCCCAGCACAAGTCCCTATGGTAGGGGAGTAGTGGGATGGCTGAGTTTGTTGTCTGCTGACTGAATTTGCATTTACAGCCAGCTGAAGAATCACAGCATCTGTTAAACCTTCCTTCAGCACTAAAATATCAACGATATTAAATGAAATTAATTGATGCATATGAAGGGATAAAAGGGAAGACTGACCTTCCCTGGACAGGGTGGACTGAGCTGATCATCCTCTTGGGCAGAAGGACTTTGAAAAATTGAAGTAATCCAGGTGAGTCTGCTGGAGCTGGACAGTGCTCATCAAAGCAGCTAAGCCCAGGGGGTTCTTAAAGTTTATAAACAAAATATGGTCTGTTGTTTACTGCCTTTAAATGCCTCATGTGTGTGTATATAAAAACACATCTATTTATACCTAGGGTGTAAAATTACACCCTTGAACAGAGAAGGGGAGCACAGATGGAGAGGTTGTCCCCTGCCTAAGGAGCAGACAATGAGCTGGGACTCCTTGATCTGGAGCAGGGCATTCCCACATGCCACCTCCTTGGTTTGGTGCATCCCAAAATTCAGGAGGGTGACCCTGGTGGGGCAGGAGGCAGTGCCCTGGATCCCCTCGTGCCAGGAGCAGGCACAGCACTGTACATTGGCTCAGGGAGGCTGAGCAAACCAGGGGGTTCACAGGGTTGCCTGGGCCAGCTCTGGGCACCAAATGGTTACTCTGCCACATGCAGTGGTCTGTGGGTATACACACGCTCACTCTGGCCTTGTTCTTCCCTGGAAACTTGCTTTTGGATGTTATTTTGGGATGATTTTCTGGGTTAGATGAGCATTAGTGGCCTGGTGTGTCCCAGTTCTCTAATTGATTGCACTGAAGTGAGTTGTAGGGCTTGCTGCCTGCCTTGCCCTGCCTCCTTGAAGGAAGAATTTCCTTGCTGGAGACTTGGTGGGGTGTTGCATTGCAGTGCAGTGGTTAAAGAGCCTTGAGTTAAGTGTATGTTGTGCTTGTCAGTTTTAAAGGGAGCAGTAAAGTGGTTTGGCTGGCCTAGCAGTGGGGAAAAAAAAAACAAACCATAAATAAAGTTCCTGTAATCCCTGGCATTGGTTAAGCAGTTAAAACTCTTGACAAAGCCATTGAAAGACATCATCTGCAGGGTTACAGCACTGCCTTAACAGCTGGGACAACTTCTTTGTGAGGGGAAGAGGAGAGACAGACACTGATCTCTTCACTCTGGTGACCAGTGACAGGACCCAGGGAATGGCTGGAGCTGTGTCAGGGCAGGGGTAGGGTATCAGGGAAAGGGTTTTGCCTCACCCAGAGGGTGCTGGGCACTGCCCCAGGGCTGTCAGAGCTCCAGGAGCATTTGGACAATGCTCCCAGGCACAGGGTGGGATTGTTGGGGTGTCTGTGCAGGGCCAGGGATTGAACTGGATGATCCTTGTCCAACTCAACATGTTTGTGGTTCTGTGACTGTGCCTGGCACACCAAGAGGAGCGCTGGGATGAATTCAGGTGAGTGGCAGCTGCAGCCTGTGAGCCTCAAGGGCTTCTTGGTGTCCTCCTGGGCAGGACCACAGCCCTGTCCCCTTGGAGCAGTGCCTGGATCCTGGGCACTGGGTGGGATCAGCAGAGCTGTGTGTGCAGCAGAGCCCCGCGGTGCCACTTGGCATCATCATCATCACAGGCAAATCTCCAGTGGCTGCTGAAATTGTTCCTGCTGGACACTCTTTTATCTCTTGCCTAATCTCAGTTGTGTTACTTTACCTTCAATTGTGGAATATGCTCTTCTTAATCTCCATCTTTTCCTCTGTTCTGTTGTTCTGCTGTCTCTGCCCAGACATCTGTACAGCTCTCAGAAGGCTCTGGCCAGTTTTCCCCTTGGTACCTCTCCCATATCAGCAGATGGAGGGGGGCACTAATACTCATCTAACCCAGAAAATCGTCCCAAAATAACATCCAAAAGCAAGTTTCCAGGGAAGAACAAGGCCAGAGCAAGTGTGTGTATACCCACAGACCACTGCATGTGGTAGAGTAACCATTTGGTGCCCAGGCAACCCTGTGAACCCCCTGGTTTGCTCAGCCTCCCTGAGCCAATGTACAGTGCTGTGCCTGCTCCTGGCACGAGGGGCTCCAGGGCACTGCTGCCTGCCCTGTGGAAAATTGCCTCCTGGATGCTCCCATGGTTTCTGCTGCCTGTCCCCCAGAGTGGGAATGCAGTGCTGAGCTGCCAGCCCTGCCCAGCTCCGTGCCCATCCCAGTGCCATCCCAAGGGGATCCTGCTGGATCCACTGCAAGCTGAGCCTGGCTGAGGCAAATGATGCTCCTGGTATTTCTCCCTGTGGTGTGTGGGAGGAGGTGTGTAGCAAAGGGGAACTGTCTGCACCCTGTAATAGGGGAAGGAAATAGCAGGGTTCAGCTGCTTCAGGCAGGAAGGCTCCTGAGCGTGTAGGATATTAACATACACTTCTGTTTCTCAGACAGGGTGAAGCTCCAGCAGCCTAATGTAAGAAATGGTTTGCTTAGTCATGCTGCTCAGAGGTTCATTAAAGTTGCAGTATTGTGACAATCTCATCTTCGATGGCTGTGCCATGAGGAGTACATGACTTGGGTTTTATGAGCAGCAACCCTCTGAGGTGTCTTTAATGTTGTTTTTGAATGAGGCTGAGCCCAAGGCCCTAATTCTTTGTGGCTGCTTAGTGATTCAGTTGTGTATGACTGGAAGACTACACAGCGTGCTGGGGTACAGAGTCATCAGGAAATTATTCACATACAGCCTTGCTCCAGGCTTGCTGGTCTGGAGGCTTTAACAATTAGCAGAAGTGTAATGGACATTAGTGTTCACTCCTTCTCCTGTCAAAGCTATCAAATAAGCCTGGAACAGGCTGCGTTTTTCCATAGTTTTCCTTTCTGATATTGACAGAAACATGAAGTAATTGCTTCAAAATCTCTCTTAAGAGCATTTTAATTGTGAGTAGAAGCAGAGGATTTTGCTTTGCTGCTGCAAGACTTAGAGTAGGTAGCTGATGCATGACTGGAAAGCAGCATGTTACTCCTGCTCAGCTAAACTTGTTTCACTAAGAGAAATCCCTTCAACTCCATCCCTGCCCCTGTGATAGGGTTAAAAATAAATTTACTGCTTGACTTGGTACTTTGAAGTCTGTTTCTCACACAACCTAGGGCCCTCTGAAGAGCAGTCTGAAATGGAACTCATATGATCATGGACAAGCAGACAAAAGCAAACCAGTTGTCCTGTTTGTTTCCTCTTTTGCAGGACAGATTCTGCATCCCACATGAGCTACGATAATCCTCCACCGTACCCCGGCCCGGGCCCGACCGCCCCGTACCCGCCCTATGCACAGCAGCCAGGGGCCCCTCCTGGCCCCTACCCTGGCTATCCCCCCGGGCCCTACCAGCCAGGCCAGCCAGGCTACCAAGGATACCCCCAGTATGGATGGCAGAACGCTCCTCCACCACCACCAGGACCCGTGTACGCAGATGGGCCCAAAAACACAGGTATGGCTCAGCAGCTGCAGTGTCAGGGACACTTGTTTGCCTCACCACTACACACTGACCTTGAGGTTATGTGTTCACCAGCACCTGGCCCTGATGGCCTTGCAGGAGGTGGGGATTTGTTTGAAGTGGGGATTTTGTTTACAGCTTGTTTTCCTGCTTTGTTTTGCTGTATTTCTCTCAGAGTCTTCTCTCTGATAGTTGGAGAATACTGCTGAGCATCCTTAGTGCTGATTCCTCAAGGGAATCCTTAATGCTGAGGTTGTTGCACAGGCTTTAGACTTGCCACAGTTCTCATTCCACTTTTCTCTTGGTTGATAAGTTTCAGCCAAAGGCTGCACAGTTAAAGCTTATAATATTTAAATGTACAATTGGTACTGAATTAATGGGCCTAGGTTCTCTTGAGCCCATCAGTATCTGTCCAAGTGATCTACTCATTCCTGGGAATTTTGTTTTTTTTCTGAAGTTACTGTCATTCTGTGGAAAAACACAGATTTCTGGGGAAGGGAGGGAGGATGGTGCACCTTCCCTCTGGCAGCTGGCTGGTCCATCTGGGTGCTGCATCCCCACAATATGGCACATTGGTATGGCCTGGCACCCACAGCTCTCCTGGGGCTTGCTGCAGGCTCAGATTGTCAGAGCAGAGGCAGAGAGGGTGAGTAAAGGACCAGAGCTTCTCCTCCTTTCTATGAGGAGAAGCTGAGAGAGGTGGAACTGTTCAGTGGGTTTGAATTGGTGTGGGTCTATCAGGAGGGCCCAAATTTAAGCAGTAAACAATTGGTGTGAGTGAATAAGAATGTGAATTGTGGGCAAATCAAGAGTTCAACTTCCTCTGTAACAGAGTGAGAATCCTGGAGGAGGAAGAGGCAGCAGCATGGTGATGCTTCCCACAACTTCCACCACATGAATTCAAAGTGTAATCTGGGGTTTTGGGCAGCTAAGAGATGTTTCTTAGTGCTGGGCAGGAGAAAACTCCTTGTCTCCCCTGTTGAACATCTTTGGTTGGTGCCAGTGTTGCTTTTTTGCTGTAGCCACAGAAAGGGATGTGCTGGAAGAGGCTGAAGGGAGACAGGGGCTGTGGCTTTGGACAGTCTGGCTTTGAGACAGTCCTGCTGCCTTGAAAGCTTGAAGGATCTCGTATCAAACTGGATCAGGGAACCGATGACACTGAATGTCCTCTGCTCTGCTCACAAACCTGTGGACCAGCCCAAAGAATGGGCTGGGAAATGGGAGGGGACAAGCAGTGAAGCATTTGAGTGTCTTTCACTGAGAGCCCAGGCTTGTTCTGCAGGAGGTTTGATTTTATTAAGCCTAAGCTAATATAACTTCAGCTCTGCAGAAGCAGCACTCTGACCCATAAATCAAAAACCTTCTGGTAAGTCTTGTCCTTGAACTGCCTTCCTGCAGCTACAAGTGGTCTCTGAACCCACCTTGGGAGTGTCTAATTTGCTCTGCTTTTGCAGAGGTAGATGTTAAAAAGTGGTAGAATTACAGAATGGTTTGAATTGGAAGGAACTTAAAGATCAGCCTGTTCCAATCCCCTGCCATGGCAGGGACACCTTCCACTGTCCCAGGGTGCTCCAAGCCCCATCCAGCCTGGCCTTGGACACTTCCAGGGATCCAGGGACAGCCATAGCTTCTCTGAGCACCCTGTGCCAGCCCTGCCCACCTTCACAGGGAAGTATTTCTTCCCAATATCCATCTAACCCTGCCCCATTTATTTTAAACACATTTATTAATGTCTGCAAAGTGAAATCGGGGCTATAACTTTGCATTTGTCTGCAAGAGCTTTCTTTTTCTTCATTCTCCTTCTGTTAAACACCCTTCCCTCCCCACCCTTTGCTCATTTTTTGGCCAGTCTGTCAAACTGGAACCTGATCTTTGTCCTCTGACACTGTAAAAGAGCTTTCAATGGGGCTTTGTTAAAGAACCCCAGGAGTGTCTAGTTTAGAGTGGATGCCTCTAAAAAAGCTAATTTTTAATAAATCTGTTACACTGGTGCTGTGTATCTGTTGGTGTGGCTGAACTTCTAATATAAAAAATTGACATCTAAATTTAATCAAGCCATTGCAGTCAGCCTGGCTGGTCTAGTGTGATTTCATGTGGCTTGTCAGTTCCTGTGGTGTTTCCAAATAATTATCTGTGAAGAGCTACTGTGTGGATGCCTTCCTTTCAGAGCGGATGTTTTGCTCTCCTACGTGACTTTGCTTAATCTAATGAATTAAGCTACTCCAAGTAGTACATTAGTATTTCTGAACAAACATGTGTCCACAGTGAAAACTAGGACATTTGCTATACTTTAAATTCCATGCTTTGTTATTTTACTGTGTGGGCAAACTGCAAAGCAGGCTCTTACATTATAGATCTTAGCCAATGTGCTAATGCTAATGTGTGGAAGTAATTATGTATTATATTTTGGTCTTGAGTGGATCACACAGATGGAAATAATTACTGTTGAGCTCTCAGAATCTGATGGTAAAGTAGCATTTTCTGGTGATGGTGTTTTTTCATCTTAATTCATAGCCTGTCCACCTGGCCCTTGGAGAAGTAAGAAAACCTCACATGCCTCACTCTGTAGTAAAGCTGCATCTGAGATGTAACAGGGAAGTAGCTTAACCTGGGTGCTGCTAAGGGTAGGAAAGATAAAGTTCTTGTTGTTCAGTGAGCAGTGACTCTGCAACAAATAGGTGAGAAAGGGATGTCAGCACCTTTTCAATATGCCATTGAATAGGAGGACAAACCTAAAGGCTTGCTGGAGGAAGCTGCAGCCCAGAGCAGCTCTGAACAAGAACATGTGTGTTCCCCTCTGGAGTGTCTGTGCAGGATTAGCCAGCCTCAGGGGTGGCTGGAGTGCAGAAATCTGCTTGTGGTTATGTGTTAAGACTTGGTGGTGGTGGCCATATGACTGCCAAGTGCCACCCCCATAGGGCACTGTGGGACAGGGAAGTGTCCCTGTCAGCTGATCCCAGTGTTCCTTGGCCCCTTCTCCCAGAGGGGATGGAGTACAAGCTTGCACCCCTCAGAGTCACCCCAGCTACCTCAGGGTGTGAAAGACCTCAAAGCATTTTTTCTCCACATGAAGGAGCAGCGAACTGGAGCCTTGCTGAGGTGGCACCGAAGCCCTCATGGTTTTGTTTTTTGGTTGGGTGGCTTTTAGCCTTGACCAGGTTACTGATACCAAAGTCTTCAAAGAAACCTCACCTCTCACATCTTGTGAGGGCTGGCAACTGACTTGGCTGTTGTTCATTAGAAATAAACAACTTGCCCTTTGCCTTTAGGGATGATAATGTGTATGCTGGGCCTGAGGGACATTATCCCTAAGGGTGTCTGGTGCAGCTTCCCAGCTCTGGGGGCTGATGTGCTGATCCCTGGCTGCAGCTTTCCTGCTGCAAAGGCTGAGGGCTGACTCTGTGTCTGTCCACACAAAATCCATGTGGGTATGAGTTCCTGGAACAGGGTAGATGTACCACACAGTGCTTGGTGTGGCTAGAGGGAACCTGCCTGCCCCAGAACAAAGCTGGGAAACACACAGCTTTACAATGTGGTTCCTGTGTGCAGCATTGTGTAGGGAGCAGGTTCTTCTTTACAGCAAGGGCTTGCTTAGGAGGAAGAAAGTACCTCATTCCAGAAGATATCTCATTTCCCCACCAGTATTTTCATTATTTGTTATCAAAGGAAACCACAGTAACTGCTGACTGGTCAGCTGGTACTTTCTTGTCTATGTAAATTGGAGGTGAAATGCAATGCAGCTGATAACGGCATGCTCTAAAAAGAAGTGGAATGAGCCAAAGTACGAAGTGACATACTCATTTTCAAAGCAGAAGCTGATGCTAGCAGTTTCACCACTTTTATTTCTACCCCTGCTCCCTGTTGATACATGCCAACATAATGGATGAGGCTATTCCATGCTGTGCCAAAGGGAACCAGGCTCTATCAGAGGCACTGAGGGCAAACAGAGCTCAGGATTGCGTCTGAGCCATTGTACACACAGGGTGGAAATCTTATTTCTGCGAGTTGATTACTTGTAGCAAAGCCGGCTGTGATAAGAGTAATAGTCACAGTGATGCTGTCTGCCTCCTAATGTTTGTCCAGCTGCAGAATAAACAGGTCACCTAGATACAGCCACTGCCTGCTGCTGCAGGGGTGGATGGTTTTTTTCTCTCTCTACCTGTCTCTGTGTGGAAGGGAGGGGATCAGAATCATTCTGCTGAGGCTCTCCAGTGCCTTTCAGTGGTTACCCCCTTGTTTCCCAAAGTATGTGGAGCTTAGCCTTCCCCAGTAGGAGTTAATTTGGAGGACAGGCTTTCTCTCTGTCTGTTGGCCCTTTCTAAGTAATCTGTCAGAGCATTTAGTTTAACTGTTCCTGTACCTTCAGGAGCTGCAATTCCAGATGCTGGAGTCCTGCCAAAATAAATAAATAAATCTTACTTGGCAGTTGTCCTCTTATCTGCTTCTTATTCTTTAGTGTGCTTTAAAACCCAGCATCCTCTCCTCCAGGACTGCTGTATCATCCCTCCCTCTGTTCCTGGCTGCACAAACAGCAGGGGCTGTTGGCTGGCAAGCAGTGCAGTCCTGGGGCTGCTGTCTCACCTCACCTTCACTGCTTTTCACCCCCAAGGAGGGAGTAATCTGATAAAAACCAGATGTAAAGAATATTATTCCCAATTCTGGTCCAGTATCTGAAAACATGCTTCAGACAAACTGGTCTCAGGAGGCTAAGAAGGCTCCAGTGTGGGCTGATTTTAATGAGGCTGCTGTTCCAGTCCTTGTCAGCTGGGCACCAGGCTGGATGAGGAGAAAATTGTGCACAGCCTTTTCCCAGCACTGCACAGACTTGGGGCTGCACAAGGAGGATCTCACTGGGGCATGTTCCCTTTGCTTTAAACTGGACTTTGTCCCTCCTCTGGTCAGTCACCCAGAACACACTTGCAAGACCCTTGCAAGGTGAAGTTTGTGCTGTGTAAATCTCTCCAAGCCAGATCTTGTTTAACTCTAGGACTGATGCTGATTTTCAGTAAGCACTGACACAGGCTGAGGACTGTGCTGTTCTTAGCCCTGCAGCTGACTAGGTTAAGATTATCTTGCTTTAACAGTGAATTAAGATTTTACTGATTTAAAAAAATGTTAAAGGAAGTTCTCAAAATCTGTGGTTTCGGGAGATATATCTCATTTGTTGTAGTCTAGAAGCAGGCTGAAGGGCCTGAAGCCCTGAATTATTGTACATTTGAGCTGAGGGAAAGTTTGTTTCTCATATGACATGTCTCCTCTACTTTCTAACCTGTGTGCTGGGGTTTGTGTGCTTTGGAGAGCTGGCTGATGCCTGCTGATATTGAGTACTCTACAGAAGGTGTGCTGACTCCTGTAAGGAATGCTTGTGCCTTTTAGAGAGCTTGAATCCTTTCCAGGCACATTGATACACCATAAATGCTGATTAGTATCACTTCCATTATCTCCAGGATCTCTTAATCCCGTCCCTGTGTGTTCAGGTGAGGAAACAATATCTTTTCCAGTCCTGAGCCCCGCTGCAAGAAAATCTTCTGTGCTGTTCCTGCTGAGCCCTAACCCATGCCTGGCACCCAGGCTGGTGTGTGAGAGGGGAGCAGCTTTGCCCAGTGCAGCGTTGGCTCTGGAAAGTGCAGGCTTGGCTCGCCTGCACAGTGATTTCCCTGAAATGCGTGGCCTGTTCAGCTTCCTGAAAGCTGAAACAGCTCTCCAGGGTGAGCATCAGAGCTGCTCAGCCTTACGGGAACAGAAAGGCAGGAACTTTCCAAACCTGCTGAACCCAGGCATGTGGCCGTGCAAGAGGGAGATCTGATACCTGTGTGAGCAGTTGTAGATCAGTTATTTCTGCTCGAGCCCAGGCTGAAGTCTGGGCTGGGTCACTGAGGGTGGGTGGCAGAGGGGAGTTGCAGGTGGAACTGCCTGTACTCTGTGCAATTTTCATTCCCTGACACTTGGTTTCTGCTCAGGTGGCTCTGGCAGTAGCCATTTGTGTTTGGAGCTGGGAGTAGTGAAACTTGTTCTGAGCATTTTGCAGTTTCGGAAGATTTTTTCTTGGAAATGGGCTATTGAATTTCCATCTGGCTCTGGTATCTGTTTCAGGAGTGTACTGAGGTATTTCCTGAAATCTGAGTGTGGTGTTGGTAGAGACTGTGCACACAGTGGAAGCCTCTGGGCAGGAAGGAGTTGGGGGGCTCGGAAATAACAGGCCTGAAGCTGTTAGGCATGAGCAAATACCCCCAGAGAGGAGAAAGAACAATTAAATGCCTTCCTTGCCAAGGGAGTTGGATCTCATCTGTGCCCAGGCTGTGCCCTGGAGGCTTCATGCAGTGAGCAGCCTTGGTGGCAGCTCATATGAAAGTTTAGTCCCTGTTCCCCAGTCCTGCTGTCTTTTCTTCTGCACTTGCTGCCTGTGAGGGGTTTATTTCAGGAGAAGTGGATATCTGGGAGGTCACAGCTGCCTTCCTCCTGCAGCTCTGGGTCTGCAGACCAGAGTGTGCATCTCCAGGAGAGGCTCAGGGACATTTGATTTCCTGTTGCTGTCGCTTCTGCATCCCTTAGATGCACTTGTGCTGACTTTCCCTTCTCTGGCCTCCATCGTGAATAGAAAAGTTTTCCAAGGACCTGGGTGAGAATGGTTTGAAGGTAAAAGCAGAGGCACAGGCTGACCTGACTTAGCAAGCACAAAATCATTCTGAGTGGTGGTGAGCAAGACTTCTTTCTCACTGAAGAAAACAAAGCTCTTGGTGCAGAAGTGGCTTGTGATAAAACCCACTTAATTGACAAGTGGGAAGAGGCTTATGGGTCCCTTCTCTGCTGTGCACTCCCTCCCAGATGAGACTCTGGTATTAACTAAAACTCCTGCTCTGACCAGCTGTTACCATGGCATACAGCCATTCTGGGGCTGCAGAAGCACTGAGTGGTAAATCACTGACTGCTGCTTCCTCTCATGTGCCCCAGGAGTGCAGGTGAGGGCTCTGTGCTGGCACACAGCTGGGCTAAAGGAGAGTCAGCTTCAGGGCAGTGGGATTGGAGCCCTCCCACCTTAAGAGGGTGGTGGGTGCTGGGCTTCACTCTCTACCTCTTGCTCCCCAGGCACTGAGCCTGCCCCTTGCTGGCTTCTCTGTGCCTGGATATCATTCCTGTCATACCTGAGATACTCAGGCAAGGGCCTGGCCCTGGGATGTGCAGCAGGACTGCTGGAAGAGCCTGTGGAGCTCAGGGGCTCTCAGGCACCATCACTACCCCCATGTAGGTGAGTTGGTACCTTGGCAGTGATGTCTGTGTGTGGATCCTGGGAGAGCATGGACTGACTCTGGCATCAAAGCCAGTGCCCTTGTACTGCAATCCTTGTAGACCCACTAAAGCACTGCAGTAAGGGGCATTGCAGTCTAAGGTCATGATTTTAATTTATGCCAAACTAGGTGAAAAGTACAGCTCATTCCTTTCCTTCATGGAGCTAATGATTAACATGTCAATCAGGTATGAGAAGAAACAAAATGTATATGCTTAAGATAAAGTAGACTGTACATGAAATAAGAAGGTATTGTAGTATTTGTTTTAAAAACAAAGTGGGAGTTATTTGCACTGGTTTGTGCAGGCCACTGCTGTGAGATTACAGGGAGTGATAGCATTTTCAGGGTAAGTGTGATTCATTGTGCTCTAGCTCTTTAAGGCTGATTAGGAGATGGGAGGGTCTCTCAGTTTATACCTTCTCCCATCCTGTTTTAGGAAAAACAATGAAACCCTCATAACTGGAGCTTAGAACTGAGTGCTGTCTAGTGCCTCCAAGAGAAATCACCCTTGTTTCTCTTCTTTTTGGGACCACCAGGCTTCTGTTCATAGTGATGAGGAGCCTTTGTGCTGTAGGATGTGGTTGGAGTGCCCAACGTTGGCCAAAAGAGAGGCACAAAGCAACTGATGAGGTCCCCAATAAGGCTCACCATAGAAAACAGGGTAGCTTTAGCTTGGAGGCACTCAGGGCACTGAGAAATGTCACGAAAGCCACAGTTCCCTTCATTGGGAGTTGTTGGATTGGGTTTTGTTGGCAAAGATATCTCAGTAGAAAGCCTGATGTCTGTCAATGGGGTCCTGCTGGTTACAATCAGTTGGGAAGCTGTGGGGGACTTGCCATCAGTAATGGGCTGTGCAAGACTTCACAACAGAATGCTTTTAGAGACTTGGATATGGTGTTTGGGGGGTTGACATTGTGTTTGTACAGCACTACTGCATGGGCTGGGAGGAGTGGCTGAAGCTGCTGCCACCTGCTCTTGATGTCCTCAGGTACTCGTGTCACTCCATTAGTGCCCTGGAGCCAATGGTCAGGTGTCCAGAATGAGCAGAGTGGTTTAGGGTGTCTCCAGGCTGGTGAGAGGCTGGGCTGGGAGCAGTTCATCCAGCCTGGCTATGAGCTGGTTTGCAGCTTGCATGTTTGACCACCCTTCAGCTGTCCTGCTCTCCTGTCCTCTGCAAGCCCCACAGCCAGATCAGAAAAGCTGTTTAGCATTAATGCTGTGTATCTGTGGTTAAAATCTCTCTGGCAATTTGAGTGGTGACAGCAACAAAGCTGAAACTCCTGAAGCATTGATGTGGCTTCAAAGAAACCTTCACCAACTATGAGGAGGGGTGCTGTCTCTCTTCAGAGCATTGCCCAGATGCTCTCCCAGTATGAAAGCCTCCAGTGGTGATGGTGCACATTCAGACTGCAGCAGTGGTTGCTGGCAGAGGCAGAGCTGCCCTCGAGACTCACTCTCCTTGGAGAGTAGCTCTGCAGAGGAAGGCAGCAATTTCTCAAATGAGTATTTCAGGTGTTGTCTTTGGGGCATTGCTTGAACTTGGAAGGTGAGTGCTCTTGTAAAAGTACCACAGCTGCCTGCCATGGGGGAAAGCCACAGCTGGTTTTCAGAGGGTTTCTGCAGAAAGGTGCTTTTGCCACGATGTGCTGGTGGTTTAAATGGCTGCCAGCTTTTAGCAGAAGTGAGGGAACAAATATGGGCACTGTTTCTGACAGAAAGGCTTACCCACACCCACAGTGAGTCCTGGAAAGGCCTTGACATGGCTGCTGTCCCTTGCCCTGTCCTAGTCCTGCCCCTAGCTGTTAGTGGGCAGCAGTGCCCGTCCTTCCTCCAGCTCTGGGCAGCCCTTTCCAGCACCAGCCATAGCAGCAGTGCCAGAGAACTGGCAGGGACAGGGGTGATGCCCATGGGACCCACTTGTGCAGAGGGGCAGCATCTAACACGAGTCAGCTGAGCAGCCCTGGTGAGAGCACCCAGCTCTCTCTGCACAGCCCCCAGCTTGGGAAAGCCACTTTGTTTAATATTTCAGCAAGTGTTTCATAACAGCACTTTGTACATGCCTTGAACACGCTTTGTCGGCATGTCCCTGACACTTGGCTTAAAACTTCTAATGGATTAATCATAAATACTTCAGGCAAATGCTTCTTGCAGTCCTGGACAGCTGATTGTAACTGGCAAAGGGCAGTCTCCTTCTGCAGTGTGAATCTGGATGTCCCAGGGCACTGGGGCCTTCAGTTTTGGGTATGACAATGCTCTGGCAGCAGTAATCCAGCTCCCCGTGGCTCAGAGGTGGGACAGCTTGAATTCCAGCCTGGCAGCTGGCTGGAATCCAGAGTTGTGTCAGGGCTCCAGCACAGGGATGTCACCATCTTACACAGGACTCTCAGAGCATTTGGTTTGTGTTTTGCCTCCACTGATTGCAACAGGACCTTCTTAGAGCAAACAAATACACCAGAGCTGCTTGTTTAGAGCTCCTGGATCCATCAGGAAAATAAAGCCCAGACCAAGCCCTGGGGTCAGCTCTCCATGGAGAACAGGCAGTGGGCAGAGCTGCTGACACGCTGCTCTGTAAGGTCAGGACTCGCAAGCCTCCATGTTCCCTTTGCAAGTCTTCCAGGTGTGGCTTTTAGTCCAGGTTTGGGGCTGAGGGCAGGGAGGAGGGAGGGGCCTGACCAAAGTCCTGTCTGCCCTGGGATATATTCCCCTTGGGATAGGATGGGATGGGTCTGTAGTCCACCCTTTCAGGGGGCTGAAGGAGGCAGCCAGGGTGCCAGGCTCACAAGTCATGGCTCTTGTTCTGCATTCCTTGTGGGTGTGGCAGGGGCTGGTCTCAGCCTCCCCCTGGCAGCAGCCCAGGGAGCCGGGCTTCCATCGGGTCCTGCTGGGAGGTGCCAGCCTGGGCTCTGCAGGGACAGGCAGGGACAGCAGCTCCTGAGGGAGGAGAGTGTACGGCACTTCTGCTCCAGCACAGCCTGTCACTGCCTCCTGGGGCTGAAGGGAGAAGGGAGCCTCCATCCCGACATTGCTGGAGCAAGGGCTGCAGGTGCTGTGGTGCATGATCAGAGGGAAGGGGGACAGCAGTGCTGTGCTGAGGCCGTGCAGGGGCTCCCCTGGAGCTGGGCTGTGCCTGGGCAGAGGATGCCTCTTCTCCTTCATTCCCCTTGCTGAGAGGGAGACTGCCTGAGCACAGACATTTGGGGGGTGCTGGACTCCCTCTCTCTGCCTCACTGGGTGGTATCAGGTTTATGGCTTCAAAAGCACATCATCCTCCACTCATCTCTGCAGAGCTGAAGTAGTGACTGGGGAATGGTTTCCTGGGCACAAAACAAAACCATGGGAGAGCGAGGCCAATGCCATGAGCTGTGTCCTGCCCAGGCTTCTGCCTGCCGGCACAATGTGTCCATGCTGCCTGCCTGGCTTGGGCTCCTGTGTGAGGGCACATTTCCCAGACAGACAACAACAATCAGAGCCAAGAAAGCTGTCAGGAAGGACAATCACCTGCCTGCCCTCAGGGTGATGCAGTTCTCAGTGTGACAGCCTGGACTCAGGAAGGAGGAGCCAAAGATAAACTGCTCCTCTGTCCTAATGTGCCTCAGGAGCTGCACAAAGAGCAAGCAGCACACTGGCCTCAAGTAGGAGACCCTGCCTGGAGAGCTCCACCCAAACCTGGGGTTTCCTCCTGTGTGCTCAAGCAGTGTGCAGTATATCCCAGCAGCCTCTGTGCAGAGACGGTTTCTGTCCATGAGGTGATACCTGGAGCGTTTGGGCACCTGCCCCTTGGCCAGTGAGGTGTCACTGCACCGCCACCTCCTAGCCTGTGCCTCGGGCACTGAGCTGGCTGAGCTGGGAGTCCCCTCCCGTGCAGGAGGGACACAGAGCTGGAGCAAGGACTGGTCCCTGCCCTGTGATCCTAGAGAAGGAGGCCGTTCTGTGTGTGGTAAGGCTGGAGCAGCGTTTGGGAACAGCTCCTCATTCAAGCGGGCTGAGCAGTGCCAGTCTGCAGGGACAGATGTGCTCACAGCTGGGGAAGCTGACACCGCCCAGCGGGCAGGGAATGGGGCCGGGCCACACCCGGTTCTTGTCCCCTTCCGTGTGTGCTGTGGCTGTGCCCGGCGGTGTCGCTGCTCGGTGCTCACCAGCCCCTCTGTCCCGCAGTGTACGTCGTGGAGGAGCGGCGGAGGGACGACACGGGCGAGAGCGCCTGCCTGACGGCGTGCTGGACCGCGCTCTGCTGCTGCTGCCTCTGGGACATGCTGACCTGACGCCGCTGCCGCCCCGCCGCTCACCGAGCGCTATGCAGGCTCCCCACTCCTGTCCCGACTTCTTTCTGTTACTGTAATCAACGCTCTGCTTTGCACAGCCAAGAGTTCCCGTCTGTCCGTCCGTCCTAGCGCCTTGTCGGGGTGGGGGGTGCACTCCTTTATTTTAGTAAAGGAAAGAGAATCCCTTTTTAACATTTCTAAGACTTTTGTTGTAACTTTGAAGAATGTGCTCATGGTGTATTTCAGCCAAAGGCATTCTGATGAAATGTATATTTACCAGTTGAGATTTTCCTAGCCCTAGAGATGAAGACGTACGCAATAATTAAAGCCAACAGTTGATTTTCTTCACTAGGTCCTGGCTGTTTCAGTGAATCTGGCTGCAGGGTGGGCATCCCTTCTGGTGCTGTCTTTGGCCGCCTGTGGGCACTGACTCTCTAGTATGGCACCTCCCCTCATCCCACACAAGGCAGCACAGTTGGGTTTTTATCCTTATTTTTTTCCCTTCTGGAACCAGGGCCCTCTCCAGCAGCTCGTGGGACAGCAGAGGTGGGAGAAGCACAGGCTGAGCTGCTGTGTGTGTGCACCAGCAGCTCCTGGGGCGGGGCTGGCCCCAAGCTGTGATCCATCATCCCGTGCTGCAGAGCAGAGGCTTGCAGGAGGTAAATTAATGGGTAAGAA
Organism: Toxostoma redivivum; assembly: GCA_013397375.1. Classification (NCBI taxonomy): domain Eukaryota; kingdom Metazoa; phylum Chordata; class Aves; order Passeriformes; family Mimidae; genus Toxostoma; species Toxostoma redivivum. Next base: position 241,927 of record VXBI01006486.1, read on the forward strand.
GAGAAAAGCCATGGATTAATCTAGTGCTGAGGATTTAGAGCTGAAGCTGTTCCATGGCACACCCAGCCAGAAAAAGGATAAAAAGCTTTTGTCTGCAGAAAAGTGGGGAAAATCTGCTGCTGGTTCCATGGGGTGTGTCCCACCCTGCTGCTCCTAGCCTTGGGAGCAAAGCCCACCCTGGTGCCCTGACACACATCAGCTCTGCGTGGCACTGCCTGGAGATCACCCAGGGCTGCCAAGGGCATTGAACTCGCTGTCCCTTGGCTGTGCAGCCTGGGGCCCCTGCACAGCTCCGCTCTGGGCTCAGCAGGACAGTTCGGGGTTCTGGTCCGGGGCAAGCTCATGTGTTTGGGGCTGATGAGAGTCCCCTGCAATTCCCTGTCCCCAGGAGCCTTCGTCTGGGGGCTGCCCCTCTGCAGCCTTAAGCTCAGGTTCCCAGAGGTCCCTGCCCTGGGAATGAACCCTGTCACCTTCCCCGTCACTCTCACTGTCACCTTCCCTGTCACTGTCAGCTCCCTGGCAGCTGGAATCAGAAGTGGAGTCCATGGCTCCGTGGAAGTGGGGTGGGAGCCTGGGAGCAGCGAAGGGCCAGCCCAGAGTGTGAGAGCACGCGTGTACCTGTGGGGTCCCAGCACGGGGTGGCGCAGCTGGACCTGGAAACTCCGAGATCCAAGATCCCGGGAGCCGCTGGAAGGCGCTGGGAGCGCGGCCCGAGCCGGGCGAGTGCGCTGCCCGAAACGGCCACACGGGGGCGATGTCCGACCGCGCACCGCTGGCACTGCCGGGGCGGGAATGGAACGGGACAGGGGGAAGGAACAGAACAGAGGGAATGGAACGGGATATAGGGAATGACCCAGGGCAGCAATAATGACCTGGAGCAGTGGGAATGATCTCCTGGCACAGGCTGGCTGGGTCTGAGCCAGTTCCCATGCCCATGTGTGTGCATGTGCCCATGCCTGTGTCCATGTCCATTGTTGTGTCTGTGCCTGTGGCAGCCCTGCCCACCTCCCTCTTCCCCCACCACTCCTCTCCAGCAGGACTTTCCCCAGTGCCCACACCGGGCAGCAGGCAGTGGGTATCCACAGGATAGCAGGGATGTACAGCAGAGATGCCCTGCAGGCCCCTTACCCCAACTCCTCCCAACCACCCCATTTCTCCATCACACCCGTGCAGGGAGAGCAGCCACAGACACATGTGCTGTGTGCCACAGCACTGTTTTATTAAAGTGGGTGGGGGGTCAGGCAATGGGGATCAGCCAGGAGTGCCACTACTGTGCCCTGCGGGCCATCAGCATCTCCCGGATGTTGTCTTCTGCTTCCTTCACACTCCGCTCCAGGTACGACTTCTTCTGCTGCAAGGCAGAAACCAGAGGTAAGTCAGGATCCCCCCAGCCCTGCCAGCACAAACCTGGGTACCAAGGCAGAGCTGTGGGTGCTGGCTGGGGCACCCACCACACTGCAGGTGTCCCATGTGGAGACAGCATTCCCTGAGGAACAGGGGCAGGGCAATGTTTACACAGAACGAATTTTGTTCCCCCCGAAACCTTCTCAGAGCTGCCAGGTTGTTGCAACAGTGGCACTGCAAAAAGTGGGAGTCATGAACCTTAGCAAGGAAGGAAATCAAATCAGATCCTGTAACTCTTGGAGCCTAGAGAGGGAGTGACATGCCAAGGCCTCCTTATGGAGACACAGCAAAACCCTCTGCTTGGGCACAAAAGGTTCTTTTTCCCAGCTGGGCCATTTTCTAACCCTATAACCTCCTTTCTATCAGCAATTCCCTGGCATCGTCACCAAATACGTGTTTCCTTAATCATCTGTAATTAGGCTGGGCTTGGCAGGGAAGCAGCCCTAAGCCATGCATCCCAAGATAGGAATTCAGCATGCAGCGTTTTTTCCTGCTAGTCTGGGTGCTCCTCTGTGGCTGGAAAAATCAGTGCTTGGCTCTTTTGACTATTTTCTCTGCGTTTCCAAACAACAGACACAACAGTCTCCTCCAGCGCTGCTGTGAGCACAGGCTCCCGTGCTGCCCATGTAGAGCCCTGCTCTGGGCCATGCCAGCTCCAATAAGCACTGGCAGGATCGGTATTAAATTCCAGGAGTCCAGGCCTCTGCCCAGAGCATCCTGCCAGAGGATCTACCAGTCACCTCCACAGTGCCAGCAGCCCAGTTCAGCACCAGTGGGCACCAAAGCCCATCCAAACCAAGGAGAGGTGAAGGGCAAGAACTGCTGCTGCCCTGAGAGCCTCACCCTGACTTGTGTAAATTGTAATGCTGAAAATCCATTAGCCCATGGAGCAGTCCTGCTACCACTGCTGCCTCTCTATCCCTGTGGCACAGCTGCACACTCAGCTGGAATGTCCCTGCCATGAGGACATCTCTCCCAGCCCTGCTTCTAAAGGCTGAAGGCTCTGTATTTAACCACTAAAGGCTGCTTGTGACAGCCAGAGCCAGGGTTATGGCCCAGGGTTCCTGGTCCCTCTCTGTGGTCCCTTTCTCTTACAGGAACTGCTTTTGAGGAAACCACAGGGAGAAGAAGAGCAGCCACAGGTTCCCACTGTCAGTGACTCAGTGACACACGAGCAGGACTCTGTCACTGTCCCCACGCTGCCCGCACAGACGTCGAGGGATTTCACACACAGGGAACTGGGTCTGAGGGAAGCAAGAGGAGACAGGCCCAAAAAACCCTTGTGGCTCAAAGCTTTACCTCATTCTGCTGACCAGAGGAGAGCAGCAGCAGCAGAGCTGACTTCTAGGGGATCATTTTTTACTAAAGCTTTTTATTAACACCACTAAAATTAGTGCATGAAATGGTCCTGCCCTCCTGTCCTCTCCCCTGCCCCTATCTCCTGCTCCCACCAGGCAGAAGGACACAGCTCCAGGGAGCAGCTCTCCACAGGCACTGTCCAGCAGGGCTGGAAGAGTCCAGAATTTCAGACATCCCATCAGGAAACCTTGCTGGTGCCCATGTGGGCCCCACTTCCATGAGGACAAGGGACTCTGATGCAGCAGAGGAGCACCCACATGGCTCACTTGTGGACCCACACTGCCCACCCCTGCACAGTGACATGCTCTGCCCTCCCCATGGCAAAGGGCCTGGGTTTAAGGCCATTTCTGCACTTAGGCAGCACCTGCAGTCACAGGTAGAGAAGGATTCAGGGGATTTTTCTTTCAATCACTCTCCCTGGCCACCTAACTTTGGAGGCACAAGAATCCAGCCTAGTCCCAGTACTTTTACTCCCTCCCAGAAGCAGTTTCCAGGAGTCCCATGTCTGGGCTCCAGGAGCATCCTTCGAGCATCAAGGGGAGCCCTGCACCCACAGCCAGGGGGCTGCAGCCTCCCCAAGCTGTCCTGCAGGCAGGCAGAGCCAGAGCCAGCACAGGGCTGGCTCCCACTCCAGCATGGATCACAGGCAAGCGAGGAGCAGACAGCCGCCACATTTTCCGAGACACGTGGCAGGAGCGAGGTGTTCCTTCCCCAGGAAGGGGGAACTGCAGCCCGGGTTCTGCTTCAGCAATCACGGGAGAAGGAGCGGGACTCTGTGTGCAAACCCCTCCTCTCGGCGATTACCGGGGTCTAGACAGGAAACTCCGTCTCTCGCGGGGAGCGAGCGGCTGACACACGCTCTGCCTACTCACACCGAGCCCAGGGACACGACAGCACAGCTCTGGAGTCATGCTGGTGGCTGTTCCGGTCCAGCCAGACCTGCCAGGCTGGTGGTATCTGTTCCCTGAACACCACCCTGCATCCCCAACCCCACCTCCAGCTTCCAGCTCACAGCTTTCATTTGCACTCACAGCTTAACCCTACATCCTCTGAGCCCCTGGTTTGGGCCAGCCTGGGGCCGCTGGGCTTCATCTCAGCACTCGCTGAGCTGATCCATTTCCCTGGGAAAATGTGTTTGCTGCTCCAGGAGATCATTCTCTGCTATCTTGTGGGAATTCACACAGTCAAAACTGCACTTCGTGAAACCAGAGGTGGCTGCTGCTCTCTGAAAGCTCTGGTTTCACTTGTACAGCTGTAGCTCCAGTGCTCACCAGTCAGGAGCCCAAGGGGACACAGCAGCACACTGACCCTGCATCTCTGGCTTTGGTGGCTGCATGACCTGCGAGCTGCTGACCCAGAGCTCCTACTCACCACACCAGTGCCCTAAACTGCCCCCATCCTCCCCCAGCTCCTGTGGGCCCCCGGACAGGTAAGGTGAGTGCCCAAACCAGCCCCAGATGTCCCTGCCTGAGCCACAGAGCTCCAGGGAAGAACAGAGAAAGGAGACTGGCTTTGAGAAGGCAGCAGGGGGAAGTTGCCACATGACACTGAGCTCCCAGAAAAGCCCCATCTTCCGGCTGACAAGCAGGGCCAGGCTCCCCAGGAGGCCAGGCAGTGACCCTGGTGTGCTGCTGTCCCCTTGCAGTCTGGCCAGGAGTGTGGCAAGGCAGTGACAAGGAAACCCAGAGGGCACGACAGGAAGCAGCTGCTGTGTCAGCCAAGGGCTCCAACTGCAGCAAGGGGCCGGTTCCTCCTCCTGGTTCACAACTCCCACAGCCACTTGCTACGGAATTGTTTTACAAAACTCTCTTGTGGGGTGTTACTGAAACTGACTTCAGAGCAACAGCCTCTGAGCAGCACTGCCAGGCCCTGCCAGCCCCCACCACTGCCACAGAAAGGCCAGAGCGTTCCCATGACCCAGGCACAGTTCACTCACACAGGGAGGGATCACCCAGGTCCCCTCAGCACTGCAGAAGCTTCTCCCTCACACAGCAAGGGGAGCTGGAGGCTGCATGGAAAGGTACCAGGATTGATTTGCAGCTACAGGTTTCCAGGTGGACAGCATGCTTCACATGCACTCCGAAACTGAGCCAGCTGACCTGCTCCAGCCCAGGACATGCCCTTGCATGTAGTATCCTTTTAGAGAACTGCCTGGAAAATTATTCCAGGCCCGAGCCTNCATCCTCACTTCTTCCTGCTACAGGCCACCCAGCAGTTCTTATCCACTCCCTCCTCCGTGCTGACAGCCCCCCTGATCCCCCTTCTGCCTCACAGAGAAAGGGCTCTGCCACCTGCACTGGGACATGAGACCAACACATGGCTGGTGCCACAATCCAGCAAGGTCTGGGCCACCTGCAGAACTGACAGGGTGCAAACCCACAGAGGATGCCCCCAAAAGCCAGTGCAGCCAATGCCTCCCAGCCTGGTTTCCTAATCCCTTTAAGCTAATACCACTCCCAACAACAGTTCCTTCCCCAGGCAGGAAGGGCTGCAGCACTTGGGAGCAAGACAAACCACAGCCCTGATGATCTGTCTCAAAACTAGCCCCAAAGGAAGTGTTCTAACCTAAATCTGCTTTCTGGAAACAGAATTGCCATGCTAATAGCTGTCTGGCACCAGGATGGAGGGCGAGAAGATCCCTCCTTGGGCAGCAGAGCCAATCCCACCAGCTGGGCCTCCCAGCACATCCTGGGGGCTCAGAAACTGGACTTTGCCCCTCTCCTACCCCTGAGTACAGATGTATCACCCACCTGGACCACATTCTCCCTTGTCAGCTCTCAGGAGCCTTTTCCACCTCCAAGGCTTCCTGCAGCCTTCCTAAAAAAAGTGTGTGGGGCAAGAGGTGCACACATGTGTGGTTCAATACAGCTACATCAACTAAAAACACCACCTCCCCCAGGTGGAGGTGCAGCCAAAAATGGGACTGAGCAGTCACACAGCCCCATCCAACAGGCAATGCACACCCATCTCCCAGGAACCCTTCCCAGGAGGAATGGTGGCTGTCCAGCTCCACAGACAGAGCTGCAAGGCCTGTCAGGGAAGGGACCACCAGCCCCAGCCCTGCCTGCAAGGAGGAGAAGGGAGGGCAGGGCACTGATATGCAATGGGCCTGGGGGGATGCAGTGTCCACTGCCAATTGTGAGGGGTGCAGGCAATGGCTTTGGGGGTTCCATCAGCCCCAGCTGCCTCAGTGAGCGCTGGCACAGGAAGTGCAGACTCCTGGAAGCACCAGCTCAGCCAGGGGCTGTGCAGGCAGCCCCACGAGGCAGCCCTCACTGTGCACACTCCTGACCAAGGTGTGCTGGCGTGGCCAGCCTGTGCCCTGGCACGGGTGGCTGCAGCCAAACAACACCACAGGACTCGCCCCTGGCACCACCCCGTTCCTGGGCTCTCCCTTGCCCTTCACTCCCCATCACGAGCAGTGCCTGCTCCCCGACCAGCTCTGCACTGTTTGCTTTTGGCAGCAGCTGTGGAAAGACTACATTGAATGCAAATACAATTACAGCTCACACCCCAAAGAAGACAAGGAGCTGTGGTTAACAGAAGTGACCCGTGGCCTTTTGACACGGTGGGAAGTCACCTCCTGCTCCAGCCTCCCACCTCCGCTCCCATTGCATCACGCTGCTGGAGAGGTCGGTGCTGCTCCAGATGACGCACCCGGACCTGGCATTCCTGGCAGATTAAAGAGCCAGCATCCACAGATTCCACAGCAAGAAAAAACTATTAATCAGCTTTTCTTGGATGGGCTTTTGATGATCAAAGCACTGTCCTCCCCCCTAGCACTGTGATTCAGACGCCTCTGCCTTCAGGGAGAGCCCTGCGTGTGGCAGGGCCTTGGCTGGAGCCCATGGTTCAGTGGACAGGGCACAGCATTCCCACCCACCCCAAGAGCCCAAACAGCCCTGTGCTCCCAGAGGGAACAGACAAGGCAGCCCTGCCCATCCATGCTGCCATACACCTCCATACAGGTGAGTTTCCTGTGTCAAGTCATGGTTTATCATTCAACATCGACTTTTGCTCTTCAAATTCCACTCCTCTCACGTCACCTCTGCAAATGAAAGAACCTCAACCTCTGACCTGCAAACACAGATTTGCTTAAGCCCAAACAAAAATGTTTCCATGGAAATTTAAGGATCTAGTATTGGAACATGCCTATTCATTTCAGCCATTCTTTTTTCTCCCTTTTTTGTTTTCTAAACTGTTTTTCTATGAACTTGTTTTACAACCGACTTGTGAAGACAAAACAAGCTGGCAGGTCCCTTCTCAGAGAATACCTCCCTTCCCATGGCTCTCAGCATGCTTGGCTACCAGCCACCAGACACTGGCATCCCACTCTCACACTCAGAAGGCTTCCATTGGGGAAGGCTGCAGTCTTCAGGCATGATGCAGTGCCTCAAACAGGAGCCCTGAGACAACTCATCCTGTGACACCTCAGTAAACCTGTGGCTAGCCAAGAGCTTCTTTATCCCCCAAAGTTAACTCAAACCATTTTTGGCATTCCCTGAGGGCTCTGTGGGAAAATAATCAGCAGATCCTGAGCTAGAGTTGGGAACATATGGTTGACTGGAGAAGGCTCTTCCCTGGGAAGATGGCAAACTGTGCTGCCTGTGCACTGGGGGCCAGGCAGCAGCAGCCCAAGCTGCCCTCACTCTTGGGGCCACCACTGCTGTTCAGGGGTTGGCAGTGCCCAAATTCCCTGGGCAGAGCAGCACTCGAAGCCCTGGCACGCACACCTTGGGCAGGGCAAACGTTTTGGTCAGACTAAGCTCATGGAAGATGGTGTGCTGAGGACATGTGCTCTGTTTAATAGGATTTCACTTGGAACCCCTGAACATGAAGGAGGTGGACTCTGAACAGCACCCAGCTGCTCCTGCTCCAGGAGAAGCTGCACAAGTGGACACCAGCAATGGGGTGGGGTAGGTCTGCAGGCAGCCCTACGCCCTGATGGGTCCACCCAGCACTGGTCCTCACCCAGTTCTACACTGTGGCACATGTACACACTGGGAATTACTACTCTACAGCAACCACTAAATATTTAGATACACTTTAAGACTTTCCAAGCAGTTATTGCCTTAGGAAGTTGCCCAGAGTTTGCTCAAGCACGAATGACCTGGAATAGGAAGGGAGCCCAGCTGGTTTCTGACGACAGCTGCTGACAGAAGCGTGACGCCACACACCTCAGAGGAGAAGTGATGATTCAGACCCTTGGGTTTTCCCTCATCTCTGTCTTCCACAAGGTAACAGGGACCCACAGACACTTCAGAACTACCTGGGTTAGAGTGTAGAAGAGAAAACATCAAGCATACAACTACATTTGCTAACTCAAGAGAATCCTTAGAAGCACATGCCTAAAGAACTGCTGGTGCAAATCCACCATCATCTTGTACTGATCCTACCACAGCACAACCAGCTGGGCTTCCCCCATCATCACTGAAACACCTCGAGGAACATACTCTGAAAAAGCTAAGCTGGAAAAGCCCCCATTAACTTCTGTACTTGGTGGCTCCAAGAGAAGAAGGAGCAAGGTAAGGGGCAGAAAGCCAGGCTGCCTGCCAGCCTTTGTGCCCAGCCCCAGGCTCGTGGCAGCAGCACTTCACTGTCTGAGGAACAGGACAGCGCTTCCAGCAGAGATGGAGACAGTTGCTCTTGGTGAGTGGGAAATGATGGATTATTCCAGTGAACTCCTGCACCCTAGCCTGATGTGAACTACTACAAAAGCAAGTTGATGGGAACCTTTCAGTAGGTGGCAGCAGAAATGTATTATCAACCCAAAGGATTCCTTTAGGGACACCCCTTCTTGGCACAATTCCCCATGCAGAGCAGTTTCCAGGAGTACACTGCTCCAGGTCAGATACTGTGCCCTAACCAGGCTATGACAGCAGAGTCAGGTCAAACAGAGAACTCAGGGAGCGGAAACTCACACAGATCCTGAAACCCCCACGTTCTGTTTCAGCAGAAACATCCCTCACCAAACTGCCTCTTGCAAAATGTGGTAAGTTCCCCCACCCAGAGCCTCAGTTTCTGTGGTCCCACAGAGCTGGTGTGGCTCATCGGGATTCCTCCTGGCAGGAGGACTTTTGCAAAACCATACCACACCTTTCAGCTCTTGTAGTCCTGGCCAAACAAAGCCACTTGAAAAAGAAAAATCATTTCCATAAATTTCAAAGACAAATCAGGAACAAAAAGATGGTGTCAACTCGCAAGCAGGCAGCATCCCCACCCAGTCCAGACAGCCCAGAACCCCGAGCAGCTGCATGGCCACCAGCAGGGTGTGAGGGATGGAGCAGGGGGTGACCCAGGCAGTGGGGACAGCAGGAAGTGTGACGTGAGGGCTGCCCCGCATACCTGGCAGCAAGGTGTGGCTTTGTACAGCTGACTCAGGGCTGGGTCAGGCCTCCAACAGGCAGCAGCACGCTCTCCAAATAATCGTTTCCTGTTCTCCCCAGGCGAGATGGAGGAGGAGATGGAAGCAGGATGGAGGTTTATCGGGCACAGATAATCCCCCTCCCCAGAGCTGCTTGGCACAAAGCAGCCAGGAGCCACTGCAGGGGCCTGGTGACTAAGGCAGGGACAGCAGTGCTGGGTTTGTGACTAATTATTACTCATGCAAGGAGGAATTTGGAGAGGGACTCACATCCAGCTCAGCTCATTGCTTTGGATACTTCTGCAGCCATAAGCACAAAGGAGAGCTTTGACAATGAATCAGACCCCTGCTCCAAAATGACACTTATCAACCAACTTGGTGTTAAAATGATTTCAGTGTAACCATAAAGGCAGCTTAATGCTAATCAGAGGAAACAAGAGATGTTTTCAGGCTCAGATGACTAAATGTAGGTTCTGGATGGACAAAACCATTCAGACATAGCAGCAGAAGTGGGTTTTTATTAATGCACAATGTGTTTCACTTTCCTCTGAATTACAAAGGAATGTGAGTGTACTGGCAAGAGTTGCTTGAGAAGAAGTTTTCTCTGTTAGGTTGTTGGGGTTTTTTAATCAAGAGTAATCCCCTCCCCAAAAAAACCCCTAAAACAAGTTCTGAGATGCCTTTATTTTGAAAGCATGTCTATAACTAGCCTCTAAAGGACTTAAAAGGAAGCAAACAACCCCACATTAATTGTTCTCTTGCTTTTAAAATCTACAATTATTCACCTAAAAATAAAGGTAGGAACAGCAAAAGCAAAGTCATTAAATTCCAGTTCTTCCTTCATAAAGCCTTTGCCCTCTCAGCTGGTTTGTGTGCTTACTTTGCAGTCTGCAGTACAGGGAAGACTAACAAAGAATTACTAATTAAACAACTGTTTGCAAAAAATCTGGGAGTTTGAAAACCTGTTGCGGTGAATGATGGCTCCAAATGAGAGATCCAGCCTTGCCACTGCATACCCACACACATGTGATGATATAAATACATGTCATTGCACTCAAATCAGCAGTACCCACAATCATTTTTCACAAAAATGTGGTGAGACATTAGTTTTTACAAGCCATCCCAGGCCTAAGGTGGCAGATGATCCCTCCACCCTCTCCCCTTTGAAATGTGAGAATTTCTTTCCCATGTGCCTCTAAGATTCCAACATCATGTTTTGCAACCAGTGACTTGTGCACTATTTAACACATGACAAGCTTCTTACACAATTTTCAAAGCAGAACATACTGTTATTTGATCTTTATCTAACAAATTTAACATAGGACTAAGAGCCAGCTTTTAAACAAATCCACCTCCTTCCCTGCAGATACTGAGGAGCACTTGCTGCGTTTAAAATCTGCAAGGTGCTGGCTGCATACAGCTGATTTCCATCTGTCTGTGATGAAAGGTGACAGTCACACAACAGAGAAACACCCACCAAGTTCAGCTGTAAGAATACAATCCTTTTGCCACCCTCATTTTTGACAAACAAGACAAGCCTTGAGGCTTTAAACATTAAAAAGCAAGTGAAGTGAATGATTCCTCACAGCTGTGAAGGCCTGTTCTTCATGTAACCATCAGCAGAGTCAGTTTAGGGAACAGAAAGAATTAGAGCAGCATTAGCTATGCCCCAATTCCTCCAGTATTTACCTTAAATTGTGTGGCCCCAGTCCAATGTCAGAGGGCCTCTCCACAAAGCAGGATTTTGTGCTGCTAGCATTAGCTCTGTGTCCATTACACTCTCAACCTCCTCAGTGTTTTGTCATTTTGAAGCCTATTTTCCTCATTGCTCAGAGTAGTTTTCATTTCAAAAATCAGGAATGAGAACACAGATTCTCCTCCCTGTAAGACAGCCAGACCTATAGGGAAAAAAAATTTTTGGCTACTCCCTTCTTCAAAACAAGGTTCTGATGGAGGGCAGACCGCTGGTAACAGCTCTGCCCATGCAGGCTGGGCTCTGCTCTCCCATGGGAGTGCCTCTGGATGCTCCACAGCTGACAGGCAGGCAGCTGGACCACCCATGTCCTCAAAAAGCAAGCTAAGCCTGCAGCTTTGCAGCTTGAAACACAGGAGCACCCCTCAGTGAGGGCACAGACTCAGACGTGGGATGACACCAGCCAAGAGTCAAGATGAAACACATTTCCCAGGAATGTCACCAAGTCCAAATGTGTGTCCAGAAGGACCTGCCCAGACACCCACAGCTGCCTCCAACACCCAAAGCCATGCAGGATGCTGGGTATTGCCTGGCCTGGTCCGCACCAAGGGTGTGTTGAGGCTCTGCACCTCATCTTCACCCTAACATCCATGATTTGTAGAGAGCCCATAGCTTCCTCCTAAAATGTCCACGCAACCCCAATTGCTAATCCTACATGGTAAACTCACTTCCATTTTCCACCTGTCCCCACATTGGGTGTCCTGCCTCCCTCTACAGCAAGCAGAGAGACTCACCTTGCCTATGCACACACAGGGAAAGAAAGGGCAACTTCAGTGACAACCTGTGTTTAAAATCCTGCCCCCGCTACGTGCATACATGCCAGTAACGGAATGAGGGAACAGCACCCTCATCCAAAGTAGAATCTGCTCCAGGCTAATGCACAGAGAGTTATTCTTGAGGCTTCCCCTCTCCAAAGCAAACAGGAACATTCTTTATTTCCCCCTGTTTAGTTAAAAAGCCCACCACACATTCCTGGGCACTGGCCTACCCCAAGCAAACCATGTGATGAGAACTTCTGCGCTGTAAATCCCTGGAGGAAACTGGTCTAACTTGGGAACAGCCTAACAATTGCTACCTTCTGATGAGCTCTTCGTGGTCTGCAAAGAGCACCACAAATCTCAAGAGACTTGTTTTCACATCGTTAAAGCCACCCACAGAATTGGCCTCCATGCTGAGGGTTTCAGTACAGAATGAAGGCGAGTTGCCACCGGAGCACGTCGGAGGCAGGGGCCCCACTGGGCAGGTCCATCCATCCCAGCCATACCTGCCCCAGGCTCCAGGGCTTCTCCCCAGCCACACCTCACCTGCCCAAATCTTTGTTCCCACAGGGGAAGAAAACACTGCTGTGGCAACTGTCAGGGCCGACTCATCACGGGGGGAGCACCACCAGTCTGCCTCAGGGCTGCAGCAAAGCCATTTTAAAGCTCCCAGAAAAAGAAGATTAGAGAAATGGAAGCTGCAGCACAAGCAAGACTTTGCTCAGGCAACACCAGGGAAGAAGTCAGTGATCACCTTAAGGCATTTCAGTGCAGTCACTGTGTAACTTCACCAGCTTTGCAAACATCACCTGAGGCTTCAAACATGGAGCACTGCAGTGTTTGAGAGCATAGTGTTCCTTCCTCCACCAGGAAGGAGAGCAAAGACATTTTCTGCATGAGATAGGGAAATTGGACACGGTGTTTTAGGGCTCACATGAAGGATTTCTGAATTAGAAAGCGAGCCTTTAGGTACAGCTTTCTTGATTATATTTTCTACTCCAGGCAGCCAGAGAAGAAACCAACCAACCCTCTATCTCAGCAGCAGTAAACTTTCAGTCTCCCACAGGCATGTGAAAGAATTGCCTGGGAAACTAGCACACAGCTATGTTGTGGTCAGAGTTTAAAACCAAAATCCAATTCACTCAGAAAGCTGCAGGTTTGCTTCTGCCCTTTTCCCGAAGGAGCTAAATTCAGTGGCACACAGCAGACGGAGCTGCCCAGCAGAGCCTCCCTCTTATTTGTTATTTTTAGCAATTTAGTCTGACAACGCCTGACAACTAAACAAGCTGAATATAGCAGGAGAGAAGGGGACTATCAGATATTATCAGAGAAAGCACACAGTGATAATCACCTTCTCCACCCCTAATGAAGAATCAATTTTCCATGTCTTCATAACATCATAGAGTTTGTTCTTTTAAATATGCCACATTTAAAAACAGAATCCATCTAGCCCTACAATGGAAACGGATAACATTTCCTGAAACAAAGCATTGTTCCACCCCTCACATATCATGTTTCCTTAAAAACAAGGGAAAAAAAACATTACTTGGTTTTTCTCCTAATACTGCACAAACATTGCCGAGCTAAAAAGAGTCTGTGCTCATCCCTTTAGAATGCTTTCAAAATAGATTTAACACATACCCCTTGTACCGTGAAACACAACAAGAATTTGATAGTATCAGGACTGGAAAAATCCAATGGCTCCTGCAAAGCAGGAGTGTCCCATGCTGGTGTGTGAGGGAGCTGATGGCACCAATCTCTGGAGTTTTGGGTAAGCCCTCTTGGCACAGCCTGTCAGCAGGCACAGCTATTGTGCCAGCAAGCCTGGGCAGTGTGTTTGGATTCCAAAGGATTAGATACAAGTTGTGAAGCTCAGAATGCCACACAGGTGCATATGGAGTTGACAGGCTGAGAACATTGGGGCTGTTCAGCCTGGAGACTACAAGGCTGTGTGGAAACCTCATAGCACCTTCCAGGATCTGAAGGGGCCTACAGGGAAGCCAGAGAGATACTCTCCATCAGGAACTGTAGTGACAGGACAAGGAACAATTGGTTCAAACTGAAAGAGGGGAAATTTAGATGGGAAATTAGAAAGGAATTCTTTAATTGAGGGTGGTGAGGCCCTGACACAGGTAGCCCAGGGAAGCTGTGGCTGCCCCATACCTGGAGCAACCTGGTCTGTGCCCCTGCCCATGGCAGAGGGGTGGAGTGAGATTATCTTTAAAGTCATCCAAACCTTTCCAACCAAAACCATTCTATGATTCAATACATATACTTAGATATATTCCTGTCCACACACAGCTTTAACAAGCAGGGTAAAGCTACCTTTGGTTTTCTTCAGATAAGTTCTGTAGAATAACAAACTGCCCCTTCATCCACAGTCAGACTCCTTGGTGCTTTCAGAACACAGTTCTTCTCACCAAGCATAATGCTCGTTCCAGCCAAGCCTTATTTTCCAGCCCTTAACAAGGACAGGTCTGGCTGTCATTGCTGCAAGGAGGCTCAAACCAGCAGTATCCCATCAATTTTGTGATGCTGCCTTGAAAAATACAATGCACTGCTTCAACAAGGGAGAAACCCATGAGAGGGAAGCGAGGGAAAGGGAATGACTGCAATCATGTACTGCAGTGGAGAGTGTCAGAGAGAGAAAAGGAGCAAAACTCCTCATAGTTTTCAAAGTTCACTGGCAGCTGTGAATGACAGCAAAACTAGCTCACACCTCTGAAGCAAGTCAAAGACACATTTTCAAGAACAGGCAGCTGAGAATCTCCTTGCTATGCAGCTGGATGGATTTCCAGAAGAGCTCAGCAGTGAGCCCAGCCCTCTGCGCTGTGTTCCTCTGCAAATAGCACCAAGGTAGAGGGGAGAGCACTTCTCAGATTCAGGCAATAATGTCATCATAGCAAAGCACAATTGCCTCAAGCTCAGCTACATGTGTAATGAAATCAGCTACACCATAGGGTACTGGGGGATTACTCTGACCAGGCTGATTCAACTGTGCAAAGTGAGAAATGTGAGTAAGTCATAAGGTAGTTAACAAGGTAAAATATAAACCTAAGCTTTTAAACCCTTCCAGTTTTAATAATGAATGGAGAGATGTTTAACCTTTCTTGGTTGATATTTATTTTATTGCGATGCAGTGGAAGCACAAGGTCACAAAGTTTCACATTCTTTCCTGCTTTGGTCACAACTTGTTTTCAGGACAGCAAAATCCCCTGCTCCTGTGATAAGTGCTCTCTGAGTTGGACTCAGGTACTTCCCCTGAAATCTCAGTTTCAAGCAGTTGTCAACCTAAGTGCTTGTTCTCTTCCATGGGGAATCCCAGACCTAAGGAAAACCCTCTTCACAGAAGTGGCACAGCCAACTGGAAGGAGATCAGTTAAAAGATGGATTTGAATGTTTACTTAACACAAACTTTTGAATGTGTTGGCATTCTGAGCCTTACTACTCATGATTGAAAAGAAAAACCAACCCTTGTGGCAACCACCTTTCCACTCCAACCACCTTTTGAGACAAACACTACTGCTGGAAACTTCAACTCAATGACCATAACCAGAGATTCAGCAATGAAGCAGAAAAACACATTCGTGAAGCAGCCAGTTCTGAGGCTTTGTGTAAGAACAGCAAAAGTTATAATTTGTGGGAAATTCCACCCATTCTGCTGAACTCAGTGATCGGGAAGTTCAGGAGGTAAGATAATTCCCCACCAGGAACAGGAAGAAACCCAGATGGCACAGCTGAAGGGCACAGTAGCCAAGAAGCTGACCGCAGCCCAGAAGCTGGCAGCAAGGGACCCCAGGGGCAGCCTATGAACAGGCTGCCAGCCACATTCCCTCAGCTCCCAAACCCAGAGGTGCTGCCAGCCACATTCCACCTGCTCTCAAACCCAGAGGTGCTACCATCCATGTTTCCCCTGTTGCCAAACCCAGAGGTGCTGCCATGAAGTCCTCCACCCCCAGTTGCAGGGCTGTCTTTGCATAAAGCCACTGACATCTGGGACGGATCCAAAGGAGCAAGGATACAGCTGCTTTTACCACATAACCATAAAAATGACTATGCCTTGCCTGCACACCCCCTTAGATACACAGTCTGTCCACAGAGCACTCGTTTGACCTGTGCAGAAAAGTTTTTGTGGGCAGAAACACAAATCTCCTTAGAGTCTGGCACAGGCAACACTCGAGGCAACACAACATCTGGGGATGGGCTTGCTCCACAGCTCCTCAGGCAGACTGAGTTTTAAGAAGGGATTAAGAAAAACACAGATTCAACTTCTGCTTACTACAAGTAAGTAGGAGACAACAGAGAAGGAACTGCACAAGTCTGAGTGGGTTTGAACACAGACTTCCTATTCCTGCTTGCCCCTACTTATTTGGTGTCCACATCACTTTCTCCAAAACAATAACAGAAGGAAAAGCAGCCTGACACAACTTGGTCTTTGCTTTCTCTGTCATTCCTTAAAGACCAAAGAAACATGGGCTTGTATTAGTGATATTTTAGGAGAATTACAAAAAAAAACGCACACACTGACAGCCTTGGAAAAGTACATTTTGCGCTTCTTCTCAGAAGAACTGTAAGCTGTAGACGCAGCCACAAGAAGATAGTCAAGATTCTCCAGATAGCCTGTTTGAACACTGGAACTTGCGCAGACACTACTTTTTATTTCCTAGATAGCCTTCTCTGCCTTGAGTACTCCAACCAGATAAACACAAGAACACAGAAATGCTCTGACCACACTGTCAAAACAAAGTCCCATCTCCCCACAGATCTGCTCTTCAACAGCAGCCCCAAGCAGATGCTTAAGGGCAGAGTGTAAGGACAGGGCAGGCCTATACAGTACTTCCTCCTCATACTTTCCCACCCTCCAGACATTTTTAGCTCAGGGACTTCCTGAGCAGGATGCCATTTCTACATATTTGGTAATTCTCAATGGATTTCTCTTCCATGAATTTGTGCAATTGTTCTGAGCCAGTGTAACCTTTAAATACCCACAGCACTGGCAAAAATTTACATCACTTATCTGCTGCAAATAAGCACACAAACATCCTTTTGCTTGTTTTAGACCTTGCTCTTACTAATCTCGTTTGAATCCCTCACTCCCAGTTTTCATACTGGGGCACGGACCAATCAATCCCTACTAGTTTGTAGATCTAGGAAAGGAACCAAGTGCCTTGAGTTATATGTAGGTTACTTGTAACAGGCTCTGTTTCATCTAGTTACAATCCTTCAGCACAAAAAGTACCAGACAGAAACAAGAGATGTAGCAAAGAGCATCTTGTTGACCTTCAATATTTACTTTCATCATCACTTGCCAAAAACTTACCTCTAACTCTTTAATCTTCTCTTCAGCTATTCTCTGTTTTTCTAAGAGCTGATTATGAATCACTCCTTTAGGCTGAAGAATAAACCTACAAGTGAAAAAGAAGAGACAGAAAAAGTTGGGTGTTTTTTACATCAGTGCTCACCAGCTGTGCACCAAGTCAAACTAGAGCCACCTCTGTTAAGTGCTTATCTTCACTCCCATGTTCTGGACAGAGACAGGAGAAATTGCTCTGACAGCTCCAGAGTCCACCAGGCTGGCCCCAAAGGCTCTCCAGCCTCACCTGTGCTCTGGGAGGATGAACATGGACACACAGAGATCTCCCTCTATCATTCAGTGTCCTTGAATGATCTGGAAGCAGTTCTGGCACACAGCCAGCAAGGGGAGTCTGTCAGCACCTTCCTTTCAAAGGGATTTAAATCAGTTGATGGCACAGAGTCAAGGAAGACTCTTGACAGGTAAGAGCTGTTTATTAAGGGTTTAGTGCTCACAAGGTAAACAAACCTACACAATAAAACCAAAGCTTTCCATGGGGAAAGGCTGAGGGAGTTGGGGTTGTACAACCTGGAGAAGAACAGGCTCCAGGGAGACCTTACTGCAGCTTTTCAATGTATAAAAGGGGCTTACATGAAAGACAGAGAGAGGTTTTTTACCAGGGTCTGTCATGCCAGGCCACGGGCAATAGCTTTAAACTGCAACAGGCCAAGGTTAGGTTGGACACAGAGGAGAAATGTTTTAGACTGAGGATGGTGAGGTGCTGGCACAGGTTGTCCAGAGAAGCTGTGGCTGCCTCATCCCTGGAAGTGTCCAAAGTCAGGTTGGACACAGCTTGGAGCAACCTGGAATAGTGAAAGGTGTCCCTGTCCATGGCAGGGGGTGGGACTGGATGTCTGTGAAGAACCTTTCCAACTCATACACTTCTGTGATTTGATAAATCTGAGACAGTGCTTCCAGCAGAAGCTATGGCAGTTTCACAGCTCCCTCTTCTCAAGCCTTAGCTTTAAGCCAACCTCTCACTGATCTCCAAATTCCTATGCTTTCACCAGCCAAAGGGTTTTTCTGTCAGGTGGGAAGTGGCTGCTTTTAACTGAAGTTGTGGCCACTGGTTTCCACTTGTTCTGTTTTCGATTGCCAAAGGGATTTAAAAAGATGCATCCATAACAACTGAGTCCTGCTTGCCAACAAGCAGAAAGGTGCCTGCCTTGCTCAGAGAAGCCTCTGAAGGAACACCAGCATTCAAAGCAGCTCTCCAGCACGTGGCACTGGCATCCCACAACGAGGTAAAGGACAACTAAGTTCAAACGAATTTTAGGAACCCTCCATGGCTGTTTTTCATCCTTCCAGACATAAAGAATGTACAAGCTGCAGATTCACCCCCTTCCCTACTTAGAAAGTCCCCCAGGGGATTTAGAAGGAGCCTCCATGGGTCATACCAATGAGGTCAAGGTCTCCTCTAGTACCAACTAGGGTCAGTGTCTTCCTGCCAGGTGACAACAGCTCATGCTTCTACAGTTAAAATGAGCAGCTTTAGACAGGGCAGAATCAGAGTGCATTCCCAGTCTGCTACAGAAAAACCTGAAATCAGTTTGCAGAGTCATCTCCCACGACAAATGACATTATTAAAGTGTTTGCTCAGTGCTTGGTAAACACAAACACGGATCTGCCACTTGGCTGCAAACCCAGTGCCCTCTGCATCAGTAACCCAGCCAAAAGGAAAACTACCTGCCACACACATTCCTGAAATGCATGGGAGGAAAACTGTGGATAATTATAATAGGTTTCCAATTAAAACTCTCTTTGGGGCTGCTATTAACAGCACACAGAAGCGCCTCCTCCTCCTCCCACTTCTTCCCCTGTTCCGCTTCACCTCCTCTTCTCCACAGGAACTTCCGTTACATCCTTTTATGTTGCAATTTTCTCAAATTCTCAAATCTTTCTCATTTTTTTCCCAGTCTTGGCTCACGCTTATTGCTGGCATCATCTTTGCTCTCTGTCTGCTCCTGTTCTTACCAACACAGCTCACTCAGACTCTCTTTGTCCCCTGAAGCCCCCTTCCCACTGGGAGGTGTCCCCACCATTCACTTGCACACAGTGGGGATGGTTTTGGGTCCTGGCATACAGCAGACTGCTGAAATAACAACACACGTGATTCATGAAAATCAAGTCCAAGACCACCCTTCTAGGAAAGAAGTTATCTCCATTGCTGTTAGATACAGAGCCTGGATCCAGCCAGAGAAGAGGACCAACAGCAAACACATGATTCTGATGCTCTTACCTCAGGCATACAACACTAGAATAAAAAACATCAGCCTTCATACACAGCCCCTGTAAACTCAAATTTTGCCTTGCTTCTGCAGCAGCTGCCATTAGTGAAAACCAAAGCTGCAAGATGCCTTCTGTACACAAAGCCATCAGTCCCTTCCCACGTCACTGCTTCCCTGAGCCTGCCTGTGTATGTGAGCATTTCCTGAATTATTTCCGTTTTTTGTGGGGGCAGCAAAGAAGAATACAATCCCTTCTCATTTGCTTCCCCAAATTGTACAGGAAGATTGATCATTTTGGTTTCCCTGACGTCCCTAGTCTAAAAAACAAAGTTCAACAGCAACACAGCTTGAGCAATTTTCCCCATGCTGCAGCTGGGAAGGTCCCTGCTGGGTGACAGGCACTGGGCGATCCTGGCCAGCTCAGAACTGCTACAGGCACCAGAACCTCCAACAAACAACTGGCTGACTTCACTTTTATTCTGCAAATGTCAACAGCAGTCATCAGGGGAAAAATCCTCCCCCCCACCCTCCTGCAATGCTCTGGCAGACATGCGACAGCAAATTAAAATTGGATGGCTGAAATTAGCACTGACGAGACCTTATGCGGGCAGCTGGCACAGATACAACCACCCTGATTTTGCCTGCTATAAAACACTGGGCTGGAACCTGTGTCCATTCAAAAACTTGCTCAGAAGCAGACCAGATGTCCCTGACTTGGGCAGCAGCATCCTGCAGGTCTTCACCAGTGCTGCCTAAAGCCACCTGGTTGAGTTCTCTGCCACAAGATCAGAGTTCTCAGTCTCAGGTGCTCAGGTGCCACCCTGGAAGGTGCCAAAGGCTGAACTGTAAATCCACATCTAGAGTTAACTGTTTAAATCTGTGGCTTTACTCTCCAACATAAGCAGGACTCAAAAAAACGCAGAAGTTTTTTAGCATCTAGTTTGGATACACACATTATGGAGATCTTGGCCAAAGTTTTTACCTAAGGAAATCATGTGGTTTATGGCAGCACTTGGAAAAAGCAGATGTTTGTACTGCTCATTAGGTAAGAAGTGCTGCAGGGCACTTGTAATAAACCAGAATTTAAATTTAATCTAAATTTCGTTTTCCAGTTACCCTAAGTAATACATCAACTTGATGATTTTTAGGTTTTTTCCTCACCAAGCTGGAGAAATAGGGCAGTGTCCTTCTGCTACCTGGTTTCAGTTAGATGTACTTATATTATGTACAGATTTTCAAGCTCATGAAAGAAGCACGGTACATTCTGATGACTTCATTCTTCCCTGAGTGAATTTGTAAACAAGCCTTGCAAACACATGAAGTTCATTCAGTGCCTGGAGGTTCACCTCCAGCTGAGAGCTGGCCCCATATGAGAGTCACCGATCCGAGGAGAACCTTTCTGCTCAGCGGTGCCGAGCCCAGCAGGTGACACAGCTAATACTGACCCAAGAGCTGCTTTCACAGCTCTGCTGGAGTTCATGGGAGGCTCCAAGTCCCCAGAGTTTGTGTGTTGAACTGGGATGGAGTTTAGCACTGCTGATCTACAGAAGACGAGCAGCAAACCAAGTCTTCTCTCAGATACGAGAGCTCGCCTGTATCCGCCTGCTCCCAGTGAAGCATCACAGCACACACTCACAGACCTGTCAAACATGACACCTACACTATCAAACAGTGATTCAGAAACATATTCAGCACCACAGTGCCAATTACAAAGCTTAGTAACAATCACCTCTTCACACAGGAACTTTTCCACTGCTGGTAAATTAACACCAGAAATATCTGGGTCAGAATGGACAAGTTCACCCCATCTCACCTGGCCACCCATTTCAAAGAGAATAGCTAGTAAAAATAGAACAGGACTTGCTAATAATTTTTCCAGTGTCCATAGATCATGGTGAAAACTCAAAAGAAACCAAAGAAAATCAGAAACTAAAGCTGCAGAGGAGGGGGGTCCCTGAGGACAGCAGTGTTCAGCCAAACCTGGGCTGCCAACAAGAACAGCTCCATGGAGCAGAGCCAAGTGGTTGCCAATCGACTGCACCTACATGCTCAGCCTCCCAGTGACTGCTGGTTCTCAAGTGCAATATGAGAACAGAAATAGAGTACAAGGGAACTGAAAGAGAAACCTCACTCTAAATATTCCCCCTTGTTTCTATTTTCCTCCCTTTGATAGCTCCACACCAGGAATTTTGTTTCCCTAAAGCAGGGAAAGTGGTTTATATGCACTCTCTGAGGCTCACTGCTAGTTTCTTTCTAGGGAAGGGAATCTCTTACCCCCTCACAATTCTAATTTTCTATTGTAATTTTCATTTGATCAGTGTTTATATTGCACTCTCTGATGCTTTGGCCCTTCAGACTCTTGTCAGGTCAGCAGTGCTGCCCACTTCATCATCAGTCTGCTCCTTTGTGTCACACATACACACCCACAAAGTGATGAATGTCCAGGGTAAGTAATTCCATAACTCAGCCTGTTTGTACCAAAATGTGCTGTTTACTTGACTTTGAGACATAATATTAGATTCTGAAAGATTCGCCTCTTAATGAATGAGGTTATGGAGATATTTGTTCAGCACATGCCACTCTTCATTATGACATACAAGTCATTAAAGTTATTAAAGGTGGAGTCACAGTGATGCTCATAGTTCAGGTTTTCCATGAAGAATCCCTACTTTCAGTTACTTGCAACTGCAACAAACTTCAGCCCTTACAGCTGGAGCTTTCAGTGGCAGGCAGCTGTCCTTGGCATGAGCAGCCTCTCCTCTGCCCTCAGAGTTAGGAAATGTGGTCTCAGTGTTTCTCCTGCCTGGCTTGCCTGAGCAAGAGGCTGTCTGTGTTCAAGTATTCAAACCAGGAGGGAAGGAGCCCCACAACAGGCCACAGGACCCCCTCACAAACAGTCTACAAAGAAGCTCTTCCCGCTTGGCTCCAGATCCCTGCAGTAATCAGGGAATAGCAGGGGAAGCCTCAGCTTTATCCCTGCCAAGATGGGTATGCAGCTCTCTGCCTAATTCCAGACAGACACAATTTTACAGGTACATATGTCCAGTGTTACTTTGCCAGAATAATGATGAATGGCAGATCTGTAAGTCCATGCACCTGGCTCCCAGCTCACACAAAGAGTCACTGTAACTTCAGCTACATGATTCTCATTCCGTTTGGGAAACTCTCTACGAAAACTGAAAAGAAAACAAACAACTTAGCACAAAGCCACAACATTATTTTAACATGTTTACTGGATTTCTAAACAACCTAACATGTTGTGGTATATCACAGCAGTGCTTACATGGAATGTCCTGCTCCTTGAGACCAAGTGCTTGCATTAGACCACTCTGTGAGAAAAGTTTGGCTAAGCCCAGTCAAGCATTTTTCTATTTAAAGACACTTTTTAATTCTGAACTTGCACTGCTACTCAAGCTTTGAGCAGACTCAGTAGGGGATTACTGCATTTTAAGCACTCTTCAAAGCCAATGGAAGAAAGGCTTCCAAAGAGCTGATCCCAAGCAATCTCTAGCTTGATTGAGCCAGAACCAGCTGTGCAGAACTGCCAGCACCCTATAGTCCTCTTCTACTCTCCCAGGACTTGCTAGTGCTTCTGTAAATGATTCTTTATGCAGTCCATACCAGGCACAGTTTATACCTCTCCAAATTCCAGTCACCCTAGATTAATTAGTCAGTTCCAAACAAGACAAGGAAGCAATATTAAAAAAAAAAAAAAAAAAAAGAAAGAAAAATCATCACTAATTATAGCTTGTGCTGCCACCCTTCATGTCTAAGGGTTTCACATTTTTTCAGCCCAATTTTGAATTTCCCATCAACAGATCACATGCCTTAACTGGAGCTGGTTCAGAACAGATGGAGTCTGAACAGATGAGTTGAAGCTTTTCCTATGTTTGCATTTATTTTAGTGGTCAGTTGTCTCACTGGGTCACCTCAATATAGCTGACCCTAACTATTCCCCCCACATACCTCAAAGCAAAACAAATCCCGCAGCTCGTGTTGGGAGGATCATACACAAATACATTCCAAGGAGCAGCAGTTTATAGCTCACATGACATTTTATTGCTGCTCTGGGAAAGGTGGATGAGCACCAGGAGCTGTTTGGGCAGGAGACATCCCCAGTGGACAGCACAACTTGTGCAAAGCCAGCCTGACAGACCGGAGCACGCAGAGACCGGGATTAGCAGAGCTGGACAGCAGCCAAAACACGTCTTACACAGGGCCCAACAAGGGTAACTTTTACTCAGATGAACATTTGTAAGCCATAAACCTATTTACTCTAAGGAGCTAAAGGATTTGAACAAAGAATTCCACGCCCTTGGCTTCCTCAAAGCTCAGCACGGGCTGGCCCGACGCGCCCAGCCCCACCGAGGGGTCTGGGCTGCACTTCAGGCCATGTTTACATTGAGCTTTCACTTTTTTGGGGGACATCTCTCAATAGCTGCAGCATATTACATTACCTCAAGCCAAGATAGTAACACAGCTTGCAAACAGCAGTTTCTGCATTGCCAGACACTTAACTAGATGGTAGATTTATACCATTGTTCATGTTTGGTTCTTTAAAAAAAGGCATCAGGAATATACCTCGAAGTGTGGATTAAATATAGCACAATCCAAAATAAGAAAATAGTGCTCTGGTCTGCTTTTAATGAGCATCATAAATTCTTTTTGAAGGCTCAATTGACATGAATGGAATTTACAAAAAAAAAAAGCAAGCAAATGCCTCTTCTCTATCACAGAGGAATTCATAACATTTGAGATTAAATCCATGTGGGAAAACACTGCAAGAACAACAGCAGTTCATGCAATTGAAATCCCCATGAGTGGTTCCTCCTCACTATATTCCTGATTTAGTGGTTTTGTCTTCTAATTTTGTTTTCATATAACTTGTTAGTATGTAGCAATGATGAGCTGTGGCTTATTTAAGCCAAGGGAACTCAAATGACTACAACATGCCAACCACACATGGACCTCAAATAGATTTTCTGCAGTCTGGGTTGTACCAGATTTTAACGTTGTAAGAAGCAGAAAACAGAAACAATTTTTCCAATAATAGGAAGTCAAGATCCATTTCTAAAATCTGCTCTATTTTTAAGAATTCCACACAAATTCCTATAGAAGAAGGCTTAACAGGAAAAAAAATTAAAACTATAACACCACATGGACATGCACCAAGGAAAACATAAACAAGCCAGCACTGGTGTAAGCACCCTGGTAAATAATCCTAAAGGCATTTCTATTTTAATTTTTTCCTTATTGATAAACATTCTGTGATCAAAAAGGTGAGCTTTGCAGTAGCAAGTGAAGTGACATGAAGATACTGCTATACTCTGACAGTCAGACAAACTTATGCCCTTCTCAGCAGCAGCCCCTCCCTAAGAACCTGTACAGGGATCCTGATTTTGCCAGTTTTCATCTTTTTTGAAAAGCAAATCCATCCACAGTTGCAAGAGGGGAAAAGAAAAAAAAAAATAAAAGAAAGAAAAAAATAAAAAGGATTTCTGCTTTGCCTGGGAAAAAACCTTTGAAATGCAAAGTGAGGAGGAAGACCCAACTTGTGGATAAATAGAAGAGTCTTGGCTTCTGCACATCCCAAATCCTGCTACAACAAAGCATCAAAGCACAACAGAAAACACAGCAGTGGACACAAAGATAACTGAGCCAAAAGAATTCAAGCACAACACTAATAGACAGATATTTCTGGACTCTGGAGTTAAATTAGCTAGCACTAAAACAACCACACTGCTATGTCCTAATCAGCAAGAACAAACTTCTTTTTTTTTCTTTTTTTTTTTTTTTTGCTAAATTGGCTGAAAAATTCCGTTAATTCAGCAAATAGTTTTTGAGAAAACAAAGTAAGAATTCAAGACAGAAGTTGTCTTGCATTGGGTTTAAGATTTGATGCAGCACTTTGGTTCTTGCATCTCCAAATTAAACTTGTGTGAAATGGAGTTCTCATGCCATGGGACTGGTTCCTTCATATTTAATTCAGGTTTTTAATGCAGGGGTCATGAATGAACCTCTCCTTTTTTCAAGATTTGAACAGGTGACAAGACCAGGATGTTCAGACTTAGATTTCTCATTTGTTTTAAGGCTGTTCCACCTAAAATTTATATCTTATGCTGACATTCACATTCCAGCTCAGGGACTGACTGGGCATGGCAGCTGTGGGCCCTGAGTCCCTGTCACACCCTCTCCTGCTGGCTGAATATCCACTGACCCCACACCTGGAAGGGCATCTCCAAGCAAGACAGGAATACAGCAGGGATCTCTCAGTACTTCTTTGGGCCAGTGATCTGCTGCAGGAAAGCCACATCCTCTGTGCTAAACCAGAGTCCTGTTCTGAAAGGAGTGCTCTAGAATTCAGTATTTCTCCAAGGACCCTCACCCTTAATTCCAAAATTTTCTCCAGGAAATGGGGAAAAAGTTTCAAAATACAGTACTTTAAATCCATTAAATATTAAAATAAATGGAAGTTCCTTGCTGTTTCAGAATACCAGAGTGACATTTTAAGTGCTTGGAGAACTTCAGGAATCAGTCAGTTATGTTCCATAACGGTTTTGCAAAGTCATATGGCACAGCAAGCCACAAAAGCACTGAGGAGCAGTGTAAACTCCTCAGAACATTTAATACTTGTCTAGCATATACCCAAAGAGAACTCTGAGCCACTGAAGCAAGAGATGGGCTGTATTTCCAAGGGAGCTCAGCTTCCCTCTCTCTTTGGCAGGGACAAAGCCAAGGTGCCTTACTACAGCCCTCAATCCACTGGAGCCCAACCTGCAAATGCTGCCCTGAGAGTTTCCTGAAGGCTCTGGCATTTCCATGACAGCACATTGCCTCTGGCTCACAACAAATCAAACTCTCTCTTCTAGCAACAAGGGCAGCCTGCAGGAGCACTCAGCCTCCCTTCTGACCCTTATTCTTCTTAGTTTAGATTTCATCTCAAGTTTACTCAGGTAGCTCCTTCTCCTGTGTTGTCCAGGTAACAGGTAGGGAAAATGTTAGGGATAAAGAAAAGAATGGAACAGACTAGTGTGAATGTCCTAGTCCCAATAGAAAATGTTCCTAAAGAGTTAAATGTCCCCAGGCAAGGGTGACAAGCAAGAGGAAAAGCTGTATTGCTAATCTTCTATCACAACACCCACGCAGTAGGTGGGGGACTATAACCAACAGATTTATTTCCAGCAGGGATAAGTAAAAGACCTATTTTTATTTTAAATTAGCTATTATTTTTATTGTAAGACCCTTGTTTCTGCTGCTTATATATTTCACAAACACTGATTTATCAAACATGTCCAAGTTCTCTGCCTAAAGCTGATTCTTTAAAGAAATGCAGCTGTTTCCTAGAACGGGGCAGATAGACATCTTGCACACAAAACATGGAAATCTTTTCTTCTCTGACGTTTCAGTATTGCATGGAGAAATTATGTAGATCAGCAGGGCAGAAGAGCTATAACTGGACCAAGATATCCAGGAGATTACAAATGAGCAGCCCTGGGCAGAAGGAATAAGATCAAGAACTAAGCGGGGGCAGGGCAGTGGGGAAGGAATGTGTTTGGAAATCAGATGTCAGTTGGAAAAGGAGCTTGTGCCCAAGAGAACAAGGTCCCTTTTGAGCTGGAACCAAGTCCAGGAGTCCACATTCCCAGTATCTCACTACTGCCAGCAGTAACCACAAAGTCCACAGACCAGCTCTGGTCCTCTCACGCTCCTAATTAACCCAGAAGGGGATAACAACCAACTCCTGCCCCTTACTTCACAGGCAGCAGCACAGAAAACTACTGCATCATTCTCATTTTTGCTTTCTATGACAGCTCTCTAAAAAGATCTTGCAAACTTTTACAGGCCCACTCACACCTAACACTGTGAAGATCATTGCTCAGGTTGCAACAAAAGTGAGTAGTTCAAAATCAGGAAAACCTGAAATAAATACCAACTGTGTGATGGAAAACCTTTTGGCTTATGCCCATACAGCCTTTGGTTCCTCATGCACCAGCTCCCAACAGCTCATTCAATGTGCAGCAGAAGCAGTTGTCAAGCAGCTGGACACAAATTTTGTTTTCTTCACAGCCCAGTGCCTGATTGAACTTCTCCACACACCAGACTTACTGTGGAAAATAAATCCTCCCTTTTCCAATAGCTACATGGAGGAACTTTAGGTTTATAAAGCACATATTAGAAAGCAACGTGCTGGCCCCTGGGACTGGTGTGAGCACCTGTCAGCTCCTCGGCAGCCGGGCTCCAGCGCCCAGCCCGCACCGAGCCCTCCCCAGGAGCCAGGACATGGAGCAGCCACTCAGATTTCACACACCAGCCTATAGTTAGCAACTGAACCTTCCAGGCTAAGCCTTGGGTGTCCTTCAGCTCTTTGTGAGATTTTTGACATGTGAGCAGGAAGCACAGGGCAGCTGCCATGTTCTGTGCTGGCACAATCAAACACCTCACACAAACAGTGAAAATGCAGCTCCTGCAGCTTTACCCAGTGATGTGCAGCAGGGGCTCAGGAAACAGCTTGCAGTCACTGATCTTATTTTCAAACAAAACCATGAATCACAGTAAAAGCAAGAATCCATTTAAATCCAAGGAATCATCAAAAACCTTTTATTCTCTCTCAGGTTTCACCTGCATATGGTTCAGCCACTAAAAATCTGAACCACTCTTTAAAAAGATTTTTAAATTCAAAATCATGTTATTACAGCTGTCCCATAAAATACTGTAATGGCACAAAGTTGTTTTATAGGGACAGCTGCAGTAATATATTATGCCTGCAGGAAATCTTGAGCCAAAAGTTGTGCCACAGTATTTGCTTTATTTTTACTTATATTTTCTCTTTTAAGTGTTCTCCCATTAGCTGTACAAGTAAACTGATGATAAAGCAATATCAAACCAAAACTGACTGTCTATTTTGGCATGGCATGAAAAACTGCAGCACTCTCCTCACTGTGCCCCACACCAAGTGCCAGACATTTTTCTTCTGTAAATAAGGATCTTGTCCAGGTTATGGGCTAGAAGAATGTAAAGGGAAAGGTCTGAAATATTCAGACAGAATTCTGAAGCTTAAACTTTCAGCATAGCTCTCAAAGCAACACGATGATATCAGTTCACAAATAGCTTAAGCACAAGTCCAGCACAGTGGTAGCTGTCTCAAGCTACGTAACAGGCCTTTCAAAAGAGTATGAAGTAACAGAACTGAAATGTATTTGGCAAGATGCCACCACCCAGATGAGATCCCAGCCTCACAGATACGTACAGTACACAGCAATTCATCAGCTGATACTATGTGGCACTGACATTTCTTCTGTCAAACCAAAAATAGGTTTAGCAAAAGTTAATTGAGCCCCACATGTGGAGCTCAGTAAGGCCTCAGTATGTTACACAAACTGCAATATTTCCCCAGAAAAAAAAAGAAAAAATTTTTAAAAACTAGTTGAGGAACAACAAATGAAACTTTCACATTCATCAGCAGTGAAGGAAAAGCCTTCTGGGAAGGAAGGAGACTCAGGATAGGGGTTCAGAAAATAAAAACCACACAACTGCTTTCCAAGTACTGCAAAAGGAAGTACCCAAGCAGGCAGGCTTCCTCCCATGATGCAGCACGTCACCACAGCTCCTCAAGCTTTCCAATTCCACGAAGACCTGGAGTATCTTGTCCTACTGAAGGGCACGTGCTACCCTTTGCATACAGCCCATCCACCCAAGCTGGCAGAAAAACACAGAAACCCTGTCAGAGGCCAGATTCTAAGTAGAAGCTTAGATAGGTTAGAGGGGGGAAAAAGGAAATTAAAAAAAAAAAAAAAGTTAAGCACAGGAAGAGAAGCACAAAACTTACTTCAAGAATTTAGTTATTCAAGCAGAAGAACCCTGATAATCAGAGTTAACAGTAACACAAACCTCCACCCTTCCTGCATAACTGAAACCCTTTAGAGCTCCAGTGTTTCCATGCTGGACTATGCAAATGAAATTAAGACAGCACAAATATGCCTTTGGTGGCCAAACTCATGTCCATGCAGGACATCTGCTAGCCCACTTCACAGAACAAGACTTCTATGTCCAGAAGAACCACAGTGACCACCTCCTTTGGTCTCCAGTAGAACACAAGATGCCAGATTGCCCTTGAATTTTTACTCCTGCTCAAGGGTTGCTTTAGCCTGTTTTGCCAAAAGCCCAAATTTCAGCAATAAATTTTCTGCTAGTGGTTGGAGTGGGGCTGCAGGAAGTTCCTCATGTACTTGGTGCAAACTCTCTGCACCAGGAAGTGACACAAATCACACCAGAGCATCACTGCCAATTGGCAGGGCAGCTTCAACCCCACAGCCAGGACAGGCAGAGCTCACGGAAATAGCCTGCCAAGCTTAGACAGGGAAAAAAATGAAAAAGAAAAAAGAATGAATGAGTAGCATTCAGAAGAAGAGCACCCTCTTAATCTGTATTTACATAGCAATTAATACAACAAAGCTCATGAAGAGTTCAGTTTTTAAACAATATCACAATGCAAATATTGTCCTGCTGGCGCCTCTGCCATCCCTGAGGAGCCAGAGCTGCCTCACACCTGTCTGGTCATGGAAAGGGAAGGAAGAGAGGACTCTCCAGAAGACTGGGGCTCCTGCACACAGCAAGGGTAAATGGTTTAGCACAAGAAGGTGTCTTACTCCTAAGGAGGAGCCTGAAGCAGAAAGCAGGACAATGCACTTGAGACAGCAATGAAATCCCACATCTGATTCAGGCAGGATTATTTAATGATAAAGACCAACACTCTCACATTTCTAAAGTACCTTGAGGGACTTCCCCAGTCCAAAGGCACTCTGGACTTCTGAATTTTGAAAAAGCTTTAGAAAAACATCTTGACTCCAGAATTATCTTTTACTCTTCATCTGTCTGCTCTGTGACAAACCCAAACAGAAAATAAAAAGCCTTTTGAGACATCTCATGACTACTCCAAACACAAGTGTTTGCTACATCTACAGCCTGCCCAGGTCAATCAGTCACCTCTTGCAAGAGACCAGAATCTGTCTCTTTTTGAAGTCACCAGCATCCCCACCAAATCCAACATTTAATGCATCTATTTGAAAAAGTTTATTTAGTGGGAACCCTGCCACTCTGAACAGCTCCATTAGTCCGGGTACAACTCCTCTGAAAACTCTCAGCAACATGCAAAATACACACCATTCCTGGCTTCCCAGTCCTGCCACCTCCCTACAACTCAGTCTAGAGATTGTGTAGGCTGATGGATGAGGGCACTGGAAGTCTGACCTGGTTCACTGCTCAGTCCTGTGAGCACCCACTTTGACATGAAGAAGGTGGAGTAAACAGGGTGGGGAAGAGGTCGATACAATCACCCCTTTTGGCAGAAGTCAGAGCAGATCCCGTATTTCACAAACCACATCCCGAGTTGGGCTGTCATCACTGTTACCCAACTCACATGAGACAAATCGTATTTCTCAAATCAGAAATGCAAAAATCTAATGTGATACTTGTCAAGCAAGCACGTGTTTCAGATTTGAAACCACTTTGTGTGGTGAATGTGGTGAAACCTCTCTGTATAAAGACCACTTTGATGGGATTTCAGCAGCCTCTGATAGAAAACCCTACAAAGTGCATTGCAGAAATTAATCAGAACACCTCGGTCTGGTTTAAGGTGTTTCTTTTGGCAGCCATCCCACACACAGAAGCACATCTTTAAAAGTGCACTGGGATTACCCATACCAGCTTTATGTTCACTTCCAAGGATTTGAAATAAACCCAAACAATGACATTAGATCCATTCCCTGGAATGACACTGCAAAGGACATTTCTGTAAAACATCTGTGCTAGCAAAGCCCTAAGCACAGGAACTATGCACAGGGGGTTTTCAAGGAGTTTGACATAAACTACACTGGAAATGACTGATGCTGGGCAGATCTGTAAGGGCATTCTCACAAACGCCATTTGGCATTAGAGTACTGCTCTGCTAGGTGAAATTACAAACTCCCCAGAGGTGTCAGAAGACAGCATCAGAGCCAAGAGCTGAGCCAGCAAGCACAACCACACAAAGCCCATGTAATTTGTAACAGTCCTTCTTCCAGGCAGCAGTACCTAACCCCAAGAAGTAAAGGAACAAGCCTCGTTGCATTCGCAGGCAGATTGCTGAAATTAAAAATGAGAGACAATGAGAAAAAGGAGACAAGTGAATGTGCTGACAGAAAGCTGATGTGCTCTTTGTGAAGGGGAGAGCCTCCTGCCTAGGGCACCAGCCTGGAGGCTTCATAGAGACTCAAGCTGAGAGTCTCAGAATCACAGACTCAATCAAGTTGTAAAACACCTTTGAGGTCACTGAGTGCAACCTGTGACCCAACACCACCTTGTCAATTAGATCATGGCATAAAGTGCCATGTACAGTTTCTCCTTAAACATCTCCAGGGAGGTGACTTCACCACTTCCCTGGACAGCCCATTCCAATGTTTAATCACCCTTTCTGAGATGAAGTTCTTCCTAATGACCTACCTAGACCTCCCCGGTGCAGTTTAAGACTATGTCCTCTCATCATTCGTTACCTGGGAGAAGAACCTGACAACCACTTCGCTCCACTCTCCAGCCAGGAAGTTGAAGAAAGCAAGAACGTTCCCCTCAAGCCCCTTGAGGGTTGAGCCCCCACAGCTCCTTCAGCCAATCCTGGTGCTCCAGACCCTTCCCCAGCTGCATTATCCTTCTGTGGACACGCTCCAGCCCCTCGCTGTTCTTCCCGAACTGAGGGCCCGTCTCCCGGCGCACAGAGCCGGGGTGTCCCCGCTCCGGCCGATACTCACATCCGCCCCACGCCCTCGTACATGCGGGTCTCGTCCACCAGCATCATCACCTCCGTGTCGGTGAGGTGTGCGTGCTTCTTGGTCTTGGTGAGCTGCTCGATCTGCAGGTCTGCCAGCTTCACCTTCTGCTGCGTGTCCATCACCTTGGCCTGCAGCTCCGAGAATGCCTGGCCAGGGGAGAGCGCCGGGGTGAGGAGCGGCGGGGGCACAACGGCCCCCAGGCTGCGGCCACGAGGGGACCGGTCGGCCGGCCGGCGACGCCGGGACACGGAGGGACACACACAGTGGACAGGACACACAGTGGAAGGGTGGGACACAAGGAGGGAGCGGACATGAAAGAGGGAGACACGGGCGGGGGTCTCATACCTTCTTGAGCTCCAGATCCACGGGCGCCGCCATGTTGTCCGCGCACGGCGCATGCGCAGAGGGGCGGGGACAGCCAGGGCCCCACCCGCGGGCGGGACGCGCTGTGGCACCGACACCGGGACCGGCACCGACACCGACAGGGCTGGGGGGATGCGATGGGACAGGCACCGGCACCGGCACCGACCGGGGTGGGGGATGCTGTGGGACCGGCACAGGCACCGGCACCGGCTGGGCTGGGGAATGCTGTAGGACCGGCACCGACCGGGCTGGGGAATGCTGTGGGACCCGCACCGACCAGGCTGAGGGCTCCTGTGACACCGGCACCGACCAGGCCGGGGTCTGCTCTGGGACCCGTCTCGGCACCGGTACCGACCGGGCCGGGCGCTCCCGTGAGGGCTCCTCGCACCCCGCGGTGCCCTCGTCGGGCCGGCCCTGCCTGGGTGCTCCCGGCCCGGCCCGCGAGGGCTTGGAGAAGGCCCAGAATGACCAGAGGGTGAGAACCATCCCTGCCTTAGCTGGAAATCATGGAATGCTAAGGAGCTGGAAAGGACTTCAACGATCATCTCATCCCAAGTCCCCCCTGCCACAGGCAGGGACACTTTCCACTATCCCACGTTGCTGCAAGCCCCATCCAACCTGGCCTTGGACATTCCCAGAGATGGGGCAGCCACAGCTTCTCTGAGCAACCTGTTCCTATCCCTCACCACCCTCACAATAAAAAATTTCTTCCATCTATCTAACCTAAATTATCCTCCTTTCAATTTGTGCCTATTACTCCTTGTCATGTCACTACAGTTCCTGGTGAAGAGTCCCTCTCTGGCTTCCTTGGAGACCCCCTTCAACACTGAAAGGTTGAAATGAGTTCTCACTCAGCCTTTTCTTCTCCATCAGAACAGCCCCAGCTCTCTCAGTCCACCTTCATAGGGAAGATCCTGCACTCCTCCTACCAACTGTGTGGCTTCCTCTGGACTTGCGCCAGCAGTTCCATGGTTTTCTTTTGTTGGTGACACCAGAACTGTACATGACAGAAGGGAAGAATCACCTTCGACCTGCTGGCCATGCTTCTTTGGATGCAGCCCAGGATCTTGTTGGTTTCTCTCTGCCTCAAGGCTCTCTAGCAGAGCCAGCAACTCCCCCGCTCTCACTTTTCCCCAGGGAAGAGGAAAGAACTGGTTTGGAGGTTATTTTTACTGCAAGGTAAGGAATCATTCCTGAACCCACTATATGAAGTGCTGCTTGCTAGAATTATCTCAGCTCCAGAATCTGCAATCACCCCAAGAACAGCTGGGATTTCTTTCGAGAGAGGTGTGAGCCTACCTCTGAATGTTTTAATTTTTTTTTTTTGCCAAAGCATAGAACCATCATAAGATTATTTGATTGGGAGGATAATCCAGTCTGCTTTTCAGTGGACCAGGTTGCCCAAAGTGACATTCAGTCTGGCCTTGAATATCTACAGGTATGGGACAGCTTCTCTGGGCAACCTGTGCCAGTGTCTAAATGCCAAATGCTGGCTTTAAACCTGTTACCATTCCCATTTGAATGGATCAGTGGCCAGAGTGGCTTTAGTTATACCAGACACAGATTTGCCTGGTGAGCAGACAAACATCACACCCCTCCCAAAGCACCAGCTGGCAAGATGAATAAAATCTCTGAAATAATCCACATGGGGCCAAGTTGAGATGGATCTTGCCCCCAGTCCCTCACACCAAACTGCTCCCCAAGGATCACGTAATCTGATCCAGCAGCCCTGACCACACACTCTGCTGCTGTTGGCAGTACCGCACCAGCATGAAATTGGTGCTGAATGCAGAATTCTGACTCCTTCCCACCTCCACGATTAAATTAACAACCCAAGTGTTTGTTACAAAGTGTTATTTATTAGAATATTACATTGCACTTAAAAAATAAGGGAGGTCTGACCCTGTCATCTTGACGTACATGAAGGATGCAGAGCCAGACCTACAATAAATATAAATACTATGTACAGTTTATCTAAAATAAATATATAATTTAAAATGAAAAATATCTTGTTAAATAGC
This sequence comes from Toxostoma redivivum, assembly GCA_013397375.1. Taxonomy (NCBI): domain Eukaryota; kingdom Metazoa; phylum Chordata; class Aves; order Passeriformes; family Mimidae; genus Toxostoma; species Toxostoma redivivum. The sequence goes on from VXBI01006486.1 coordinate 276,330, forward strand.
TGTTACCCTCCCCCCCTGCGGCGAAGGAAGCCCCGAGCCCGGTCTCCTCCCTTTCACAGCTTGTTCCTCGGCACACACTGCAGTGCACGGAGAGCCCCCGTGCCCCCGGCCAGCACCGCTCCCGAGCCCGTTCCGTCGCGGAGGTGGCCACGGAGCTGCCGCAGTGCCGCCGCTGCCCGAGCAGCCCCGCCGGTGCCGTCCTGGTGCTCCAGCGTGCCGCAGCCCCGTGCCGCTGGCGCCGCGGTCTCGCCTCTTCCAGGAGGTAGAAGTGCATTAGTGCCGACCCCTGCAAGAGACAGGCGGGAGAGTTCACACTGCGATCCTGGGCTGCTCTGCGCTCCCTGCGTGGTGGGATGGAGATCCCGACCCACCCAGCCCAGCGGGAGAACCCTGGTGCCCACCCAAGGCCAGCAGCCACTCGCCGCCCCTCGGGACTGGACCCAAAGTCCACCATGCTTTCCTTGCGGGGACCGTAGCACTTTTTTCCCTGGACACATCCACCCCCGTAATCCCCAGGGTAAAGGGGACAGTGAGGAAAGCCTTGTGCCAAGTCTCCTTCCTGAAAATTCAGCCCCTATGAACAGCTCAAATTCCCACCCCCAACGCTGTGATGAGCATGACACAAATTCTCCGAAGGCATTACTTCATCTTCACAAAGAACAATGACTTTTCTTATTTTTTTAAAGAAGAGAAGTAACTGTAATATGTATGACCACATCTAACGTCAGGATTTAGATCAGATCAGAGGAAGTTTGACAGATATTCAGCACCCGGCCCCACAGCCACCCGTAGGGCAGGAGTACACACCCCAGCCCAGCCAGAGGAATCCGACATGGGCTGGCAGCAAGATCCCCCGTGCCAAGCTGATAGGCACTGCTTTGGTGCAAGTAATAAGCAGATGGGAATGAAAAGGAAAGGGGTTTTTTACACATGTATATAAATAGAGGCAATATCTAAGGAGGGGAAGTGACTCAGAGGGTCAGAGAGGGAGCAGAAGGAGTGGGAAAAAAAAACTAAACAAAACACAAGCAGTTTCCCTACAACCAAACATCCCCAAAACATGGAACACCAGCACAGAGCAGGGACTTGGGGTTAGAAAGAAGGATGTAGAAAGGATAGGGGTGCCAGGGAACAGAGATTTCAGCAGGAAGGAGAGAAAAGAAGACTGGAGCCCCACAGGGCAGCCCAGAGTCTCAGCCAGCTGCTTCTCCAGACTCAGGATGCCTTCAGCTCCTGCCTAGCTCTGGCACAGGATCCACACAGCAGTCCCAGCCAGCACACACAGCAGAGACCCCTGATGTCCACTAGCCCCACTGCTGCCTCGTGCCTAGCCAAGGGCTCACCTTGCCAGCACCTGGCATCCTCAGTGATTCACAGTGATGCCCAGCTTGATTTTCTCTTCGTTTTCTACATCGTAGCCACCCCTCTTGTGACACCTGTGAGGCCAAGCAAAGGGATGCTCAGGGCATGGAGAAGCCCCTATCATCCTCGTTTTGCACACAATCTTCCCAGGGACACAGATGTGAGAGCTCAGTGCCATCCCACTCACCTGAGCATCAGCAGGGCTGCGATGATGACGAGACACAGGGAGGACAGGACAACAGCAACGACAGCCAGGGCTGTGGTGTGGTCGTACGCACTGGGCGGGTGCTCCACCGGCAGCAAGAGCCCATGGCAGCGCTCTCCATGATAGCCTGGCTGGCATCTGGGCAAGAAGAAAACACATAAAGGTCAGTGGGAGCAAGGACAGCAGGTCTTCGTATCCCCCACACCCCATGGGAAGGCAATTCCTGTGTGCTCAGCCTTAACCAGCACCCTGCCTGTTCCCCTCAGTCCCCACATCCCTGAGCTGGGAGATCTGATGTCACCATCATCTCTGTAGTACTGGTAAATTTAGCTTCTCCTGTACCCAGTGAAGGGTCCTAGAAAGGTTGAGCTCTCCCCCAGTAGAAGGCACTGGGGTCTGTGCTCTTCCCAGTTACCCCAGGCAGACACTGGTTGCCCAGACCACCTCTGGAAGTGGGAAGAGAGCAGTGAGGCAGCTGGCCCAGCATTTCCCATGGAGCAGGTTGTCCCTGCACACCCTGCCAGCTCAGAGGTGTCCCATCCCTGGAGACTTGGGAGGTTGCTCATGTAACAGAAATAACACTCCACACAGGCTGAGAGGCTTCCAGCCCTCCCTGAGCCACATCACACTGATGCAACCAGATAAATATATCCCTCTATATCCAGCACCACTGACCCTCAGGCTGATCTCCAAGCCAGACTCAGCCCAGCCCTCCTCCTGGGCTCACAATGCCACATGCCAGCATCACCTTCCAGGCACAGCGGCAAGGCTGGGCACATGGCAAAGGTGCAGGATCTATTCCTCATTCCACCCTGTGTCCCAGGAAGCTGCACTCCAGGAAACCCTCTGCCAGAGGCACAGCCAAGCACCAAGAGCAGCCACAACGAGGTGACACTAGGCAACACAAAGCCTCTTTATCAGAGGAGACTGGGGCAGTTGGCCACTGTTACTAAAAGCTCTGATGGCTCTGAGAGATGCCACCCAGGGTTGGACCACCATGCTGAAGAGATGCAGCCAGCCCCCAAATCCCTGCTGCTTGCCTGTGTGCCAGGTTCTCTCCCATCCCCAGGGATCTGGGCAGGGGACACCTGGCTGTCCCAGTCCTAGGCCAGGGTGCTGCAACCCACTTTGTGCTAGGTCACCAACCCAAACTGAGCCTGCAAAGATGTTCCCTCACTGGCAGTCCCGAGCCCCCGTGCAAGGCCCCAACTTCATGACAGCTTCAAGAGGGAGAAACTAGGGAGTTAGAGGAGCTCTGTGGAGCTTGATCCCTGCAGATTGCAGATCCTGTGGGCACCATAAGCCAAGGAGCTATTATCTTCCCTGGGCTCAAGGCTAGGTGGCTCATAGGATTGATAGTGAAGAACAAAGCCTCTTACATATCTGCCAGCTCAAGTCCTGCCCACGTCAGCGGGGATCAAATATGCACCCTGGGGTACTTCCTGCAGCAGCAGTGCTGTATCCAGGTGCCCCAGCAGCAGGTAAACACTTTCTCCTCCATTGTCTCATGTCCTTGCTTGCTCTGCACCCAAGGGGGGTGGGCAAGGAGGGGTACACAGCCCTGTCTTTCATCAGGCTAAGGGACAGCTCAGGCATGGCTTTGGCTGGCTGTCCCCAAAGGTGCTACTTCCACTCTGCTTTGCTGGTAGCATGGCAGAGGTGCCCCTCCCACCTGCACTGATGTGCCCTGACAGATGCAGGAGCCCCAAGATCTCAGAGTGGGGGTTTTACAGTGACAGGGTCAAGATGAGGATTCCCACATCAGATCTGAAGAAGCCCTCAGCTGCCAGACCCCAGCCTTACACACCATTCTGCAGACCCCAGCTCGACCAGAGCTCACTGTGCTGGCAGGGAACCCTGGCTCTAAGGCCATGACAGGTTTTGGGGGAGGGGTGAACACTTCAAGAAGTACAAGGAAGAGGCCAAGTCAGAGCTGTCCCTGCACGGGTAGGGAACATGCACTAAAAATATCCCTGCTTTTCCTCTGCCCAGCCTGGAAAGAACGATGACTAAGCCCCCCCCTCACAGGCACACACCAGCAACTCACATGCAAGAGGGAGCCCCCAGCTCTCGGATGTACTTGCACTCGCCGTGAATACAGAAATCCTTGTACTTCCTCAGGCACGGGTCCCTCTTCTTCCCCTGGCCTTTGCCTTTTCTTCTTTTATTGCCGTTCCCTTTTTTCTTGGGAGTAACGAGGCCTTGAGGCTTTGACAGGAAGGCAACTGAAAAACAATTTGGGAAGGAGAGAACAGCAGTCAGATCGGCTCCACGTGCCAGCCAAAGGGAAGGCAAAGTCATATCCCAGGGCTGCCACAACTGCTCAGCCCTGGCTCCCACAGCCCTTTGTGCTGGGAGCTGCCCCCGAGCCCGGGGTGGGGGGCATTTTTTTTTTTTTCCAGCTCCTCACAAATATCACGGCCTTTCCAATTCATAAGAACAATTCTCAAGGAAAGAAGGGAGTCGGGCAGGGGGAACAGAGCTTTATACATTTCAAATGCTGCTATTATATGCACCAGTTTCCACTGAATACAGAACATTGCTAATTGCCCCTTTATCTGGCCTTTATTTCCCTGACAAGCACAAGCTTTTCTAAGACTCTATTCATGGCTCTGATGGACTCTCCTTCCCGTGGGCACAAGGATGCCTTACTCACCCCAGGGCAGGATTAAAAGAGCAGGCCTGCCTTAAGTTTTGGTTTTGCAGAGCCTAGGAGACGGTGAGGGCATCATTCCCATGAATTACAACGGTATGTTTTAATTGTGGTGCAGTAACCAGCAGCTTTTGGTGCCAGGCCAGGCCCCTGCTGGGTTGGTGGGAAGTGGAGCACCAAGCTCCTCACTCAAGCACAGTCCAGCACTAGCAACGGTACTGGCTTGATTTTTAAGGTGTGCAGATGCCAAAAAAAAAATAAGCTCCCAGTTTGATTTCACTAGGTGCTGAGGTGCTGGAGAGCATTCACTGCTCCAAGGGGGATTTTTTAGTTCCCCCCGAGCTATGGTGCTCAGTAACCCCGGTGAATTAAGCCCTGGGCTGTTTGGGGAGGAGAGCACAGCAGAGTCCAACCTGGCAAGCTGTAACCTGCCCAATTCCTTCTCAGTCACTTCCTGACAGAACCAGTGCCTCTCACCCTGGCACACACCGGTTGCACACCTAGCAAAGTTATTTCGACATCCTGCACGCTGCGCCTGGAGAAAACCAATACTCCAGGAAACTCTGCGGCTTGAAGACACCCCCGGTTAAGGCTGACAGCAGCTCTGTCCCCTGCTCTGAGGGTTATCTCCCAGCCACAGCCAGCCGACACACACTGGTGTGTTTCCCGACGGCTGAAACCCTCCGGTGCAGGTGGCTCAGCCCGGTTCTGCCAGCTTTTTGTCACAGTTTGCTGGCACAGCCAGAAAGCAAAAGAAAACACGGGAAAATAGGAGGGTGAGCTGTACGGAGCAGAGCACGCTCCTGGTGCCAGGTACTGCCCTCGGCACGCCGCATGTGAGAGGCACAGCTACATATCCCCCCCTCAGCCCGCCACGGCTCCCCGTCCAACTCCCATGAGAGAGCCCAGGGCACTCTCTGGTGCCAGCCCGTGGCAAGGAGCCCAGCATGGGTGCTCGGGAGCCTCAGAGAGTGGCAGTGCCCCCACCGCCCCCGTGGCAGGACCGGCGGCTGACGAGCCCTGCCGCGGAATGAGGAGCAGCCGCGCGTGGGCGGCGGTGACTCACGGCGGTCCCCGCGCCGCGGCCACCACCGGCCGGGCAGCGCGGGTCCCCGGACACGGCAACCCCGCCACGAGGGCTCTGTCTCCTCCCGGCCAAGCAGCCAAGATCCCGCACCTCCTGGTACCCGCCCTGCAGGGGACTTCAGGAGCACGGACAGCCCCGGCAGGAGCGCCACTGCTGCGTGCTGGTGGCCCGCGGGCTACTCCCACTCGGGTCTGCTGCCACCAGGGCTCGGTACCTGGGGACTGCTCCCCCTCATCACTGCAAGTCCCTCCGAAGCGGAGCCGGAGCTGCTGCCGGGGCACCCGCGCGACTGAGCCGAGCTCAGCCCGGCACCTTCGCGATCTCAGCCCGGCACCTTCGCGATCTCTCCGGCTCCAGCTGCCCCCAGCCCAGCCCATCCCGTGACCCCGGCCCCGTCCTGGGTCCCCTTATCTCGTCCATACCTCTCGGCAGCTCGCTGAAGTCGTCCCCCGAGGCCGCTCCGCCGCCCTCCTTCTCCGGGCTGCCGCCAAGCAGCGGGGCCGTGGCCGGGACGGGCACGCCGCCGCCGCCGCCCTTGTGCAGAACCTCGTTGTGCAGCTCGTCCCGGCGCAGCCCGCCCGCCGCCGCCGCCGAGCACACTGCGGAGAGAGAGAGCGGTCAGGACTGGGGGCTGACACTGCCCTGCCCAGGACCCCCCACGCGGGACAGGGGCCAATCCTCCCGTCTGCCCACACCCGGGACCAGGACCGCTCATGCCTGCATTGCTCAAGACCATTCCTCCCACATACTCGGGACCCTCCAGTCGAGCACGGCGCTGGGATGCGTTGCCTACACCCAGGACCCTCCCCAGGCGGGCCCGTACCTGCCGCCAGCAGCGCTTGGATCAGCACCGCCCGCCCGTCCATGATCCACGGGCGCACACACACTCAGCCGCTGCCGTGCTCCGCTCGGTACCGCAGCGATGCCCGTTCTCCAGCACGGCGGCCCCGCGGCGGGTAGAAAGCTGCGGGCGGTGGGGCGGGGCGGGGAGGGGCTGAGCGACCGCCCCGCCCCCGGGAAGGGGTTCCCCACCGCCCCCGGGGCCGTCCCGCTGGCCGGGACCGGGACCGGGTCCAGGGATGCTGGAGACGCTCCTCGCTCAGGAGGCAAGCCAGGGACCCAAGAGCCACCTCCGCCCCGGTGCCGCTCCGCGCTGCGGGCTGGGCTGGGCGGTGAGAGCCCGGGGAGAAAAGGGGCTCTGCAGAGCGCGGAGGGCAGGAGATGGCCAGGGAAAGCGTGGCCCCAGCCAGGGGAGAGGAGAGGGGTCCTGACGGTCCCCGTGGCCCCAGGCCCCGGCTGGCAGGTGCCCGAGGTGGTCCGAGGGTGCTGGAGGAGCGAGCGCACCTCCACAAGAGGAGCATCAGGTGAGAGGCAGGACCTCAAGAGTCAGGGCTGCATCTCTTCCTCGCCCTGGGGATGGGATGACCCCCAGAAAGGGGACAGATGACAGCAGAGGCCCTTTCTATCCCGAAGACCTCCCTTTGTGCCCCTATGCAGCCCAAGTGATTGAGCCACAGCCTCATCTCACATCACTCCTCAGCCAGCCACTGTCCTTGTCCCTGTCCCAGCCTGCTGTGCTTGGGCAGTGCCAGAGCTTCTCAATCCCCTTCACCGTGCTGGCAACTGTGTGCTGTGTTTGGCCCCCTCCTCAGCACAGGTGACAGCGCAAAAATGTCACAGACGTCAGCGCCAGGCGAGTGCAGGGTCCTGCCCCAGCTCTCCTTTGGGCCAGCAGAGGCCCCTGGCTGCTTCCTCGAGGTCCCGAGCCCCCAGCCCATGGCTGGTTTAGGGCTCAGCTAGGCATGAGTAAATATTCCTGCCATTGTTGTTGCTGTCTCCAAGGAATACCACCGGATCTGGCACCCCCCGCTCACACCCTCCTTCTTGCTCAGACTTGACTTTTGCAATTGTTTGCTGTATGTTTTTCCTTCCGCCTCCTCTGGCCATCAGGAGCCCAGAGCCTTTGGTAGCGGAGTGAAGTGGTGGCATGGGCGAGGGGCTGTGTCCCTGGGCAGTCCTGCACACGGATTCCTGGGGAGGTCTCCATGTTGGGATGGAATTTTATCCCCTGCCAGTCCCCCACCACATCCCCAAAGCTGCGCTGGGCGTGTGCAGGCAGTGTGTGCAGGCAGCTTTTTTTGCCAGCTGCCCTGGAACCTCGGGAGAGGGAGGTACTAGCTCACGTCAGCTGCCAGGGAGGCTGCTGGCACAGAGGATTGGCAGTGGGAAAGGGTGAGGGGGATGTGTATAGGCTGCTGATCCTGCCTGCCTCTGCTTCCTGCCTCTGTCTCTTCCCCTCTGCCTCCCACAGCCTACCACGACCCCTGCCCACCTCCTGCAACCCCTCACGGCCTCCCTGCCTGCGCCTGCTGCCAGTCATGCCCCACCTCATGCTGCTGAGGCAGCCCCCACAGGAGGAGGAGGTGAACCCCGGGAAGGTTTGGGTGCCTCAGGGCATCTCTGATGCTCCTTATGGATGGGTCCTTCTTCCAGGGGTCTCCCTATGGTCCCCAGCCCAGCTAAGGGCACCCCTCCACACACCATGGTACCCGCTGGTATTGCAGAGCAAACACCTGGACACCCTGGAGATCTTCGGCCTCAGTTCCTGTGAGGCAGGACCTCAGTAACCCCCACTTTCCCCAAACGAGACTCTGCCGTCCTGTGCCTGGCCCTGCTCCAGCTGCTCCTGGGGCTGGATCCTGTCGGGTCCAGCGGGCTCCAGCAGAGCCGGCCCATGCCAGAGCCGCGGGTGTTTGCAGTTTCGCCGCGGGTGTTTGCAGTCTCGCCGCGGGTGTTTGCAGTGCACACAGCCCCGCCGATTGTTTGCGGGGGCCAAGAGTGGTGGCAGTGGGCATGGCATAGGCACAGTGAGCACCGTGGCTGCTCTCTGCTGGCAGCGCTGTGCAGGCCCTGCCATGTCCCTGTCCCTGCAGGGGGCTGTGCCCATGTCCTTCCCCTCCATCCGCTCACCGGTTGTAGCTCACAGAAGCATTCTGAACACCAGTACAGCCCTGAAGCCCTCCCAGCCCTTGCCATCCGCCCAGCCACCGGCAACTCCTCATTTCCCCACTCTGGAATTGCTCAGCGTTGCCACGTCCTTCCCCAGAGCATGTCCCCATATCCGCTTTCCCAGGAGGAGCTGCCATGGGCTGTGTCAGCCCTCCCGCCATGAGCACAGCACCCTTGCACTGGCACCGATACTGCCACCAGCTCTGTCACCACCCAGCCACCCCCTCACCAACGCTTTGCAGGGTTCAGACAGGGCTGGGAACACACCAGTCCCCATGAACATCCTTGTCCACACAGGTCACCTGCAGGAGGCAGGTGGGCCCCCTGGTCCCTGGCCCAGGTGGGCAGCTGGATGTGGCAGGACACAACCATACTGGGGCCTGTGGGGCTGAGCCTGCTGTTTTGAGATGGTTGTTTTGGGCTTGGCTCCTGTGTATTGGTTCGTGGCCAGTTTAAACCAGCTCTCAGTTGTTATAAGGTGTGGATGAGTGGGATCTTGTGAGTACTTGAGGCACGCCTGTGGCAGTGCCGGTGGCCATGCGAGCCCACATGCCCGGTGCGGGTGCCACGGCTCTCCGGGCAGCAGACAACTGCTCACAGCCCAGACTGGAGTGCAGCAACCCTGGAGCTCCCTCACAGGCTTTCGGCTGCAGCATCTTCCCGTCCAGCACGGCCACAGCGGCCCGGAGAGCTGGTGCCGCCCTGCAGTGGGAGGAGAGGGGGGACGTCACCTGCCCGCTGCTCTTCATCCAGCTGAACCAGCTCCTCAGCACCTCAGCGGGGCTGGAGTGGAGGGAGATGGCCAGGTAGGCACTCCTGCGAGAGCCAAGCTGCTGGGCCGCGCTTTGGGAGCGCAGCCTTCAGCTCAGCTGGAGCGCAGGGCATGTCCCGAGGCTGGCCGTGCCTCAGCCGCAAGGCAGGGCTCTGCCTCTGCTGGGCTGATTTAATTTCATGGGACAGGGCAGGATGTCAGGCAGGCCAGGCTCAGCGCCTTTCCTCTCTGCTCCTCTCTGTGGCCTCTCCAAGGCTCCAGGGACTGAGCTGGGGCTGGGATGTCCCCATGCCCCATAGCACCCCTCCACTCCCGGCGGGGACATGGCCCACAGGGGTCTGGGGCTAGTAGTGAGTCTTCCCCCGGGGTCGGAGGGTCTGGGGCTGTCCCGGCACCCAGCTCCGTTGTCAGGAGCCTGCGGTGCCAGGGCACGCTCTGCCCGTGCAGCACGACCTGCACCCCGCGGCTGTGTGCCCACCCACGGGGACAAAGGGAAGCTCTGTCTGTGCCCGACGTTAAAATATTTGGCACGGCCGGAGCGTGGAAACAGCTCAAGATACTTCTGTTCTGACTCCAGCGAGAGCTGCTAATGGCAGGGCCACCCCCAGCCCCAGCACAGCTGGGTGGGCTGGGAGCAGCCCTGCAGAAAATGGCTGGGGGTGCTGGTGGGTGACAGATGGGACATCAGCACTGTGCCCTTGCAGCCCAGAAAGCCGAGGGTATCCTGGGCTGGATCACGTGCAGGAGGGTGAGGAGGGGCTTCTCCCTCTGTTCTGCTTTGTGTGAGACTGCCCTGGGGCACCACATCCAGCTCCTGTTGAAGCACTTCCAAAGGAAACCATGGAAATGATTCAAAGGCTGGAACAGCTCTGTTAGGACAGCTCTGCTATGGAGACAGGATGAGAGAGGTGGGGTGTTGTGTAGCCTGGAGAACACAAGGCTCAGGGGGGACCTTAGAGACCCTTTCAGTGCCTAAAGGGGCTCCAAGAGAGATGGAGAGGAACTTTGGACAAGGGACTGAAGTGATAGCACAAGCAGGAATGGCTTCACACTGCCAGAGTCAGCTTTAGATGAGATATTGGGAAGAAATTCTGCCCTGTGAGGGTGGGGAGGCCTTGGCACAGGTTGCCCAGAGGAGCTGTGGCTGCTCCATCCCTGGAAGTGTTCAAGGCCAGGTTGGATGTGACTTGTGTGTTTTAAGGTCCCTTCAAACCTGAACCATTCTGTCACCTCATTATTGTTGTAATTCCCCTGATCAGATCTTAGAGAGGTGTAAGTCTGCAGGGAAGGGGGCATCACCACTTTGTCTGCCCAGCTGCCCCTACACCATGAACCAACTGCAGGCCCCTCCAAGCCACCCAAACCCCTCCCTGCCTGTGGCAGCCCTGTGCTAAGCTCAAAGATAGACCCTTTAGATAGCTCCCACTGCCTGGCATGGGACACAGGGCCTAACCTGCCACTGACCCCACACATCTCCCTGAGCAGGTGGATAAAATTCGAGGAGAAGGTGGAGGATGGTGGGGAGCGCTGGAGTGCACCCCATGTCCCAGGTCTGCCCCTGCACAGCCTGTTCCAGCTGAGGACATGTCTGCAGAAGGGGACTATGCTCCTGGATTTGGATGCCACCAGTTTCAAGGAAATAATCGGTACATGGGTAATGCAAAGGTGGCCTCCTGGGATGGGCTGGTCACCAGAGAGGGACAAGCCACCAGGAGGTGCCTATAGAACAGCACTAATGAGTGACAGCTGGGTACCTGGGAGGCCTGTCTGCTCCTCCAGCTAAGGGGGGCTTCCCTGGGACAGTGAACCAGGGGGACTCAGAGCTGTCCCTGTCCCTGATGCAGACAAAGCACTTTCTGAGCAGCCCGAGGAAGCAGAGCTGCAGCCTGTACTGAGGGAGCGCCTGGCAGCCCTCCTGCTCCTCCAGCCACAGCACCAGCCCACAAAATCTCTGCTGCAGCTCCTGGCAGAGCTTGGTCTCTCTCCCTGCCGAGGTAGGAAATCCAGCAGTCCCACCAGGCATCTTTCTGCTGCCTCCAGCACAGGGCAGTACCCACAATGGAGGTTTGCCTGCACATGGATTTTGCTGCTCCCTCTCTTACTTTACAGGGAAAGCCAAAAGCAGGTCTGAGCCCAGAGTCCAGGTCTCCAAAACACCTCTTAAGGAGCAGGTATGGCAGCATGGAGCTGGGCTGGGAGCCTGGATGCCCAGCCACAGCATCCTGAGTACCAGCTGCTGCATCCCTTTCCTTTCAGCTGAGAAACAGATTTAAGAAGAAGGTCCCACCGGGGGCCGAAGCAGCCCACGTTGCTGTCGGGGAAGTTGAATTCCTGGAAAAGCCCTTTGCTGCCTTCATTCGCCTCAGGCGTGGGGTGTCCCTTGGCTCACTGGCTGAGGTTTCTCTTCCAAGCAGGTAACAGAGCACGGCCGATGGCCCTGTGCCCTCCCCTGGCCTGGTGTCCCCATTTCCTCCCACACCAGATAAGTCTTTGCTTGTCCAAAGTAAAGGGAATGGCACCCAGTGCCACGTGCAGTCCCAGAATCCTGTCTCACTGCTTCCCCTCCTGCTTTTCCCAGCTTCTTAGGAGCACTCCAGAAGGGGCTGGGTGTGGAGCATCTATTGGGCAGCCTGGAAGGGACATCCCCGGGGTTATTCCCACTGGACTCTGCATTCCCTCCTTAGTTGGTTCTGCATGCTCTCCACTCACTGCCGGGAGTATGGGGCCTGGCAGCAGGGGTGGGATGCAGGTTTTTAGGAGACTTTTGCCCTCCCGCTTATCTCCTGAGTGGTGAGATGGGGTGGGGGCAGAGAAGCAGGGCAGGAGGTCTTCATGTTTTCCCCGTGGCTGATGAATGCATCCTCTAAAGCCGTGAGGAGAAACGGGCAGTGTGCCTTGAGCTGAGGACTTGGGAAGTTCGCGGAGGAAGCAGGCGGGGATCAGGAGGGACATTGCCACCTCCTGGTCAGTCTGCCCAGAGCACCCGTCCCCAGGAGCTGGGAGGAGCAGGACAGACATCCACCCACCTGCTGCTCTCTCCTCCGCGGGAGTTGGGTGGCAAATCCCCGTGAATGCCCCTGGGTCTTGAGGGTTTCATGATAACCCCTTGCCCTGTATTTTCCTCCCCCAAACGGGAGGGCAGGGAGACCTTGTCCCTATCCATCCCTTTGCCCAGGGTGCCAACCCCTTTGCTGGCCATGCCAGCCTGTTCCACAGGTGCAGCCACTGCCTCAGGGTTGTCTCTCATCCAAATCCATCTCTAGGGTCTTAAGGTGTTCCCATCGCCTTGGTGCAGATGCCTGGGTGATAGCAATCCTATGTGGCAGCTGCCACCTCTTGTTCTTTGGAGCAGGCTCCAGCCCCTGGGAGCTCTGTCAAATCTCTCTGGGGGTTTGCTCAGAGTACAGTCACTAGAACTGCTTGACAATCTCCAGCTTTCAGGACTGTAACCGTTTCTGCCAACTTTGGAAAAGTGTGGAGAACTCAATTAAACATTTGTGTGGATTGTCCCACTGGAGATTTTGCACCATCCTCTCAAGTGTGGGATTTTTACCATATTTTATCAAGGGCTCTGAGCTCTCTTTCCAGTCTCCTCCTATGTCCCCAGAGTCCTGTCAAACCTGCTGCCCATGCTGCTAGCAAACTCTCCTTCTCTAACATACCAGCATCCTGCCTGTGAGCAACATTCCCAGGAAAATGATGCCACAGACACCTACAGCTGAGGATTTCTCCTCCTTTGTCCCAAAGACCTGTTCCCCCACACCACATCCCAGTTTGGATTTCTGCAGATCCTTATGATCCAGCCTGGTGTCCCATGGTCTCTGTGAGGTTGCCATGCAATGGCAGCAAACACTGCAGAAATATATCTTATATTCTGCCCCCAGCCACACTTTTAGGGTGGTAGAAGCTCCCCAGGCTTGCCCAACCACCATCCCCAGCATCCCCACATCCCCACAGTCCCCTCCCCAGAGAAGCATTCCCTGTGGCAGGGAGAGGGCTGCTCTGGAGATGTGCTGTCTCACCTCAGGTTCCTCTTCATCCTGCTGGGCCCGCCCAAAGTGAAAGCCTACCACGAGGTTGGCAGGGCCATGGCCACACTGCTGACAGATGAGGTGAGCACCCATGGATGGGATGGGCCTGGAATGGGGACACCAGGACTCCTCTCCCCTGCAGGCTGCAGAGGATGGGGCAAGCTGGTGGCATCCCTTGGCCAGGATAAAAAAAACAAAAGCTTGGGTGGGTTTGCAGGATGTAGAGCTCCTGCTGCCCTGAAGTGGGTGGGTTTGTTTCCTGGTGATGGCTACAGGGAGGGAGGTTCTGAGTGGATGAATGCAGAGACATGGTGGCTAAACCACAGCATCTCCCCACAGCTCTTCCAAAGGGTTGCCTGGCAGGCTGAGCACCGAGAGGATCTCATCACAGGGATAGAGGCATTCCTGGATGAGCTGATTGTGCTTCCTCCTGGGAAATGGGACCCTAGTGCCCGAATTCCTCCACCAAGCCATCTGCCATCTCCACGCAGGAGGTGGGCTGGAGGGAGGGCACCCCAGCCCCTGCCAGCCCCTCTGCAGGGTCCTGCAGGATACCTCTGTCTGTGACACTGGAACTTCCATCTCCATGAGGATTAAGTTGCCCAGGGGCCAGGGGATTGTCCCAATCAAGCCCCTCCACAGGCCCCTGCTTTGGTCCCCTCTGTTGTTAGTCCTACTGTCCCACTTGGCAGTGGATGGCAAATCCTCTCCAAAGGGAGCTGATGGGAACACTGGGATTCAGCACTCAGATGTGAAACTCAACCTCTGAGCAGGACACCCTAGGCTCTGCACAGCTCCTCCACTAAAAACAGTCCTGCAAGGGCTGCCTCCACAGCTTGGCATAGGAAATCATGGTTGAGTTGGAAGAAACCTTCGAAGATCATCATCTGCCATGTCTTCTCCTCTTTCTGATCTTTCTCCTCTCCATTATCAGGGGATACACAAGTCCTGTTTGCACCCCTGTCCTCTCTCCATTCTCCCTTTCCTGTCCTAGTGTGCCCTAAATGTAGCTAGGTCCTGAGGGTCCCAACCTGAAACCTGTTGTCTTAGGCTCTGCTCTGCCACAGGACTGCTGTGGACCCACTGGACCAGCAGCCACATGGTAATGGGAACATGACAGCAGATGGGGACAGAGCCAGCCCAGGACACCCATGCTCTGGGGAGGAGCTGGAGAGGACAGGCAGGTCAGTGTCTGGAAGGGCAGTGGGAGGTGCAGATGGATTTGGGGCATTGGTTCTCATGGGCCACCATGTCCAAGCCCCTCTGAGCTGCTGTACCAGGGGAAGGGACAATCCCTTGCTGTGCAGCTCTGTGTGGGGTCTGCTCTGAGACCTTCCTCCTCCGCCCCAGGCTTTTTGGGGGGCTGCTGCGAGACATCCGGAGGAAGGCACCGTGGTATGGCAGTGACTTCTCTGACGCCCTGCACCCTCAGTGCCTCTCAGCAGTGCTCTACATCTACCTGGCCACAGTCACCAATGCCATCACCTTTGGGGGCATGCTGGGGGACGCAACCGCCAACATGCAGGTCAGTGTGGCCGTGGGGTGCCTGGTACCAGCCGTACCCAGCCCAACCCAGAGTGCCCACCTGGGTGCCAACCTCCTGCCAGCATCCCCAGAACATCCTGAGCATTGCCTGAATTCTGCCTCCTTACCCCCAGCACTGACCCTGTATTCTTCTGTGCTGCTGGGGGGACAGGTCCACAGCCCTCCTCCCCACCATGTGCCTGGCACCTGGCACCTGGCACCCCTTCCCTGCATTTCAGGGGGTGCTGGAGAGCTTCCTGGGCACAGCCTTTGCTGGCTTCATCTTTTGCCTCTTTTCGGGCCAACCCCTGACCATCCTGAGCAGCACTGGCCCCGTGTTCGTCTTCGAGCGCCTCCTCTTCTCCTTCAGCCAGTGAGTTCACTGCCAGGGACGGATCCCCAGCCCACTGCCCCCCAGCTGGGGCATGGGCCACCATCACTCCAGGCAAGTGTCACTGGCAAGGCTTTGAGACGCCCTCTTCCCCAGGGATCACAGCCTGGACTACCTGGAGTTCCGTCTCTGGATTGGGCTCTGGGTGGCCTTTTTTGGCGTGGTGCTGGTGGCCACCGAGGCCAGTCACCTGGTGAGGTACTTCACCCGCTTCACCGAGGAAGGCTTCTGTGCACTCATCAGCCTGATATTCATCTACGACTCCCTGAAGAAGATGCTGAGCCTGGCAGATGCCTTCCCCATCAACTGGCAGTACCGGCTGGACAACGTCACCTCCTACAGCTGCACCTGCAACTTGTCCAGCCCTGGTGAGCCCAAGCAGCCGTGGGCGGGTGGGGAGCGGGAAGCTGCTGCCCCAGGATCCCACTGGGAACCTGTTTCCTGGCTGGATGGGGGAAGGCACTGGAAGAGGAGGCTGTTTAATCCCATCCTCACCATCTGATCATACTGCAGCGTCCTCCACTTCCCTCCATATAGTCTGTCCATCTATTCCTGCCTCCCAGAACTGCCCAGGAATGAGGCAGGGCAGTACAGGGAGGAAGGAGAGCCTTGGCCCATCTCCTCTGCCTCCAGGATGGAGGATATCAGAGGCTGGAAAGGGGCACCTGTATGGGTTTGCTCTGGTATTTCTAGCCCAGTGTGTAAACCAGGGCTGTTTTATGGGGCTTGAAGACCTGACCCTGGAAATGGCATGACCCACACTGACCCTACACCATGTGCCAAAAACATCAGTGCTGGCCAGCCTGGGATCAATGCTGCCTCTGAGTGCCCAGTGCTTTAGCCAAACCCTTCACAGGGAACTTCCCTCCCCCTCTTGGTGCTCCCTGGGCATCAGCCAAAGCCAGGGCCTCAGGGGTCCCACGGGGCCCCATCCAGCATCCCGAGCCCTCAGGAAGAGCTTGAGGACCCAGCCTGATGGCAGCATCATCTCAGTCATCCTGATGAAACCAGCACCAATCTGACCCCTGTCACTTTGCAGGTCACAGCCCTGCAAGGAATGACACATCGCTGCCCTCAATCCTGGCCACCCAGCAGGTACAGCCCCTGCTCCAGGCAGGCAGGTGAGGTGTTGGGGTGGGCCCAAGGTGTCCATGTGTGACCCCTCCTCACCACCCACCTTGTCCCTGCAGCCTCCTGCCACCCCAGCAGGGCTGAGCAGGACCCAGTGCCTGGATCGAGGTGGGCATCTCCTGGGGACCAGCTGCCAGTATGTGCCCGATGTCACCCTCATCTCCTTCCTGCTCTTTGGGGGCACCTTCCTCTTCTGCACTGCACTCAAGCACTTCAGGAGCAGCCGCTACTTCCCTGTGGGGGTGAGCATCTTTCAGCCACCCCAGTGACATGGCCACCTATCCCACTGCTGTGGGGATGGCTCTGGGGATGCTGCACCCCAAGGCTGCTCCTGGAGCAGCCCCCACCCCTGCCAGCCTGGGCCAAGCCCTGTCCATCTGCAGGTGAGGAAGCTGGTGAGCGACTTTGCTGTCATCCTGGCCATCCTCGCCTCCTGCGCTGTCGATGCTGTCCTGGGCCTGGAGACCCCCAAGCTCCTTGTCCCCAGCGAGCTGAAGGTGCCAGCAGGGTGGGCACAGCACTGCCAGGGTGTGGGTCTGTGCCCACCACGGCAGCCATCCCACTGTGCAGTCACTGTCCTTCTCATCACTGGCTCCAGCCCCACAGGGGTGCAGGCTGCACCCCACCTAATGAGAAAGGGTTGAACACTGCTGATCCCATGCACTGTAAATAACCTGGCTCAGTCCTGGACTATACAGATCACACTGAAGCAAGGGCCACAAGCTCAGCTCCAGGCTTGTGCTTCTCACCCTGGGTGTGGAGCAAAGCTGGCAGTGCCCCAGAGCAGCCAGTGCTCACCACCACCTCCTCAGGCTCACCATCATCGCTGCACAATGCCACCTCCTCCCCCTGCTGTCACATGCCCAGCTCCTGGCTTGTGGTGTCCAAGAACAACACCCTGCTCTGCCACAGCCAGGGTGTCCTTGTGGGGGACTGGTGGGTCACTCTGCCCAGCAGCATCCCCAGGATGACTGAGGATGCTCTTCCACTCCCGAGTTGGGGCATCCCTGGGTGCCTGTAGGGCTCCAGCCTGGGCACATGGGGCTGGTCCCATCACCCAGCTGTGCCACACACCCCACAAGTGGGTGGCAGCTGCAATGACCCTTCTGCTCTCCACAGCCCACAAACCCAGCACGGGGCTGGATCATTGCCCCCTTCGGAGCCAACCCATGGTGGGTTTGCCTGGTGTCTGCAGTGCCTGCTGTCCTTGTCACCATCCTCATTTTCATGGACCAGCAGATCACAGCTGTCATTCTTAACCGCAGGGAGTACAAGCTGCAGGTGAGCAGGCGATAGGGAACAGGCAGCACCAGACAATGGGGAGGACCCAGGTCCTGGCTGGACCCCATGGAAGCAGCCAGGGGAGAGAGGAACCCCAAATTGGCCAGGAAAGTGGGAAGATGCCCCCAGCCCTGCTGCCTTTTCCCCTGCAGAAAGGAGCAGGCTTCCATCTGGACCTCCTCTGTGTCTCCCTCCTGATGGTTGTCACCTCCGTCACCGGCCTCCCCTGGTATGTCTCAGCCACTGTCATCTCCCTGGCACACATGGAGAGCCTGAGGAAGGAGAGTGCAACTTCAGCTCCTGGCGAGCACCCCGAGTTCCTGGGCATCAGGTAAACAACAAGCCTGGGGAACCCCTTGCCCATGGCTGTGGGGCCAGGGGACAGTGACATGGCCACACTGCCCATCTGACCTGGCTTTGGGGATCTCCCCAGAGCTGACCCCTTTCCCATCAAAACTGCAAAGTGCAGAGACCTTGGTGGCCAGGAGGGCAGGTAGGGGGGTGGGCTCCCCAGGGACCCTGGGCACCTGTGACACCTGTGCTGCCACCCACAGGGAGCAGAGGCTGACAGGCCTGGCTGTCTTCATCCTGACAGGAGTCTCTGTCTTCATGGCCCCTGTGCTCAAGGTAGGAAGCCTGGCTGGGGTGGCCTCTTTTCCTAGGCAGGGGGTGGCCATACTCTGCAGGGCTGGAGGTTCCTCACCCTGGCCCATGGAAGCAGCACAGGAAGTCTGTCTGGCAGGCAGGGAGCTGTGCCCTGTGTGGGTATGGGCTGCACCAAGGGTTTGTCTTCAGTGCCTTGGGAGGACTGGCACACAAGGCACTGTGGCCTCATGTCACCTGACCACCCTCCCCATGTGTATTGGTATCTTTGTGCTCCCCAAACACACCCCACCACCTCCTCTCCACACTGCCATGTGGATGATCTGGCTGCTTTTGGCCTTCACCTGCTGCCACTGCCATGGAAAAACCCTTTCAGTGGCCTGGATTACCTGTGGGCAGGCAGGAGGTCTCTTTTCTTCAAGCTCTTTCCTCACCTTTGAGGCTGTTATGGGGCTCCCCCAGCATCCTCACCTCCAAAATGAATTTGATGGAAGAACTGTTAGATGGATCAGGAATTGGCTGGATGGTCATGTCTAGAGATTTACAGTCAGTAGCCCAATGTCCAAATGGAAATGAGTAACAAGTGGTGTCTTCCAAGTGCTCCTATTGGACAAATATTGTTTAATATCTTCATCAAAGACATAGCAGGATGGAGCACATCTGCAGATGCACCACTGAGGCACAGTGACACACCTGGGGGATGAGATGCCATCCAAAGGAGGCATGTGGGCTCATGCGAACCTCAAGTGGCTCAATAAGGCCGGCTGAGCTGTTGGGAATAAAGGAGGCAAAGGCTGTGGACACACATGCAGGCTTTTACATGAGAGGACACTGAGCAGGCATGGACAGCCCTGCTGATCCCCCACCCCTCTGTCTTGCAGCACATCCCAATGCCAGTGCTGTATGGAGTGTTCCTGCACATGGGGGTGACAGCCCTGAACAGCATCCAGGTGAGGAAGGGCTGCACTGGGAGGGGGTGCTGCTGGGGAGGACGAAGTTTGCACAGCAACAGCTGCCACTGCACAGCAGAGCCTGGATTTTAGCCCTCTGTGGTGTACAGCCTGGCACAGAGCTGTCTCCCACCAGACCCAGGACAAGGAGAGAGAGAGAGAGAGAGAGAGAGGGACACCTTTCTAGGGCAAAGGAGGGCTCTGGGATGCTGAGGAGCAGGAGAGAATTGTGCACTGATGGATCAGGTGGTTTGGGGGAAGTGGGACCAGTGGGTAACACTGACTTGCTCTCAGAGCCACAGGGATTTCCTCACCTGGAAGCTGCAGGCAGAGCTGGGACATGACAATCCTTTGGTTCTGGTATTGCTGCTTGTGTGCCAGTTCTGTTCTTTTCCTGAGAAACCGATGGAGGGGAAAAAAATCCCTATTCCAGATTTATCTACACCACTTTTTCCTCTAAATAGTACAGTTTCCTTGCAATTACCCTGCTTTAAATGACAGGCTGGGAAACTCCCACCCTCCCTCTGCCTGGGAAACCCAGAGCTGTGCTCTGGAGGAGGCTGCAGCAGTTTCCTGTGAAGTGAGGGGGACCAAGGGGTGTCATCTCTCAATTAACCCTGTAAGGGCAGCTAGAGTCCTTTGTAGACAGTGGCACCAGGACCCCTGGTCTTGCAGACAAACTCAGTGGCCCAGGCATCAGCTGGGGTCAGCACAGAGGGCAGGAGGGCTGAAGGGCAGAAATTATGGTGAAACCCATCCTACTGGCCCTGGTCTCAACAGGGAGAGAGCTGGTCTCTGGGTGAGAGCTGCCCAGCAGCTGGACAGGTGTGACCCACCTGCCCCCCTATCCCTGCAGCTCATGGACCGTGTGCGGCTGCTCCTGATGCCAGCCAAGCACCAGCCAGACCTCGCCTACCTCCGCCACGTGCCCCTGCGCCGCGTGCACCTTTTCACCATCACCCAGCTGCTCTGCCTGGCCCTGCTCTGGGTTCTCAAGTCCACCGTGGCCGCTATTATGTTCCCAGTGATGGTATGACACCCCTTGAACCGGCGGCACTGCTTTGGTGCTGGGCTGGGTGCAGTCCACCCCTGCCCTGAGCATCCTTTGGGAGGGGACATGAGTGCTGGGGGGTGGAGCAGGGGGTGCTCAGACCCAAGGGCTGGCAGGGGCCCTCCAGGGCCACTGCGTGGCTTTGCCACTAGCCTTCATCCTTTGGTCTGGGGCCGCGGGACTGTCACCAGTGTCACTGTCGGGCAAGTATGGTCCCCTGGGATAGAGCCAGGAGAGGTGACAGGCCACCACCACGACATCTCCTGGGGTGACAGAGGGATGTGACAGCGACATGCTGCCTGTCCCCCGGCCCCAGCGAGGCTGAGCCGTGCCTGGCCCGGCCGCAGCTGCTGGCGCTGGTGGGGATCCGGAAAGGGCTGGAGCGCATATTCTCCCCGCACGACCTGAGCTGGCTGGACGGGCCGCTGCCCGGGCCGGGGGCGGCGGGGACACACCCCCGGGAGAGGCCGGAGCAGGGGAGCAGAGCCGAGGAGGTCGGTGCTGTCCTGGGAGCCTCGCTCGGTCACAGTCGCCCCGGGGCCGAGCCGCTGGCGCGGGGGCACCCGGGGGGGGCGCGGGGCCAGTCCCGAAA
>VXBI01006486.1:299099-399920 GCA_013397375.1 Toxostoma redivivum
GGGGTGGAGGCAGCGAGCGCGGGGGTCTCGCCCCGCCGCGCCTCCCGGCGGCCCCGGGGGAAGGGCCGGGGGCGGCCGGGCCCTCTGCGAGCCGCGGCCGCGGAGCGGGGTGAGGATGTGTCCTGACCTCAAGGAGCCGCTTCCACCTGGGAGCAGGTTTGGAGGGGAAGGCGAGATCCTGCACCCGACGGAGAACAAAGTGAAGCCCCACTATTGCTGCCCTGGACTCGGGGTTCCCAGCCACGGATAAATTCCTGTAGATATAGCTATACACACACGCTTTTATGCAATAGAAATATTTCTTATCCAACAAAATGGAAGAGGGTAGTGGAGCTGTCTTCCTTTGATCTTCCAAACCTGCGGAGTGGTTTAAAGGGAGGGTTTGGAGGAAGGACGGGGGCCTTATCCCAACCCAAATGGAGCGTTGTTGGACCTGTAAACTGGCATTTAATGCTGCTTTATGTAGCCTGGGGAGAGAAGGTAAATTAAGGCTTTTACCTGTCACTGCCGAACCAAAGGGTGAATCTTCATTCCTTAGTAGTCTCTTAACAAAAGATGGGATCACAGCTGGATCACAGCCCTTACATAGTTTTAGTGGAAAGCAGGAGAAAGTGGCTACTTACTGCTTGCAGGCTTTTTGCAGTTCCTTTGGGCTTCTGCAGGAGGAAGAGAATAGCCAAGGTGATACATACCATTTTTAATTTGGAGGCCAAGCAAGAGTACTTAGGATGTGTCCTTGTTCCTTCTGGAGAGATGGAAGGAGAGGAGTCTGCACTCATCCTCCTGTGGCTAAATTTTTTGCCTTTTATTGATGACCATCTTTTCTCCAGCCCTCCTGAAACCTGAACCAGGTCTTACCTGAATAAAAAAATGTGATTAAGCTGATGCAGATCCACATTTGCGTTTTGCTCATGACCACCTAAGCTACGTTAGGAGTGGTGCTAACACTAGGATGTTTAACTCAACTCAAAATCTAATGATCAGGCAGAAGAGCACTTGTATGTGAACATTTTGGTGTTCTGGACACCCGTGTTCAGTCCCATATGGAATTAGTCCATACCTGTTTGGGGGAGCTGGAAGACTCTACCATAGATAGAGTAGGATACAAGTAATAGATGAGTGTCTGCTCTCTAGGAGGTCTTTTATGTCACATTTTAATCTGTCTTTGAAGATATAAAGCAGTAGTTACAGAACCAAGAAAATGATGGGAAGTGGGTGGTTGTGGGTCTTTATAAGGTGAGTGGAGTCCTACTTTGACAGCTTATCCCTTTTGAACCCACCCCATTATTTAAGGGACGTGAAGATTGGACAGCTAGGATGTTTACTAAGCACTCTTTTGACTAATAGCAAGTATTAAGAAAGACAGCCTATTATAAATAATGCGTCTGGGAGGTTGCCATTGAGGTCAAAAAAATAAAGGTTCCCAAGCAGTTCTTAAAGTTAAATTATTAATTTGAAAAACCTGGGGAAAAAATTCATTATTTAAAATACAGAATAGAAGAAATTAATTGGAATCGAAGTATTTGAAGTTTTCCAGCACACACAGAGAGGAGGTGGGCTAATCTCAAAGCTGAAATTGCCTGGGGAATTCTTCTGTCTTGTGTTTCTGGTTGTGGAGAGTTACCTGGGGAAGAAGCATGGGTGGAAGAATGTGCCTAGGCTGGGAGCACCAAGGGGGAAATTTTTTTTTTCTGCAGGTTTGTTTTTTTTTTTTTTTTTTTCCCCTGAGAACTAAGGAAGCACCTGTTGTCAGTGGTGGGTATTTCTCTTTGCTTGTTTGTTTTCTTTTTTTGAGCAAAGAAAAGGCAGTCAAGGTCCAGGGATAGAACAGTGCAATTCTTGAACAGTGCTGCTTTGAGAAGCCAGTCAGTCACTGTTTGGACTGTGGTCTTGTGCCATGAGTCACTGATTTGGGTGTATGCCTTCAGCTATTACCAGTGGGTGGAATTAGTGAGAACTAAAAGGGAGAATTAAAAAATGAAAAAAAAAAAAAAAAGACTTTTTGCCATGCTGCCTTGATCTATTCTCTTCTCTTCTTCATGGCTTCTACTTTTGAAGCCATAAAATCATGGTAAAATATTCTATAGGTTCTGCTAGGTGTCTGCAGTGGTATTTAGCTTTTGTATCTTTGTATTAGTCTGAGTTTAATATGCTAAAATAATTGGACTGGTCAAAATGGCAAATTAGTTAAAAAGGAAAATCATCAGGGAAGTGCAGGACAATGAGTGTAATGGAGCATTTATCTAGAGAATGGAAAGAGCAATATATTTTAACCTAGCCTTTTTGAAAATATATTGCATTTCTTAGATCAGATCTCCAAGTACTTTACAGTGGAGAGTACTGTCCCCATTTTACAGGTCAAGAGGGTGTGCCCCATTTATCCTGGCTTGCAGAAATGGGAAAAAATTGAAGCTTTCTGCTTTCCTAGCTCAGTGCCTGCCTATGGTAGTGACCAGGCTCTTGGTTGGGAAACCAAGGACTAAAGTGGATCCTGTACAGATGAGTTGCATTAGGTCCACAAGGTGAAATTTGAATGCAGCTGTGCAGAATATTTTCTAGAATTACCAGTTAAAATTATCACATGCAAATAGAAACAATGGCAAGCTGAAGCACGTCTTTGGGCATGGAGGGATGAGGCCAGGAGGTTTGTGCTATTCCTGTGTAAAACTGGAATGCTGCTCTGGATCCTCCTGTGTGCTCGCAGAAACTTCCACCGCTGGCTGCAGCCTGAGAAATGAGGTGGTTTTGACCTCAGTGCAAATAGTTGCTTAGTTGCCTTCTAAGCTTGATCGGGGTGTGAACACAGCCTGCAACTTGTTTAGAGTGAGATTTTTGGTGTGACTTTAAGTGTATTATTACCACTCCTTGTGAATTTTGCTGGCACTCATAGCGGTGCCATTAAACAGCCTCCTCCACCCTGGCTGGGAGGGCTGTAGGTCAAGGTGAAGGTGTGCTGGGAGGCCAGTGCTGATTAGTACACATCCATGGGGTCTTTGGTGGCCACAGAAAATGCAGGTCCTCATCAAAAACCCTCCCAGCAGGCAAAGCATGGCAGGCAGGAGTTGAAGCAGGTGATAAATGTGGCTGTGTTGGTGCTCTGGGCTGGTTAGTTTACTGAGCTGTTGTAAATCTAGGAGCAGAAGCTGGTGGTGCCCACAGAAGTACCAGGGCATGGCATCTGGGAGCTTGGTTCAGTGAGTGGCTTTTGGCAGAGAGTGTACAAATGTAGCAAATCTCTCATATTCTGTAATTCAGGGCTTTGGAGGCCTTCAATGACAACTGGAGCTCACCCAGCCCTTGGCTGTGGAGTCAGCTCAGCTCTTGGCTTCCCTCTCCTGAGCTGCCTCCACCAGCTCGCCTTACTTAAGCCTGTACCTATTGCATAAGCCTCTGGGGATATTTACATAAAGCATAATTAAAAATCAGACATAACATACCTCCTACAAGGAGTAGGATGAGTAGTTGAATGGCATGCACTCCAGAGCAGTTCAGTACCTGGAGATTTTGTCTGGGGCCCCCACTCCCTTGCAATCTGAGGTCTCTTAATTTTTAAACTGGGTTTGAAATTCAGAGTAGATAGGTAGTTTGTTTCAAGTTAGCTGTGTTGTCCATTGAAGTCACTGCTGCATTGTTGAACCTTTCTAATATGGATCTGCTTTGTAAATGGTGTGCACAATGCATCTTTTGACTTCTGAGGTTAATGTAATGCTCAGGCACTTTAATTTTTATTGTATTAGAAACAATATAAATAGCAGCATTTTCTTTACCGTAAGGAATAGAAATTCAAATAGTG
Source organism: Toxostoma redivivum (assembly GCA_013397375.1). Classification (NCBI taxonomy): domain Eukaryota; kingdom Metazoa; phylum Chordata; class Aves; order Passeriformes; family Mimidae; genus Toxostoma; species Toxostoma redivivum. The sequence continues at coordinate 302,893 of VXBI01006486.1, forward strand.
GATGCAAATTCAGGTGGATAGTATTAAGCAGAAAAGCCTTTTTCTCTAAAAAAATGTAGATTTCAGTTTAGCAGTTGATGTTTTTTCTTTTGACAAGCTCTTTCAAAGTTGAGGAGGTAAGAGTTGGAAGAAAATGTAGAATTTTTTTCCAGGAATTATTCACTGATTAGAAAACATCAAAGGATAACATGTTCAGGTTTCCAGAAGTACTGAGATGACTCTTCAGGATGCAGAAAGCTGGTTAGTAGGTTGTTCATTTATTCCCAGTCTGATTAGGCATCTAACTTCCAGAAAAATCATGGTAGCTATCTCAGTAACTTTGCAAGTCTGGCCTGTGGTAACCAGAAACAAGCAGTGTACTTCTGGTTAATCCTATTCAATAACATTTTACAGTGAACTGATTTTTAAGGTCTCTTGCAGAACTTGGGTCTTCCTTTAGTGCAGCTTGACTCAGTTGAGTGCATGACCTAAAATAAATGTCAGCAACTGTTTTCTAATGATAGGTGTAGAAAGTAAAGATGTGAAATACTACTGTATAATTACATAAATATGCAGTGCAACCCCTTGGTAAGGAGAGATTTGCCAAATTTAGCAGAACATCTATATTTAGGTACAAATTTGCACATAGGTTTCACCAGTCAACTAGTTACAGTCTGGTGGGGGTGGGAAGGGTTTGTTTGAGCATTAATGCTGAATCATGAGTTCTTGTGTTCTGATTTAAATTTGGGCTACCCAGCTGCTCCCCTGTGGGCTTGATATTGGGCAGCTCTTCTGTCTCCTTTCCTTGCCTTGGAGGCTGCTGAAATCCAGCTGTAAGGACAGCTGGATGGTGCCATGGGGACATTGTCCTCTGCTCAGAGCTCAAACCATCCCTGCAACATTCACTTGACAGAAGGGTCAGTGTTGAGGGAAGGGGAATACACAGACACTCTTTTTTCTGTGCACACGTGTGGCCTGGCCTTTAAAACTGGGAGCAGCTCCAGGGCTGAACTGGGGTGTTTGTTGGAGTGCACAGCTGGGGCTCAGACCCTGCAGGTGAGGAGACTGCAGAGCTTCAATCTTAGTTGGTGATTTTGAGTTCTTGTAACATATATGAAGATTCCTGTAAAGTATTAAGCTGTTATTGGGGGATAAAAGCGATTCTTGGATTTAAAACAGAGGCAAATTTTGACTGGTAGGGGAAAAGGAACCTTAGGTTTCTTTCCCACTGAAGACTTCACAAAACAAGAAAAATAACTTCTGCATCTTGTTTGAGGACTCTTTGCAGCACTGTTTAAGTGAAGCTTGGAAGCCTCCCTCTTTGATTTGTCTCCTGCAGATGCTTTCTTCCCTAGCAGCAGCTCAGGTGCCATGAAAATACCAACCAAAGACCTCACGTAAACCTTATCTTCCTAGTGGGAATGGCCTTCTGCTGAAACGGAATACTGTAAGCAAACCTCAGAAATCAGTGATTTGTGCAAGTGCTTAGGTAAATTTGGGAAGTTTTTGAGCAGTGCCTGGCCTCAGAGATTATCTCAAATAGAAACTTTCTTGCTGATACCTCATATGACCTTGGTCTATGATAAACTAAAGATTACTAAAACTTCGAAATTATACAAATACTCCTTTTTTGTAGCAACAGACTGCAGTAACAAGGTTGCAACCTTTCTGTTACAAATCCATGCTGCCTCTGACAAAGTGGGGTACAGGTGAATTAATACTTGGATTTAGGGGTTAATTTGATTGGGATGATATGCTATAGTTCTTAACATATGCAGTTGTATATTGTAATAGAATACAGATAGTTTGGGGTTTTTTTTCCTTTTAAAGTTATCCCTTTTTGTTGTGAAAGTGCAGAGGTTTTAGTTTTGCATATCTTTGGAGGAATGCTGAGCAAGTGAAATTTATGGAAATACATCCTGTTGTAGGATAATATCTTCTTTTTACTCTTGCAACTCATTACTTAGAATTTTTTTCTTATGTAATGTTGATTATTTGAGAGTTTTATAAAATACTAGAAAATTTTCTCAGTTTTTGCAGCATTGTGTATCTTCTGCTCAAGTGCAGATAGAAAACACTTATGATAAAACACAAATAAAAGAATTGGTCCTGTTCTGGATCCTGCTTTTTGTGAGATGAGAACACTTACTCACTTTGGTCCTTTGCTTTCAAGAGGGAGTTGAGATTTTTTTTTTCAGAATTCTTTTCATCTTTAGCTCTTCCAAAGCATCCCAGAATGTGTAGGAAAAGTGCTGTAGACCGAGAGGGGTTACTCAGGTTGAATTATGATGATGTGTTTGTCCAAATGCTGGTGGTAGCTGAGAAGAGACAAGTGTGACTGGCCCTTCTGGCCAGGAGAGCTTTTCAAAGGAAAAGCCCATTCTGCAGAAAGAAAACACTCCCCAATTTAAAAAAAAAGAGGATATTTTATTGACTGGTGGACAGTGGGCCAACAGAAAGTCATCTCACATGTTTTTAACATTTCAAGTTTTAGCATTAGGTTTTAGCTAGGTCCCCAAGTTACTCTCTCTTGCCTTCAATAAAACATAGGGATTACTAATTAACCAAGATTTTCTCGTAGGAAAATCCCTAAACTTGTTCAATTTTTCCATTTCCAAAATCATGAATTAAACTAACAAAGTGACATGGCAGGTAGGTAGTGTGTCAGTCATATTTCAAACCAAGGGAAGAGGGGAAATAAGCATTTGGGGCTGAATGATCTGCTCCCAGACTGTGATCCTTGGTCATGGTGTCTTCTGAACATCACCTCTTCAGAGTGTGTGTTCCTCCAGAGCCTGAAAGGGAGCCAGGGGAAAAGGGAGTCTCACCTGGATGTCTGGCATTTAGGATTTCTTAGGATAAATCCAACAGTTTAGATAAAGGTCTCTCTTTTAGTTGTTTTTATAAAATAATTACATTTTTAAGCCCTTGTACTGCTACATTTTGAATTTTCAGTGGATCATAGCTTAGCCAGGGCTCTCTGATAGTTTCTTTGAAATGACTAAGTGATGGCTCAGGAGTTGCATTGGGGTTTCTGCTGCTTTGGCAGAAGGACAGCGTGCACAGACCTGTTTATCCAGGCCTTGAAAAGAATAGCTGCCACTAGCTTGGGCTCTGAGAGGGCCAGAAAGCCCAGGATGATTTTCAGTTTTCTGTAAGCCTTTAGATAACTTAATTAGTCACTTTAAATGTTAAGACTCCTCTGTCTGAAATGTATAGGTTGGCCTGGAAACAGATTATTGAATTACTATTGTATTCAAGATTCACTTGTATGATTTTTTTTTTCTATTTAGGCACTGTCCCCTTGGATTGAAAAGAGATTTTAAAAGGTCGTTTCCAAGAAGGTGGCTTAGAATGCTTCCCATCTTGGTTGGGTGTGAGCTTTTACATCAGCAGACAAATGCATCTATTCATCTTCTGTCTTAAAAGTTGCTTTCACTTTGTTTTAATGCGTGGGATTTAGTACTTGAGTACGGACACCATCCTGAAAGCCCTGGCTAAATTGATGCAACAATTCTGTTTTATATTCTAATAAATCAAATACTGAATTACACCAGATGTTTCTTGGTTTGAGGTGAGGAAAGAAGAGAGGCTCTTTCTGTGGGAATATTAGGTAGAAAAAACAGGTGAGGAGGGAATCCTAGAACACGTGGGGAAGATGGTGCACTAAAAACATGATTTAGAGTGGACTGAGATAGGATATGTGAAGATAAGGAGGGCTTGGTGCAAGTGGTGCTTATTTTAGTCAAGTTTCCTGGTCTCCATTCAAACGTTTTCTTTGGTATAAAGTACATGTCAAGAATTGGCACTTGATTTATTGGGATTGATGTGAATTTTGAATAAACTTCAGTTGTCAATTCCAGTTCTGTACATGACAGCTCCTTGCTGCAAGAGATTGCTTTGTACATGGGGAAAATCTAGTCATAATTATTTTTGTTTGTCAGACATTGAGTATGTGAGAGCTACAGGCTGGTTTTAGCAGTTCTTTGGGTTTTTTCAGTAGTTACTGAGATGAGTAGATGTTTCTTTTTTGCTGTACAGAGAAACTTTGTAACATTGCCAGTTTCTTGTACTAAGAGGAGTCAACCTGTCTGTTTGGCACCTTAATTCCGTGAGGGTTAATAAGGTGCAATCATGTTGCTTATTGTGAAACAGTGTCTTAATAAAAATAAATTGTAGTGTTCTTGTTTCTGGAAGATCCATAGATCAGACAGCTCTTTTCCAGAGCCTTGTGATAGAGTGTGGTTTGTAGTATTCAGAACTACTTAAATGGCATAGTGTCAGTTGTCTCCTTAAGAGAGAAATCAGGTAAGTGGTTAAATTGACATGAACCATTTGACAGCTGCTTGTCCAGGCTCTGCTTATGGTTCAGTATGAGTGCAAGAAAATTGAAAACCAAGATCACCAATCTCTGGAAAGGAAGAGTAATAGTATAAAACATTAATTCTGATGTATCATTTTATCTGCATGTTTCAAAAGCTGCAATTTTGAGAACTGACTGGTGACTTGGGGTGCCAGGCTTGAGGCCCTGTGGTGAAACAGCTATAAAGATATCCTTGCTCACTGCCTGCTGTCTCTCCCATCATTTTAGGCAGCTCACATCAAGAACATTGTGTTTTGTGTGTGGATGTTGGACTCAGGGCCTGCACTGTGTGTGTGAGGGCCTTTCCTTTCCTGCAGCAGCAAATCGTGAGGTTGTGTCCACCTGTATTTACACTGCATCTATAGCAGCAACATGAACCTGTGCTCTGAAATGAGCTCATTGCAGCCCAGATCCTATAGCTGCTTGTTTCATTAGCTGGTAATTGCTTAATATCTATGGGAATAAAGGCTGGCCTTTATTTAATCCTGCCTCCAGTCAGTCAGCTTCCTATTGCAATCAGAGCTAAACAGATTTGCACCCCTTCTCTCCCTACCCTCCCAATTAATGCCCCGCCTACAGAGCTGCTGCTGCAGGTGCTGAGCACTGACAGCTCCACTTAAAGTAAAGGTGGAGCCATGGTCAGGTTTATGGGCTCACAGGGAACTGAGGTGATCTAATGCCTTTCTGTTCCCAGAAGAATGATCTTCCAGCTTGTCAGACCCCTTTGTAAGTCCATGAAATTCAATGAAGTGGTAGAAAATTGTTTCCTCCTCTGAGTTTTCTCCCTCTTTGATGTGTTAAAGCAATCTATGGAAGTGTGTGACAGCTGCCTGACTTGTCACAAGGTGAGCAGCGACTGGAAATGATGCTTCAGGTACTTCATGCTCCCCATTGAGGTGGTGATGTCCCTGAGCACCCTGTACCCCTTCCCCAGGCTGGCAGGATGCTGTGTAATCACAGCATCCATAGTGCTGGACAGTGCTCTCTTGGGGATTCACAGGTCATGGTGGTTGCTGTCTTCTTGGGCTGGAACTTTTGTTTTTTAATGGGAGAAACTGTTTTCAGAAATTGCAGCTCAAGCCAACCAGAGTGGGTGTGGTTTTATATCATTAATTATGTCTGAATTGATGTTCCCAATGATTCTATGTTGTTTCTAGGTACTGACTCCAGAATACTTCCCTGAAATGTTTATTTTCTTCTAGTGGCTTTCAAGTGCCAAGAAAGGACAGTGTCCTGAGACCCCACTGAAAGGTTTTGCGAAAATACCCACATTATTGTGTGGTTTTTCCTCTTCCTTTACTTCATCTCTTGAAACTGAAATGGTTGTGCAGGAAGCCACCTTAGGCAGGTTAAAAAAATGTTTGGCTGGGCTGGCAGAGGAAGAGTGTTGAAAAGTGCATTTTCTGGTAAATCAAAACCAGGCCTTTTGGTGGTGTTAAGACCACACCAAGGGGGTAGTGCTGCACTTAATTAGTACAGGGAGCATCTAAGAGTATCATGTCAGGGACAAAGTCCTTCATTTTACTTTTTCCATGGAATAATTATTTTTAATGGTTTTGATAGCTGACATCCTTTATATGTGGAATTTAAAGTGGTTTGATGTCAAATTTGAAATACAAACTAATCTTCAGTCTTAACTTAAATAGTGCTATGTCCTATTGCTATTCCCCAAAACTTTTAGAGCAGGATTGCAAATATTAATCCAATATTGGCATTTAGTTTAATAAAGGATATGACAAAATAAACTGTTAGAGGTTGGGCTTATCAGAAAAATCCACAATAACTTTCTAGTGTAATCCTAATACTGCATTGCACGTGTTGTTAATTATGGAGTGAAAATGTCCAAATGGAATTATAGAAATAATTAGGAAGGGTTTCCTAACACAAAAGAGAAATTCAGGCAGTCATTTATTTGCATAAAAATAGGAGTTTAGGAGTCCCAGTCAAGAGCTTGGATCTTCATTATTTGTAAACACTTCTCAGAGTATTGAATATTGTTACTCCAAAAAAGTGTTCGTAGTTCAAGCAGTTCCTGAAAAATACAAGTCCAAGGAAATAATTTAACAGCACCTTTCTCTTTCCTATCAACACCTTTTGTAAAGACAGTCTTCCCAGCAGCACAAATGGAAGGAGAATGTAGAAGGAGCTGTCTCTGCTGCTGCCCTTGCCTGCAGGAGGAAGAGAGAATGGAGCTCTACAGCTGCCCTGGAAGCTTTTCCATCCTCTGCAGCCTGTCAGGAGCAGGCTATTCATGAGCAGGTCCAGGCTATTCTGGGAAAAGTACTTTGCAGTAGTGCAACATAAGGAAGATCAGTTTAGATTTAATATTAGAAATGTGTTGTAACCCTGCCCGTCATTGTCCATCTCACCAGAATTACCAGTGTTAGTGGTGATGTTGGTGCCTGCAAAGTCCCTCTGCATCCCCTGACGTGCAGTAAGCTCAGTCCTGCTGTAAACACATAAACACTGATGGAGTTGAGGCCACATGGCTGCGATGGAGCTGCTCTGGAGGGAGGAACCAGGGGTGTAACTGGATCTGCAGAGCTGGGAGGCTGCTGCAGTCCTTGGCAGAACTTCAGGCAGGGTCCATCCTTGCTGTGGAAGAGCAGGAGACACACGGTGTGGTGAAGCCCTGCCCTGGAGTCCCGTGCAGCTTCTTGGGTTTTGACTGGGAAGGTGAAACTGTTTTGGCAGTTAGAATAATATCTTGAGTCCTTGTGTTCCTAATGAGCCTTCCCAAGTAAGATGCTTATTAACTGCCCAAAGCAGCTTCCAAAATAATCCAAAAATAGCACAGTGACTGGTTACTCTATCACTTTGCTGCAGATCTGATTAGGATAGAGCAGAGTGCCTAAATTTTGCCACATGAGCAGTGTATTATCTCTTCCAGGAATGCTAGCGTGAAATATGTTTGGATTTTTTACTTACTTCTTTTGATTTTTAATGAAGTTTATTTTTTGTTTAAAAAGCCAGATTTGTTTGGTATATTTGAGATAGTTTGATTTTTAAAAAAAAAAATTATGATTAATAGTGATCATTGTAGGTCACTTCCATTCACAAGAGACATCTGATCAATTATGTAATTTCTCAGTCTGCTATTAGTGATAAGATATCCAACTGTTCATTCTCTTTAGCTTTGTCTTAGTGTGTGAGAAACTTCATTGATTTACAGAAATGTCAGACATTCTGACTTGAAAATACATTGAAGTTTATTCTGGGGGATTGGCGGTGGTGCAACTATTTTAACATTTTGCATATGGATTTTCAGTATTCTCACACTCCAGTTATATTTGTATTGTAGGTATGTTATTAAGCTCTTACTAAAAATCAAAACAAAACCTAAAAATTGATGCTCAACATGTGCACTAATAATGAAAGCATCTGCCTTACTGTGATGAAAATACTGTATATGAAGCAAGATTTTTTGGTGAGATTTTAGATGTGCAGGGTCTCTGGAAGTACAGTTGCTGATGTAAAGAAAAGCTGAAATGCAGGAAGAGTTAAAGAGTGGTGAAAAGAGCAGACTGCACCAGTACTACCCAACTTGTATTCTTAAATAAAAACTGTATGTAATTTATTCTAATTAGTAGCATTTGCACAATCATTGTTAAAAAGCCAGACGTGTTTAGAGGTTCCTGTAAGCAAAATGTATTCCCTGTTGGGGGGAGAGAGGTTCCTTTCAAGCTGAGTATTTGTGAATGGTGAATTAACACTGATTTAGTTTCAAGAGGTGGATTGTTGCCTGTAATATCCAGTAAATATATCCCAGTGTGCTTGGGCTGGCAGCAGTCAGGGAGAAAATGGCCCATATCTTTCCCAAAGTGTCAAAACCATGAAGTTTTAGAATTTGCAGCAGGACAGCTTCTGGCAGGCTGCTGCAAGGCTGCTGTGCTTCCCTTGGCTGAGGATTGCCTGGCTCTTCCCAAGGCTGAGCCCTAAGGCTTGCCAGGAGCCACTGAGTGTTTCTGCAGTGTTTGTTGTTCTCAAGTGCAGTTGCTTCAGTGGTAGGTGACATTTTTAATCCTTTTGGTATGTCCTCAAAAGGGAGGACTGTTGTTAAATGTAGTGGTGTAGCTGACAAAGAAAAATGTCCATAAGCATCTAATAAAATTCCTTGTATCTAATTCTCAGCTGTATGTAATGAATGGTCATGTACACAGTGGGAATTTCTGCCCTTCACCAGACCACACAAACATGTTGCAATAGGAACAATATTTCCATTGTATTAATGCCTTGTGTAGTCTTGTGGGAAAAAATGAAAAACCCTGAAGTGCCCATGTAGGTAAGGGTGAATTTTCCCAGAAGTCAGTTTTGCATCAGAGCTCATGAAAGCAGGGAGTCCTTCAGCTATGGACTAACCTGGAATTTGAGTTCTGCTGAGGGGGCTCTTACTGTATGGATGCTTTTTGCTGTGAGTTGTAAATAGCTCTTTGTTTGTAGTACAAATGTGTATCACTGGTTTAGGTCACTATTTTTCTGCTTGTTTAATGTTCAACTTTTCCTTGCAGTGACAGTTTCTTATTTTAGGACCATTGCTTGGACTAACCTAGAAATCTCACTTCTCTGAGCACCAAATCAGAGCCTGCTGCCTTACCTTTAATATTTGTGTCTGGCACACAAGATCTACTCTCTATAAGCTGGCCAGGATGACAAATGCCCATTGAGATGTGGGCCTCATGTTTGGTGTTCCTAAAAAGTCGTAGTTGCTCCCCTGATTCCCATTCAATTCCCATTAGCATTTCCCTGGCTGGCTTGGACACCAGGGGATAGTGTTACAGCCATTTACATATCAAAAAGGGGAAGAAATGAGCAAACCCAAGTTGCTCTTGAATAGCTATGCTGCTCCCAGATCCTGTTAGCATTGTTCACACAATGGAGCACTTAATGAATTTGCTGATGGCCTGATTTGATTTTTTGTGAAGTATAAATTTTCCCTTTCCAGGGGAAAAGAGATGGTAGTTTTCTGCTAAGGTGAGAAAAATAGGGAGAAGTATTTTGGGGAAAACAGAATGGAAGATGAGAGTGGGATGTGAAGTGGCAGAGGGCAGCAGTGGCTGAGAAACAGGAATGAATGTCTCATTTTTACAGCAAATCTAAGGTACCAATAATATTGGTACAGATAACAGACAACATCTAATTATGAAATAGTGTTTTTGTCTTAAAGTATTACTGAAAATAGAGGAAATTATGTCTGAGCTTGGGAGATTCTGAAGTGTAGCTCTGCTCTCATTAGAGTGTGAGTCAGGTATCCTCCTTGTTTACTCTGGCAAGCTGTCATAAAACTGCAGAGTGTTATGTTGAGAAATTCCATGGACTTGTGTTTGGAGGTCACGTGGGGCACTGGTGGGACAGCATTATTGCTGCTCAGTTGGAATACCTGCCTGCTTAATCGTTCTGCAGATCTGTTCTTGCCCACAAAGCAGAGCAGACTGGGGTAATGCTGAGTACCAGCTTGGAGACAGATGTTTTGGTGTTGAGTTTTGGTCAATTCCTGTGCTTCTGCTTAAAAGAAACAACATCTTTGTGCTACCTCTGTTGAAATTGCTTTTTGAAAGAGAAGTGAAAGGCATCTCGGGAAAACACATTCCATCTTTCCCTGGCACTCTGATAGGTCCAGCTGTACCAAAATCATTACTGGTGGCTTTTATAAATAACGTGGTGGATGAGCTTCTGGTGGCAAAGATGTCACAGCCTCTGGTGGCTTTTATTAATAACATGGCAGATGAACTTCTGGTGGCAAAGATGTCACAGCCTCTGGTGGCTTTTATAAATAACATGGCAGATGAACTTCTGGTGGCAAAGATGTCACAGCCTCTGGTGGCTTTTATTAATAACATGGCAGATGAACTTCTGGTGGCAAAGATGTCACAGCCTCTTGTGGCTGCCTGCTTGGGTGGTTAACTGTGCTAACATGCATAACACTTACTCAGTATTTAATCTGACTTGACCTTGCTGTATTTAAGGTGTTTTAAGTTGTAATTTTTGCAATAATTTTTTAATGCAGGTTTTTTTTGTAGTTTTTTTCTTTGATTTTAACTACCTCTTCAGTAAGTTGACCAGATGTTTTTTGTAGTTTTATTCTATGTTCTTGGCAATTAAAACACAATTATGATAGAACAGTTAGATTATTTTCGTGGAATTTTTTGGGGGTAATATTTTAGATTTACTTTAAAGCCTCAAAAATGGTAAAATTGTTTTTTTCTAACTTGGCAAACAGGTTGAATCATTTATTTTGGACCAAGAAGATCTTGATAACCCAGTACTTAAAACCACATCGGAGTTATTCTTATCGAGTGCTGCAGAAGGTGCGGACTTGAGAACTGTGGATCCAGAAACACAAGCAAGACTTGAAGCCTTACTGGAGGCAGCAGGTACTTTCCTTGTACAGTTCTTTTTCTGAACCTGACTTGTACACAGATGTGGCAGCACATAAATTTTGACACACAAATGAAATGTTCATGGAAATTTCCCATGGTGAGCAGAACATGGAAAAGAAGCTCATCAGTCTTACAAGTGTTGCAGGTTGCTTGGTTCACTCTTTCTGTACATACAAAGTTAGAAAAATTAATTTGAATGAAATGGTATTTCATTGATTTGAGATTACATATGTTACCAGAGGGAGAATTAATGGGGAGAGAATAGAAGGAAGTAGACTTGCTAAAATGACTTTTTTTTCCTGCTGCTTTGGTCAATATATAATTATTAATTTATTACTCCAGAAATTTATAGGTAAAAATACTTTTTTCACTGTTTTAACTTTTACAAAAGCATTTTCACATTCTGTAGTTCTGAGGTATCACTGTTGGAAAATATATATTAAATATTCCTGTTTTGGAACCAGACCTGATGAACATAGTTGCCTCTACATTTATTAGCTTAAGAGTGAAAGCTTGACTAATTCAAATCCTCCTACAATTTGTGACTGGGGTGTTTGTAATGGATTTAGAAATTATTTGTTAGTTTCAAAATTCCGAGGACAAAAAGATATAAACCCCCTGCTTTGAAACAAATCCCATTTGATCATCACAGCTGTATACTCAGACTTGTAGTGGTGTGCTGAAATTCGAGTTTTCAGACCTTACTTGGGAACACTTAAAGAGACACATAGAATACCACTTACTTGCAGGTGTTTAGATGCTAAGCTGTGTACAGTCTTAAAGGAGAATTTTTTCTGAGGAAGCAAAAGGGGCAGGGATTTGGGATGTGGGTTCTCTTTGCATTTTGGATTTGAAAAAAAAACCCAACTTAGAACACAGCACAGCTTTGGTCACCAGGAAGTTGGAGCAGCCTGTCTGCTGTAAGTCTTGAGGACCAAACTTTGTTTTGCAGGAAGACAGGCTCTTCCTGGGATACTCCACTAAGGGAATTTGAATAATTTAATCCCTTTTTAAGCACTTTAAAAAATGAAAATCAATTCCTCTCGTGTACAGGTGGCTGTGTCCCAAAGCCTATTTCTGGCTTTATAAATTGCTGGTGGATCTGGCTGGGGTTATTGGGCAATGCTGGGGCAACAGTGCTTACAGGGATCTCACAGTATTTGACATATCCAGAAGGTACCTTTGCTGCTTGTAACATCTGTGAGAATACTGTCTTCAGATTTCTAAGCAGTAGTTGGGTATTTGTCCCCAGGATTAGATAATTTGTTTTGTAGCTGAGGTTTCCATGTCTTGGTTTTCCTGCGTACGTGAGCAGAGCAGAACAAATATGGAAAGAAAAGCAAATCAAAAAAGGAGTGCCTTTGTTTGAGGACTTAATCTCCCTCTCTAAAAAGACTGGACAAAATTTAATGCCACTTGATGAATGTGTGAGATCAAAATAGTGAAAATACTCTGGGGAAAGTTCTCTAGTTAAGCTGTACTTGTCTTTCCCACTGTGGATTGGAACACTAAAAATATCGGGCTAACCTAAAGAAGATACTGCAAATCTGGTAGTTCACTAATAAAAGCCATAATTTGACAGTGATTGAAAAAGAAGTTAGTGGTTTTGGGAGATGTTCTAATATCTTCTCTGGATTTATCTGCCTGGTTTGGCTGAAAATACCCTTTTTGACCCTAAGTGAGCTTCTAGGCTTCCATCATGACAGCCTAGTGTTGGGCCTTTGTGTTCTTTTGCAGTTTGGCAAAAGCAAGTGTTTTATTAGTCACAGTTCAGTCTTCAGCATTAATGATAACTTGAAAAGTAGATGGCACAACTATGGCTCAGACACATTTAAAGCCTTGTCTGTAGTTTTCAGGCATAGCTTGGCTTTGGTTGTGATGATCCCCCTGTGACAGGCTTGATTCCACCTTACAACCTAGAGGAAAATCAATCTTGTGTTCAGTATCTTGGATTTCTTGGGGTTTCTCACATGCCAGGTTTGTGGCTGTGTCATTAGGATCTTAATGAGCATGACTTGCAAAACTAGTTTTGCTCATTCTTCCTGAATCCTTTAATGCTCAGATCTCACATGGACATGTTGTTTATTAGTTCTGGAAGGTAAGTTCTAGCTGCTGCAGCCACATGGGATATTGTTCTTCCACTTGTGCAGAAGTGGTTTTCAGCTATTGTGTCCTGTAGGATTTGTAGGAGTTGTGTTTTGTTTGTAAGTAGCTGTCTTGGTTTGAGAGCTGCTGCATAGCCGAGTGTAGAAGCCAGAGGTCATTTGAACTGCTTGAAAATGTTTCTGTAGGTTGTGTTTACCCACCATGACAGTTCTGGATACTTTTTCACTTGCTTATTCTGTTTCAAGGACTGTGGATGTTGAAGGTGGGAGCCTTAAGCCAAATTTCTAGCAAGAGATTTGTGTCTTGCCCTCCTTGGCATAGCAGCAATTACACACATGTACATATCCATGTGCACACAAACACAGATTTCTTGTTTTTCTCTGAAAAAATTTCAGGTTTCTTGTTTTTCTCAGAAGTGCCTTATTAGCTTCAGTTTAGTCAGCCATACTTTATTCTGTGAAACAACAGGCACTTTATTAATGAACAACTACCTTTAAACAGCTGTCAGTGTTTATTTCACAAAAATAGTTCCACAATCTGAAGACCAAGAGACTGTTGTAAATATCAGTGGTTTCCACCTTCAGAAACTGAAGATAAATTGAAACAATTGAATCCTGTTGTTTTGCAACTTTCAACCTAAACAAACCAAGACTTGTATATCTTCCTTCAGTTTAACTCTTATTAGCAGAGAAGAGATTTATAGGTAAAATAACTTATGGAATGAGAACCATCCTGCTTGGAGGATGTTTCCATTTTCAAGCTGTAATTAAACAGATTATTAATATTCTGAGAGTGGAGTCCTGTTCTGCACTAGAAACATTTTGCTCCACTGTTAATTAGGGTACTGTTGATTTCTTAAAGTAATATCCCAGCTCTGAAGAGTGGTGGATCTTCAGTAAGAAAGTCTATTAAATGCTCTTTTTATGGGCAGTAGTTGACAGCTGGAGATGAGAGCTCTTTGCTACTGGGAAGGAATGGTTAGAGTGTTGAGAGCTCCTGCTCTGCTTGGAGGGTTCCTTTTGTGTCCTCATCATGTATTGGTAAAAGGGCAAAGTGGGAAAATTCCAACAGGTTAAACTCGTTTCATTTTCTGTTCCCAACTTGTCTCAGCATCAGGAAGAGGAAATGACTCGCTTGTGTTGTGCAGTTCTCTTTCTGGAGGTTGTTTTAGAGGATAGAGGAAGGTGTTGGTTCAGGCACATGGCCAAATAAAAATCCTGGATGCTCATTTGGTATATTCTGCACCAAAATCACAAATTTCTACAGAAAGTTGTGAAATGTCACAATGTTAATCCCTGCAGTTAAAATACCCTGTTGATAGTGTTTCAGCATGGTTTGGCTGAGTTTTCTGGGATGTGACAGTGTCACTGAGCTGCTTTTTGACTTGAGGAAATAGCTTAAGTGCCTGTGTCCCTACCAACAGAGATTTTAAGTATGTCCCTTCTCTATCTGAATGTTGAAACACTTTAACAAAGAAGCACCAAAAAAAAAGATGCAGAAGAAAGTGGTAAAGAAACTTCAGCTGCTTTTGGAGGACATGATGTTCCTGTTGAGTATCTACACAGGGAGGAGCTCTGTAAGCAGTGAGCTCTTCAGGACTCCCACTATTGTTTGCAGAGAGGCTTCTGAGGAAAATATTTTGAGAAGGAGAATGTTGAGCCAAAGGTTTGTTTAATGAAACCTGTGAAAGTCCATCTTTATGTTCAAACAGGGAACAGAGTTATGCACATCCTTCTTTTCTGATGAAATTATCAGTATTAATTAGTAAAAATCAGTATTAAAGGTGGCTGGAGACCCTCTCAAATGGTTTGGTGTTTTTGAGACTTTGAGGGATTAATTGTAGTGTAAATGGTGAAAGAGAAATCGAGTTCTAATAATGTGAGTCTGTTAATACCTGTGAATTTCAATAGTTCATTCAAGCATGAGGGCCTGATACTGCTCTTTAGAAAAGCTGGTAGGGTGATGGTGGGAATAGGTTGTGTATTTTGGAACTAGGAAAGGCAAAAAGTGGAAATGATCACCTGCTTAGCAGAAATATGGAACACAGAATACACATATGAATGAGCCCAAATGAAATTTAACTGCTTTAAGATAAACTGAAAGGTTAGAGTAGATTCAGCAGTTGTGAAATTGAGTGCTTTCCTCTGTGTATGTATATTTCTATTTACTCACTTGCCAGCCTATTGACCAAACCTTTTTTTTTTTTTTTTTCTTGTGATGTGATGGAACCCATTCATTATTCACTAACAACAGGGGTTACCAGGCAGTGAGCTGTAATCTAAAAGAGCAGTGCCAGAGAGGCACAGCTTGCTTTCATCCTGCATCCAAGGGAACCCTCAGAAAGTGTCAGAGACTGGGCTAGAGAAATTCTTTGATCATGTTATTTGTGGTGATTAAGATTCATGTGTGGACTTGGTGTTTCTTTTCTTAGGGCTGATGAGTAACTAAGCTGTGATTTAAATGAAGGTGGGCATTGGAAACTTAATGTCTGGAGGGTTGTCCAAGCTCCACTTGAAGCTATAGCAGTGGGGGTCTGCAGAAAACAGATTCATGTTTGTCAATTTATTGGTTGCACCTCTGTGCTTGTGGAATACAGCAAATGCATATTTAATATGCATTGGTGCTATGAAACAAAGAAAGAGAAGCAGGATCTTTTTGGGGGGGATCAGAGAGGATTGCTGGAACTTGTGCAAAGATGTAACTTCATTGTGAAAACATTGCAATATCAAATTTGAAGTGTGTTTAGCCTCCTTCAACATGGCCAAAATCTCACCTTAGTCCAGTTATTATGACTGATTGTAAACTAAGAAAGGCTTTTCACCATAATTTGATCTGATCTAAAATACTTGGTGTTATAAGGACATGGTATACAGACCAAAGAAGGGAAACAATTTTCACTAGGACAGTTTGAATAGGCTTCATTGTAGGTGTTTCTTTAGAGATCAAAGCTGCCCTGCCACTGAAATCACCACTGTCTTGTTAACTGGAAAGCTTCTGCCTTTTGAGAAATTGGCACATTACAATGACTTACTCATTTTCTTTCTTCACCATCTAAAGACTCAGAGTGGGAAGGAATATATGGTATGTTAAACATACAGATTTGTTTGTGCTTTTGAGTAATTGGATAAATGGAGTTGTGTGCATGTGAATTATTAATATTATATCTCTCCGAGATTTTGCATGATTTAAATATTTTTTCTGTTCTAGTAGGCTTTTGGATTAGAAAAAGTCTCGTCTAATCCTGCTCTTAGTCAAATTAACTTCCATGCTTTGACAGTGTGTTAAATGTATCAGCTTCATATTTTTTAGCTGTTTTCCAGATGGATTTTGCTGTGAAGAACAGTCTCATTGTCATAACAGTTAAATTGCTGCCTTTAGGTATCAGATGGTTAAGTTACCTCACTGGCTCTGAAAGCTTTACTTCTGGAGTTCTTTGGCAAAGATGATTTTAACCTTTCTTCAGAGGGGATGGGGAGTGGGAAGAGACCAGACAAAAACTTACCAGTTTTATTTTGTGAAGTATAAAAATTGGCCGGGGTTCTCCTCAATCTCTCAAGTTGCCTACATATTTATATTTATATATATCTGTGTATGTATGTCAGAGGTAGTCATAAGTAATCAGCAAGTTCTTCATGATTGTACCATAAACAATTTGTGCAATCCTCCTTTTAACAAGATTTTTTTCAGTTCTTCATATAGTTTTTATTAACTCAGCTTCTCCTTTCTATTTTCCTTCTGCTGCATTTTATTTTTCATGCAAGTTGGATTCTTCTGCAAGATAAAATACCCTTTTCTCTTTTGTTCCAATATGGGGAACATATTATTGCTGCTTAAAAACGTTTTTCCATTCAGTATTGATTTCAGGCTGGACTTTAATATTAGTATTTGGAGTAGCCTCAGCCAAAAGGAATGTAGGGAGACTTTGGGCAGAAGAAAATAATAAAGGCAGCTTTATTGACAGTCCTGTGTATTGCCTGAATTGAGGAGGGATGTGCCCAGTCAGAGTTGTTCTCTTTGGTCCCTGCCTCCTCTCTCAGCAGATGGCTGTGGTGTGGTGCTGTCCTTGCATGCTGGGAGGGAGCTGTGGAAATGAAGCAGTTACTGCTGCTGCAAGTTTGAGTTCACCAGAACGTGACTCTCCTCCTGAAATGTGTCAGGAGAGAGTGACAAAGGAGTGAGGAGGTAGACAAGCCTCAATCTCTTGCTTGTATCTTCTGCAAGAAGAGTCTTAGTTTATTAAAGAAACTTGAAATCTATGTTTGCTTTTTAAAATTGTTGTCTGCATTTGTCAATCTTGTGTTTTCCTTAGCATATGGTGATAAAATCAGAGTTTAGAATTGTTCAAAAGAGAGTTTGATGTTGGCTGGATGCTTTGAGGTGTGCAGGTGATCGGGTCTGAATCAGTCCCTCAGATTTCCCTTTTTGGGATATTTGGGGGTTTTTTTACGTTCTGTAGCTTAATATTCAAGCGTGGTGGCAGTAACCAGTGCCAGCCACTTAGCTCTGTACTGGTCTAACTGGTAAATCAGGTTGGTAGTCTGGATGTGGAGCCACCCCTTCTGGAACTGAGGGAAGTGTCCTGTGAGGAGTCATTGCTTTGGAGCAGGGCTCTTTGCTGCCAGGACAGTCTGGGTCATGTTCTGTGTCTGGGGACACCCTCTTGGGGTGGGCTGTCTGTAACACTTCTGTCAGTTCTGTACTCTCATCAAATATTTGGGGTCTTTTAAAGCATCAGAGGCATCAGATTTACTGAGTCATCAAAACTTTGCAATGTAATACATGAATTAGTTTGTTTTTATAATTTACTCAACTTTGACAAAATGTTACACTTGTATATTTAGGAAGTAATTCTAAGCAAGTTTCTAAGAAAACAAATGGAAATATAGTATATGCATAGTGTAAATTATTAAGTTCTGCTTATTTCTAGAAAGTCAAGCTAGTTTTCACCAGATTAATGAAAAACAAAATATGTGAAATATACTGCCACTCATCTTTGATTCTGGTTATGGAAACAAGTGGCTTTTTTTACAGTGGGGTATGAGCATCATCATTTCCTGTTATAAATTATTTTGTGCTGTTTTACAGACCTTACTTTGAAAGCTAAGAACTTAAATCTCTAAATTTAAAATGAGCTATAATACATTAAACATCTTGCACAAAAAGGCAGGTTATATTCTTTGTGAATATGAATTATTTAAATACTTGAAAATTCAATACATACTAGGATATGTTAAAAAAATTACTACATTGCATAAAGTTATCCTGGTTGTATTAATCAGGAAAGAAGTTGCTGTGGGAGCAAAATGCACAGTGCAGTTCTTCAAGGACTTTTCTTCCTGTCATAAAACTTGCCTCCAAACCAAGAATTGTTAACTTGTCATTTAGGCATCAGCTTGCTCTGAAATTCTGTAGAGCTTCTTGAAAGTTTTTCAAAAATTTGGCTGAAAAAAGTCTCAGTAGATTCAGTTTTAGCTTCTCTTCCTTCTCCCCAGGCAAATTCGGCCGTGCTTGTGCCATTCCTGACGGGTGGCTTTGGGAACTGGTTAGACAGACAATCTCCAGAGCATGCCAAGCCCACTGCAGTCCTTGGGATGGAAGATTTTTTGGACTGCCAGTCCTCAGTGTTATGTACTGAAATATGTAACTCAAGGGTGAGGGGAGCACTGAGCTGCTTCCTTAGGAAGAACTTTGAGAGGGAAGGAAGAAAGATGTAGTAAAGCAGTCAGTGCTTTTTAGTGGCTTTGACTGCTGGTTTAATGCATCTATCCAGGTTCAGTGTTCCCTTTTCCAGTGAAACTGATTTGCAGACTGATATCACCCTCAGTTATCTTAGGGTTGGTTGTTTTTTTTTTGCTAAATAACATCTAACCTTTCTCTGCCCTTAACTCATGTTCTTTAGACTTTCATCTGCTCTTGTTCTCCTCTGGAGTCCCTGTACGTGAGCTCTGCTCTTCATAACTTTATGCCCCAAATGAGTGGTGTTACTGAAGCTGAGCTCTATTGATGCGTGGAGAGAGGAGTGTTATTTCATCTGTCCTTCAAGCTGTGTTTTGTTTATACATCTCCATTTGTTGTCTGCCTTTTGCCTTTGGTTTGCAAGTTGAATTTGTCTTTAAATCTACCACTACTTTTCTGAAGAACTGTTATAAATTATTCCATGTGTGTGCATTTGATTATTCGTGTGTATGTGTATTTTTTTTCTGACACCCATGTTTGAATATGTCCTTTAAAAAAACCTTCTCAACTCAAAATCATTATAAAGGCTAAAATTGTGTCTTTGCTTTCAAAGAATTAGTCAGCCTTTGAGTAACAAGAAGAGGACCTTAGCAGGCAAGAATGTTCTAACCAACCTGGCCTGACTTCCAGCTGGCTTTGTCTAGTATTGCCAAAACCAAGTAAGCAGCATGTTTTGGAAGTCTTTGGAGGGAAAGTAGGAAGATTTGCTAATGAAAAGAGGATAAACTTGCACTATGGCTGTGCTTCTGGCTGTTAGTCTTCACTTATAGTGAGAGCACACAGTACCTGGTCCAACACAGCAAGAGGTAGAACAACTTTATTTTAGTCTTTACACAGATTAAGAGTAAAGACCTGGAGGAAATAGTGAAAGAAGTTTGCTTTGGTAGAACCTTAATTGGCTGGATTTTGCCATACTCACTATTGGAAGCAACTCTCTCCATTGGATTCATGCTTGTTACAGTTTCTCTGCATTGTGCTCTGAGGAAGCTCAGTAAAACTTCTCTGTGTGGTGGGACATGTTGGATTCTGTGATCTCTGATGGACAAGATCTGCCATCTGAAGCACCAGAGCTTCAGAGACATGCAGCTGGGTAAAAGTGCATCTCTTCCCTTTTGTTTTTAAAACTGCAGGAGGTTGCTGCAAAAATTGAATAGATGGGATGACTTCCCCAGGATGTTCTTGTAGAGGGATGTTAGCAGTGGGTGGGTGTGTTCTTTCTTCAAGTTGGGTCATGGTAAAATAAATTCTGTATTTTCTTTCTGAAGACTGTAGTATCCTGAGTTTTGGTAGTTTGGTACTCCAATCTACTGTGGTGTACTCGAAGGTCTTACTTTCAGGGTCTTTTGTTTTGCAGCATGTATGTAATGATGACAATATGCTGAAAGGCTGTGGATCACTTTAGGCAGAGGAGAGGGTTTTATGAAGAGCTTCTCAAATGTTCAGTTTGAAACATGGATTTATACACTAATCTGTGCTATACACCATTAGTGTGATGATTGTTTTTTTTAAAGAAGTGGTGCACTTGATCACTCTCTAAAAATACTCAGTAGTTTGGCTTGCTTTGCCATACATCATTACCATAAACTGGGGGCCTTAAATTCTGTGGGTTCTGAGTTAGCTCAGTGATGTTACTGGCATTGGGTTTGCTCTTAGATCTTTGCTTGAATGCAGTAGTATTTTCAAATTTTCCCAGGTAGTCCCTGAACACTGTACTGAGTCAGAGATGCTTTGTGATTCAAGAAGGCAATTACAGCCCATTTGGGCTCAGTTTGCCAGTGACTGCCAGAAACTTTGAGAAGAGTTCAAGTGGGCTGTTTGTCTATAAATAGCACTCAAAGGTTATTTGGGTTCTTGCCTTCCTGCATCTCTGTTGTGCAGGGGGGGTCATATCCTGGAGTCAGTCTTCACAGGGGTGTGATACTTTCCCTTCCTTTAGATTACTCAAAAAGCAGAAAGTAATTCCAGTCTCTTTCCCTTATCCCACTAAATAGGTGGGAGTGCCTCTAAAGTAACTTGTTTTCAAGGGACACAAGCCCTAAAGAGGATGAGATGTGAAATACTGAGCTAGAATGCTAGAAGTCAAGAACAGGAATTCTGTGCACCTTTCTCAGCGTGAATGTTTTTTTTCTTCTTTTGATGTTGCTCATGAATATATGAGGCGTTTTTGTGCTTCCTGCCCTCCCACAGTGGACAGTGCCATTTCCATGTTCCTTCTTCCCTTGTTTCAGTAGCAGTCAGCTCTTTGACATGTTTCTTTCAGATTCTTGGAGCCAAGCAGTTGTCAGACTTGAAATGAGAAAATATTTCTCTCTGATAAACCATGAAAGGAGGAGCCAGGAAATGAAGAATAATTGCCAGCCATTACTGTGATATTTCTCTCTAAAATAATTAAATAAACTATGTACATTTTTTCATATTTGATGGCACAAAGTAAAAAATTTGTAGCTTTCTTTACAGAGGTCATAATTTCTGCTTCTGGATCATTTAGCAGGTTGTCACCTTTGTAGTTGTATGGGTAAATATTGTATGCACTACAGTCTTAGCTTTAATTCCCCAGGAGTGACTTAGGAGTTTAAAACTACTTCATATAAGCACCCAGCAGCAATCAGATCCTTTCTACTCTTCCTTGACACACAGGAGTGTCTGAGCTGGTGTCCAAAGCTCAGGATTTGAGTGGAACTCCTGTGATTCTGGCTGGGCACTGGATGGGTAACAGCAGCTCCCCATGCCCAGTGCTGTGCTGCTAGATGAGCTGGGGTGAGCTGGATTGGACTGGGATGAGCTGGGATGATGTGCTGGGATGTGTGTGCTCAGGCTCTGCTGGGCAGGCTGGGAGCAGGTGACAGCCTGGCTCGGCAGATGTGCTGACACTGCCGTTTAACTGTGTCCAGTTCAAAGGCAAACAAAGCCGAGTGAACAATTCTGCCCGTGGCTGAAGTTTTCCCTTAGCTAATCACAGCAAGGCTGGCAGGCATGATACAACCACAAGAGCATTTGTTTTAAGGCTATAAGTATAAAATGGAGTTGAATACTCTCTGGTGCTGCAGCTGGGGGAGGTGTGGAGGGTTTGTGGCAGGAGATAGGGAGGGAGTGAGGGAAGAGAAGACAGGCAAGGGAAAAGGCATTGGGCACCCAAGTAGCTCTCTGTGGTTTTGCTGCTGTGGCAAATCATTCTGTGTGTATTGCTGGCTTTTATCTGTGTTAAGGGTGGGGAAAAAAAAAATCCCTGACTTGCTCATTCAAAAAAAATTTAAAACAAAGTGCAAAGCTCCTATTTAATTGTGATATCCAGTGTAATTCCCATTTAATCCCAACAAAGAATCAAAAGAAATTCAGGTTTTTCATAGTCACATAGATAAACCACTGTTTAATCCCATTCTTTCCCTTTATAATTTGAATTAAAATTAGTACTGTGTTTTAAATTATTTTCTCAAATCTTATATTTTCTTGCAATCAAAAACAAGTTGGGAAGAAGGTCTTAGTTGCCAATGGGTAAGAGTACTTTTTCCATTTAAAAAGTGAAAACCAAATCAGAACAAAGCCAAGCAATTTAGTGGAGCTGGTAGAAATAGTTATTCTCAGACAGAACTGGCAGTTGTTTCCACTGTAATATTGCTTCTGTCCTGATTGTAGTTGCTCCTTTAAAACCCAAGGTGACCCAAAAGTTGGAGTTCTCTCCCAGATGTTCATCCATGGTGGGATGGGTGGAAAAGCTGTTTGCTGCTGCTGAAGTACATCTGTAATCATGACAGCAGAGTAATTAATGATGTAATTCATAATTCCATATAAACTACATACAATACATATGGATCAAAGTGCACGTGTTTGAGTGATCAGCTCGATTTTCTGCACCTACATGACAAATGTGATGAGTGTGTCTGGAAGTTTTGTTCCTGTAAGGAGTCAGCAGCGTTGAAGGTTGCATCTGCAAAGTTGTTGCCTTGTAGTAAGGCAAATGTTTCTTTGATAGAGATTTAATAGAAACTAAATCTTGGAAAAATGGGAAGTTTGTATTTCTTTGTAAAGATTCTGGATTAGGAAACAAACATTTGGAACAAACATTGTGAATGAGTGACAGGAACGTGTGTGAGGTGGGGAAGGTGTTTCAGTGACTGTTTGCTGTCATAGTCAGGCAGTAATCTGCTGTTCCTGCATGGTTTTCTCTCCTTTTACCAGTTCTGGTAGTGCCTAGAAAGACCTTTTACTGGTCAGAATTATCTTGCTGCGCTGAGAGAAAACTCCCTCTTCTTTCCCCCAGTGTGAGGACAGTGGGGGAAACAAGGGGAGACAAGGAGCATAAAATCATCCTTCTGGAAGTGGCCAAATGTTAGATTGGAACAGAAAAGCTCATGTTATTTTAGCTTTAGAAAAGGTAACCTAATGTTCCTACCTGGGAGAAAATGGATGCCTTAAGGAAAGCTTGGAAACAATCAAACTGACAGAAAAATTGAGAGTTCTGCTGTAGCAAAGTCTGGCATGGCCAGGATTTTAAATAAGATGAGTTGTGAGGAGGAAGTTATGCAGATAATTTTTCTGGTATTGTTCTGTCCTATTTGAGCTCTCATATGTTAACAAATCTCTGCTACAAGGTTTAAAACAATCTTTTATTTCAGTGTTCCAAGCTAAAATATGTCTGGTATTCCATATCTGTCAAATATCTGTATTTTTCCTTGCATTCTGAAAACAAAGTAATAGGGTGGATTGGGTTGGTGGAGAGAAATTAAATGAAATTTCAGACTCTTTGGGAAGATTGGGATTTTTCTAGAAACATCTGTAAGTTTATGTAAAGCTGTTTTTTCCTTGCTGAATTTGCTTACTGGGCTTCCAAGCTTTGCTAAAAATGGAAGTTGGTGGCTGACTAGGTAACTCTTACTGAAGTGACACGAGACTAAATTGAAATCTAAATTTATAAACTGAAACTTAATGAATCTAATTTCTCAAAAGAAATGTTAATGAATATTGACTAGTTAATCAAGGATTTGTGTTTGTGTGGAATTTAAAATTAGTTTTCAGAGTGTGAGATATTTGAGCACACTAATGTGAAAGGAGATGATCTCAAAAAGGAACCCTTGCCATCAAAATGTTACTGAAATAACAGTAAGAACTAATTGTGGCTGAGAAGTACTTCCTGGCTTTTGACTCTGGAAAAGGAAAATCTCACTGCTACAGCTGCTGTGCTGGAAAGAGGAGAGAATGTGATTGCTGGCTCCTGTTCCTACAAATGCATTGAAATACATGTAAATGCAAGTGTAATATTAAGAGTTTGTAGTGTCAAGTAAGTGAAAATTGGGAGCTGGAATTAGGGGAAGTTTTCTCTAAAGGTGTGTGTGTATGTTGTAATGGCCTTTCAGGTTTTTCAGGCATCCCCTTTCACTTGTGAATATTGCTGGTGGATATTGTGGGTGATTTCCTATTATGTTTAAGAGTGGATTTGTGAAGAAGGGATATTTTGAGATAAGGACTATGAAATACAGTCCAGGAGAATAAATTTCTGCTTTTGCCAGAAAATGCTTAGCAGATGATCTGAACATGATTTTTCAGATTGCACTGAAAATGTCATTCTTGAGTGTCACAGTTTGCTGTCAGGAATATGGTTTGTAGCAATTGAGAACTCAGCTGCTCTTGAAGTCTATGGGGAACTGTGATGGTGACAAATTAAATATTGTCAAATGCTAATTAATAAAATTTTTAAAAACCCCTCAAGCTGTAGCTCTTAATTTCATGCTAAATGAATTTTATTTAGCATGTCCAAATACTAATTGAAAAGAAGAAAAATAAAAATTGTGGCCAGTGAGTTCTGTTTGTGCCATGCACTTGGTGAGACAGGAAAATAGTTTTATAGTGAAAATTTGTACCATGTGTATATAAAAGGATGTGTGAAGTGCAGATACACCAGGGCTGATGGAGATACAGTGAATTTTCTTTGCTCTGGAGCTGAGCTGAGGTCAGACCATAACTGTGATTTTCAGTGGTAGTGATTCCAAAGGCGTGTGCTTGGCTTGGAAACTGAAAGCCTCAATGTAGTTTTTTTAGTGTTTTAGAAAACAAAGCTAAAATAATCCCTACCAGATCAAACTGTTCCATGCCTGGGAATAGTGGTGTTGAAATGACCCACTGAAAAATGGAGAAGCATTCTAGATAATGCTTTTCTCCAAGAAGAAAAAAAAGCCAAAACAAAACAAAAAACAAACAAAAAAAAACACCCAAAAAAACCCACCAAAAATCCTAATTGGCATTGCTCAAGCTCTACTCTCACTTAAAACAGTTATTTTCCTTATACTGCAAGTAGACTTTCCTTGTAATTCTAAAGTTCTTTAGCTTAGTGTGAATTAGATTTTTTAAAAAAAAACACTTCATATGAAAGTTTTTAAGAGAGTTTTTAAGAGGTAAGTGCACTCGAATTAATTACTAGTATTTTCTAATTTCTGTACCCAAAGAGTACTACTCAATATGTGGCTTTTGCTTTGAGGACTTTAGCCTGAGCAATCAGCATACAATAAGCATACAACTGTGAATATTTACAATGCATTCAAAAAATTGTAAATACATTTATGTCCCTCATTCTGATGCTGCAAATTGGATATCTTAATGCAATTAAACTTGCTAACTGTTCCTTTTGGTTTGCTTGGCTTTGGACTGCTCTTTACAAGCAAATGGAGGACGCTTTTCTTTGGTTTACTGGCTCTGAAACTGATGTAATACAAAATTTGTGTTTGGGGAAAATATTTAGAGAACATCAGAGAGGAACCAAGTGCCCACTTTTTTGTTAGTTACACAGGCAGTGTGTAACTCTGCCACTCAAGCACCTGAGACCTCACGGAGCAGCCTGTGTTCAGTTCTGCTTGTTGCCTTCTCGTCTAGTAGCAGCTCTGTGTGTGCTGGAGCCAGTCCTGGTCTGGTGGGGTCACTGCTTGTTGGCATGAGGCTTTGGGACAGTCTAGAACTTCTCCATTCCTCTGAATGGAGATTCCAGTGAAGAACCTAAAAGTTCCTCTCCTCTCCTTCCTTGAAACCTCTTCACCTTGTTTGAGGTGCTGCTTGTACACCAGGCTGATTAGAGCAGATTCCTGACATAGTGTTCAAAAGATAAGAGGAACATTTCTGTACCATGATTCTCATTTTGTACTTTGAGCCTTTTAAAGCTCTCCACATTTCCATCACGACCTGTTTGGGGGTGTGTGAGCCCTTAAGGACCCCCAGCTGATTCTGTACAAACTGAAGTTGGGTTAGACTTTGTGATGAATGTGAGGGCATAGATTGGGCATGTTACAAGTAAATGTCCTCCAGTGTGTGTTAGAACATGCAGTGTGTTGGAACTGACAGGGAAAGCACACCATCACCATTGAATCTGCAAGGCTTTGTGAGGATTATTGGACACCATCTCTTGGAGATGTTGATCTTTTTGGAGTAGTCTCCTTTGATACTCTAAGTATATGTTGATACCTGCTGTCCTATGGAGGACTTAACTGTGTTTTCCAAAGGCACAAATCTGTTGGTGTTTCCCTTTTTTTTTTTTTTNGGCAATATCTGTATCTTTGGCTTGTTAAACTCAGATCACACTGAGAAGTTACTAGCTCATTTCAGGTTGCCTTAAAACTCTGACCTTGGTAGTTACAAGGTGGGAATACCCTGATGAGTCTGAAAGTCAACAAGGAAATTGGAGTGTTGGTTATAGGAGCATAGGTGTGTATCTGATGAGCAAACTTTTCCCTTGAAAGGTGAGTTCCTTGTTCTAATACACCTCTGTAATCAACTTCAGGCTAATTTAAATAATCGTTCAGCAATATGGCATTAAGGTGTGGAATATCTGGCATTATCTGGCCCCGAGTTCAGTCACTGACCTCTTCCATTGCTGGGTAGTGCTGCTGGCCTTGTTCCTGCCAGGTTTGTGAGCAGCTGGCACGTTGCTCCAGCAGCAGGTGCTCAGATGAAGAGCTGCCCACTACAGAAGATGTGAAGATGTGTCTGGCTCTTCTCATCTGAAGATCTGTGGGCCCTGCAGTGGCCCTGCTTTTCTCTGCAGATGGAAACATCACAGTACAGGGGAAAGCCTCTCCACTCTCTGTTCTTCCAGTTGTCTATTGTTCAGAAATATCCTTAAATAGTGACTTTCAGGGCCACTGTTCTTAGGTTGTTAGAAGGCACAGACTTTACGGTAATTCTGTCCCAGCTGGTTTTGAATTCACCTTTTTGTCTTTGCATGGCAGCTTGTGTTGGATGAAGGCACTTCCTTTTGGCTTGCTGAAGAACATACTCTTCATAATTTTTGTGTTAAGCTGTAACCTTGCATTAGAAACATCCTCTGTACAATTAATGATTGTGGACTGTTCTCAATACAAAACAATGTGTCCCATATTCTCTTTTCGAACTTAAACCTGCAACAATGATCAGTCCCTGAAAAGATGGGAAGGATGGCCTCTATAGAGGCTTGTGTGTAATAATCCAGGAAGTACAGAATGTCAGACTTTATGTTCAGTTCAGGTAGTGTCAGATCAGTAACATATTAGAGGGACTGTAATAATGTGAGAAATTGTGGTCACTCTTGTAGGAGTGCATAAAATGGTCTGAGCATGCTTTCAGTATTTGTTGAATTGGAGGAGGCAAGAAGAATTTTGCCCACGATCCTGCACGTAAATCAGACTGCTGGAGTTCCTGTGTGTATGAGAGTGACATAAGAACAAATGATTTGGGCACAAAATTAAGTAAATTAGAGATTAAAAGACATATGAGCATTACAGCATTGAGATTCTGCCGTAGTCATCCTAAATCATAGCAAAATAAAAACTTCAAATTGTTATTATGTAGTAAATTATTGAGTATAGTGTGCAAAAGGGGAGTTAATGAATGTGTGTCTGCAGTGGTAATTCTTGTTGTCTGTCTCCCTTTGACTCCAGCCAGCCAAACACATGTCAGCTCTGATGTCTTCTGTGGCTGTTGATTAGTCTTGGTATGTGCAATATAAAAATATGAAATTAGGAGCTGGGGATGGCACCTGGATTGAGCTCTAGCTGGTGAGGTAAATAAAAAGCACCTTCCACTTACCCTCTGAAAGGCCTTGGTGTGGTTATAGCTCAGTTTTTGGAACAAAGTTGGAAACTGGAGTGAGCTGCAAGCACACTTTGATTGTCCAGAAGAGCCAGTGACCTGTGGTTGGTGAGTCCTCCAAGGAGACCACCAGCTATAATCCATGAAAAAAAGATACTTGGGAATAGGAGAGCTGTAGTGGGTCAAGTTTGCTTGTCTTTATCAGGCACAGGAGATCTGTGGTGTGACTTCTGCCTTCAGAAATCTCGGGTATGAATGCCACAACGAACTTTTAAAACAGAGAAGGTATCAAGTGTAGGTCCTGCTTATCCAGGCAACCTGTCAGTTCTACTGCCTTGGTGAGCTGAAATGATGGAGATAGCCAGTGTAGTTGCAGATAGCCAGGTCGGGTGGACTTTTGGGTTGCGTGGGGTTTTGCTGGTGATGTTTTTTGGGTTGGTTTCTTTTGGCTGGACTTTGTATTTTCCACTTCTTTTGTCAGCAGTAGAGCTGTTAACAGCTCCTTCAATTAGACCTTTTTAAAGTGGAGGGAAACTGCAGTTGTGTTGCTTTTTGTAAGCTAAATCTGTGCATTTTTAGCCTTTGCTCAAGGGTCCTGTGGATTTCTCTCAAGTACTTTTCTGTGTTGTTTACCACGGTGTTCAGCTTTGGTTGCAGCAGTCCCAGATGAGGCCTCAGTGCTGAGTTGTGAAGACTTAATTCTTTGTGTTTCCTTCAGCAGTGCTTTATGTACACTGCAATGCAGCGTAAGCCAGCACTGCCACCAGAAATAGCTCGTGCAAACATCTCAGCAGTTACTCCCTGAGCCATCCTGGGGAAGCAGAGCTGTGGAAAAACTCTCACTTTCTTGATGTATTTGGTACTAAATTGATGTCCCAACCCAGTTTTGCAGTGACTGACCCCCACTGTCCCACCTGCTCCAGCTGCAGAGATGATAGCTCCTTTTAAACCCTGTTACACCACCAGCAAATCCAGTTTACAGAATACACAAATGTGAGCTGTGGCATTTGAGGCTGGTTTAGAACCTCGCTATATTTAACAGCATTGGCCACAGGGGTGATGGCCTCGACAGTTTGGAGGTTAAAGGGGTCATGTGGCCAGTGGCCTCCAAGAGTCCATGGCCCCTCATTTTTGTGCTGATTGCTCTGGACTAGTCAGGCTTCCAACCCAGACAGATCAAGGTGTCATTTCTGATTTCATTGCGGAGTGGCAATTAGTTATAAATTGGTTTTCATAGCTTCTTGACAATGCTAAAGGGATCCAGATGTGGGATGTTGGAGTCAGGGAGGAGGTGCACAAGTCTCTTAAGCAGCTCATTGAACCTCCATAGCTCATTTCCATCAGCCAAGCAAGCTGCTGCACCCCAGGGGAGGTGTCTGTCTCAATGGCAGGACAGCATTCTCCATCATGTCCAGCACCACCTTGCAGTGCTGTCAGCCAGCACTTGGAGCACTGCACCAGCCATGCAGGGCAAAGTCACAGCGTGCCTGCTGTGTGCTGGCATAAAGAGGTTTAGGGTGGAGAAATTTGGTAAGTATTGATCCTCACATTATCAAGAAGCAAATTGGATGCTCTCAAACTGGGGAAACAGCATGTCTGAAGACAATGTTCAAACTTAAAATATGATTAAATCTGTAATAATTGCAAGCTGGGTTGTGGGAAATGTGTAAGTTAAACCTGCAGAGATATGCACATACCAAATTGCAAATTTTCTGAGGGATAAGATGCCTTATTTCCAGATATTTATATCTACTTTGACCCTTTTTAACAGCTTAGGAATTGAAATGTTACTAATTTATGACTGGTGAAGGTGGCTGATCTATAAACCAGTAACTATTTGCTTTTTGTAGCACATGAAATTGATTGATTTATGTTTGGGGTTTTTTTTTGTGGGTGGCTGGGAGGTGTTTGTGCTGTTTGCACATTTGTACATGAAGATACATGCCCTGCCCACACTACAGTGATTGTTGGCACATGTTAATTAGGCTGTGCTTAACTATGAGGAGTAAAACCTGTGTGGAGTAAAACTTGAGCAAAGAAACTAGTATAAAAAAAGAAACTGTTAAGGAAGTTCCCTGAATCTAAGCTTTTCTACTGTATTATGTCTATGAAGGAGAGGCATTGATTTCAAGTATACTTAAAATATTTGAAATTTCATTTCATAACTTTTGTTCCTGTAGCTAGAGCTGGGCAGTTTAGAGTAGTAAATTACTGGGAATTTAAACTAATAAACTTTGAAGTTTTTTCCTACTCTTAAAAAAAGGTGTGTTAAAGCTCAGTCTGCTTTGATTTGGGTGGGAAAGGGGTAGTAAGTGTTTTAAGTTGAAAAATTCTTCACATTCAGAAAATATTAAATCAAGCTTGTTTCCCAAACTCTTGTTTTTGGGCTTCAGTGTCTGGATTTATCCTTATTCTTCCAATATGATTTCTGGGGTTTTTTCAAGTTCTTCAAAGGTATGAGTTGAGACTTTGGCACAAATAACAAAGCTGCCAGTTGAAAGATACAGGGTTTTTACTGCTGTATTATGGTTACTTAAATATTCAGGTCATGAACAAATGTTAGCAGATAGTTTAGTTTTAAGTAGCTAATTATCTGGCATGTTTGCAAATGATTTTTAACTAATAGTGCATGTGGCTGAACTCTAAAATAGTGTCTTTGCATTTCTTTTGTGTGACTTTCATACTAACCCGACTGATGAACTGAAGGAATTGGTAAATTGTCCACTGCCGATGGCAAAGCCTTCGCAGATCCCGAGGTGCTCCGGAGACTGACGTCGTCCGTCAGCTGCGCGCTGGACGAGGCGGCCGCAGCGCTGACGCGGATGAGAGCCGAGAACAATCACAACAACGGCCAGGTGGACAAGTATGTACTGAGCCCCTGCTTCCCCTGCTGGGCAATGGGATTGTAATTCAAATTCTGTACTGAGCAGCCCTGCTTCCCCTGCTGGGCAATGGGATTTTAATTCAAATTCAGTTAATTGTATGTACTGAGCTTCCCCGGCTATGGAAAGGGATTTTATTCCAAATTCAGATAACGGTATGTACTGAGCATCCCTGGTTCCCCAGTTGTGCAATGGGATTTTATTCTAAATTCAGTTAATTGTATGTACTGAGCATCCCTGGTTCCCCAACTGTGCAATGGGATTTTATTCTAAATTCAGTTAATTGTATGTACTGAGCATCCCTGGTTCCCCAACTGTGCAATGGGATTTTATTTCAAATTCAGTACTGGCCATCCCTGGTTCCCCGGCTACGAAATGGGATTTTATTTCAAATCCAGTTAATTGTATGTACTGACCATCCCCAACTGTGGAATGGGATTTTATTTCAAATTCAATTAATTGTACATACTGATTCTCCCCTGGTTCCCCAGCTGTGGAATGGGGTTTTATTTCAAATTCAGTTAGTTGTACGTACTGACCACCCCCAATTGTGGAATGGGATTTTATTTCAAATTCAGTACTGAGCATCCCTGGTTCCCCAACTACAGAATGAGGTTTAATTTCAAATTCAGTTAATTTTACGTACTGACCATCCCTGATTTCCCAGCTATGGAATGAGATTTTACATTCAAAT
Source organism: Toxostoma redivivum (assembly GCA_013397375.1). Taxonomy (NCBI): domain Eukaryota; kingdom Metazoa; phylum Chordata; class Aves; order Passeriformes; family Mimidae; genus Toxostoma; species Toxostoma redivivum. Next base: position 334,075 of record VXBI01006486.1, read on the forward strand.
TCAATTAATTGTGTGTACTGAGCACTCCCAACTGTGGAATGGGATTTTATTTCAAATACAGTTAGTTTTACATACTAATCATCCCCAGTTCCCCAACTGTGGAATAGGATTTTATTTCAAATTCAGGTAATTTTATAGTCAGTACTTGGTTGTGGAGCTTTCCTGCTGCTAGCAGAAGCAGATTGCATCTGAAGGTGTAACTATTGTCCCATCAGATTATTGGTTTCACAGGGTAAGAGAAAACTAAAAAAAAAAAAAAAAGTTACTTTCTAACCTGATGTTCTTTTTGTGTACCAGAGAGTTGAGTTCTTATTCAAGAAAGGTGAAGTTTTTAGCTGTAGAAGAGTAGGTGATTGCTCTCTTAATTACGGAAGTTTGTCTGATTGCAGTATTTATATTAGTGGTTTCTGTGCTGACTTTTTGGCTTTGTTTGCAGTAGGAATTTGCCTTGGCACCTGCAGTCAGCAGTTTGTCATGGTCACAGCCTCTGTGTATCTGCCATTCCCTGAAGTGGGAATAGCATCACTGAGGTTTGCTCCTGTCTTGCAAACACCACAAAAACCAGTTTTGAGCACTCCTCTCTGCATCTGGTCTGTATGAGAGCATATTATGAGTTAGCAACTGATGAGAACAGGCTAATTTAGACAGTAAGGAAAGTGTCTTATCTCCATTTCACCTGTGGAAATACACTTGAAAAATATATACATACGAGGTGTATTTTCAAGTAAAGCACTGAAGCCAAGAGGCTTTACTTAAAGGCTTCCTCCTTGCCTAGAAAGCTGCCCAGCTGTTGCAGTTGTTTTGAGCTCAGTGTGTGGTTCCTGATTTTGCAGTCGCAGTTTGGCCGAGGCATGCTCCGATGGGGATGTGAATGCTGTCAGGAAGCTGCTGGATGAAGGACGGAGTGTAAATGAACACACTGAAGAAGGGGAGAGTCTGCTTTGCTTGGCCTGCTCAGCAGGATATTATGAATTGGCACAAGTAAGTAACAAATGCAGTTAGAACTAAACATTTGTGAAGCATTGTCTGAGGGGCTTCTTTGATAGGTAAACATTTTAGATATCATAGTTACTACAGTTTTTTTATTATTTCAACAGAATATCACTGAATACAGCTTATTGTGGGTTTCTAGTTATTGTCTGGGTTTTTATGATGGAAAATGCACTCATATATGCCTTTAGGTAGAAAAGATTTTTCTGAGGAATGAATCCTATGTTTTGTGTGATGTATGTTTTTCTGGCATTGTTCTAGATGCAGTCCAGCTGTTCTGCCAAGGAAGAGCATCTGAAATAGCAGCAAACCCAAATATACAATTGGTTACCTTCTGAAAGTTCATGTCTCAGTCATACAATCCTTTTTTCAAATCACATTTGTATCAACAGTGCATTAATGTTTCATAATTTTGAGCTATATTGCTTCTGTGTCTAAGGGCAGCTGCTTTGAAATGCTTAGGTAATAGTTCTCAGAAACACCCAACTTCACATTTTGGTGTGAAAACACAGGACAGGGAGAGAACTTCTCACCTGTGAGCTTGACCTGTGGATGCCCTGGTCATTATTGCTGGTGACAGTGTCTGTGCTGTCATTCTGGTCAGTGAGTTGCCCTTTTGAAAAATGTCAATATTTCACTGGAACTTAGATATGAACAAATGTAGGGATTCAGTATTTTCTGCAGCAGAGCCCGGTGCAGGCAGTAACAGTGAATGGTCCTGGGGCTGGCACTGGGCTGTGAGTCTCACAAACCCCACTGAGCTAAAAACAAAAGATTAGGTGTTGTAATTTACTCACTGTAGTGAACTTTTCCCCTAGGTGCTTCTAGCCATGCATGCCAACGTTGAAGATCGAGGGAATAAAGGTGACATCACGCCCTTGATGGCAGCTGCCAGCGGAGGCTACGTGGATATTGTTAAACTCCTCCTCGTCCATTGTGCAGATGTCAATGCACAGTCCTCCACAGGTAACTGGGGAGCATGAGCTTAGTTAGTGAGGCTGGCACATAAGGCACACAGCTCTTCTGAACATCTGTGTTTTTGTCTAACACTTCCATTCACAAGAAAACGTGACAGGAGCTGTTAGGAATAGACCAGATCTGTAGCGAATGTGTTTGAAGTCTTAACTGGCCATTATTAAAGATGGGTTCTAATATAAATTGTAATGGAAAGCACTGTTCCTGTAAAAACCACTTTGGTGTTAGAGGACAAGAAAAATACATTAATTTTATCTTTTCTCATTGGTATAAACAAAAATTACCCAATGATTGGGTAATGACCACGGGACACATTCCCATCAACACTAGTTGTTTCTGTCTGTCCTTTTTTACCAAAGAGGACTTACAATTCTTTTAGTGCTTTGGACATTTTCTGTATTGCGGGTTCTTGACCACAGCCTAACTAACCTCACTGATAGCATTATCCTGCAGTTGGATTCTGTTTATTAAGATAGAATTTAAGCTTTGTTCAAATTTTCAAACAAGTTGTGTCCGAACTATGAGATACTCTTTTATCTTTCTGTTTAGCCATGTTAAGCAAAGTTACCTTAAAATTGACTGTAGCATTTAAAACATGAGCCATATGTGAGTGTCTGTCACTTACAGTACCAGAGTTTTAAATTATAAATTTATTCTCAGCCAGCCAGTAGAAGGTTTTCAAGGAATTACAGGATACAATCTTATGCAAAAAAAAAAAAAGAAAGACGAAGCAAAAAAACTAGCCCGCAACTCTACAGTAAAAATTACTCATTGAACTTTTTGTGTGTGTTTATTTGATCTCATTTTGTGTGCTAAGGTAGGAAACGTAACATTCAAACTTAAAACCCTGATTTGTAATACTGGCTTGGCATTAAAACTTTCATATTCCAGCTATTTGGGATTTTATACCCAGCCTGGAATGATGGGCTGGTGTAATATTGCTGTGAGGTGAAAGGCTGCTTTGGTGATGTCCTTGGGTTTGTTCTGAGCTGTTAACACTGATCTTCTTCCCTGTGTTAGGAGTGGGTGATGGGAAGGGCTCTCATGCATCCTCTCCTCTGCAGGGAACACAGCTCTCACGTACGCCTGTGCCGGGGGCTTTGTGGACGTGGTGAAGGTGCTACTGAAAGCTGGTGCTAACATAGAAGACCACAATGAGAATGGACACACCCCCCTGATGGAAGCAGCCAGTGCAGGGCATGTTGAGGTTGCAAGAGTATTGCTGGAATACGGTGCAGGAATCAACACTCACTCCAACGAGTTCAAAGAAAGTGCACTTACACTCGCATGCTATAAAGGTATTGTCTCTTGCCTTGTTTTGTATTTTTGTTTCAAGTTGGTTGCTTGGATTTATCTGATTATAACTTTGAGCAATGCTTTGAATATCTTCCTTAGAGTTTTGTAAAACTGGATTTTGGTTTTAAACTCATTGTCACTAAATGCTCCTCTGTGGTGTAGTCTTTTTAAGTCTGTGTTTGTGTCTAGATGTGGTGGATGTGTTTGACATGTTGCAGATGAAAACTTGTAACTGGCTTTGTCCGAACTTGACATACCACCATTCTCTCCTTCTGCCCAATACCACATTCCCTATTTCATTCCCAGTTCCCTCACCAACTGTCTCTGAATTCTGAAAACATCTCTGTTGGTTCTTCAGAAAATGCAAAGTTGGAATGTGTGTTTCTATAATATCTGATGGGGAGACAGTGCATCCATTATTACTGGATTCTTTTCCTTCAGTGTAATTTGGGAGAATGTCTATGAATTCTGAAGTATGATGAACTTTTAGGGACTTTGGACTTAATTTCTTTTGCTCTTTAAAGCTTCTATGTAAATTAACAATGCAGTGGTGATCCACTGTGCTTCTACTGTTTGTTTTCCAACCGCTGTTTTTCTACAAATAGAAACTAAGGATGTGGATTATTGTCACAGTAACTTTAGGCTTTGCCTCTGTGGTTAGGATTGAGGATACACTATGTAAACCTATCTGAGGACTTGCATCTGGATGTGTCATGCATTTCCTAGAGCATATATAGTTCCTTACAGGGAAATGCCAGCAATAGTAGCCCTGAATGTGTTGGAGGGTCATTCTTGTTTCTTTTGACCCAAGACCTAATTGAGTCATGGAATGTAAAACCTTGAATGACAGAGGTGTCCTGTATTATCTTTGACAAGGTGGTTGATTGTTTTCTTGTCAGTTTATGTAAGACTAGGCCTTCCCTTGGAAAAGAGTGCTCATCTGGAGGCTAAAAACTTGGAAGGGGAAATTTCTAAAATGACAGCGTAGTAGAGTTTAAATCAAGTTTTAGTAAAGCTCAGTAGAAGCTTTTAAAAATAATGTCAGATAATATGATATAATGTGTGTATCTTAATTCTCAGAAATATGTCTGTGAGTGTTATTAAAAAGCTTAAAATTATGTTCAGACCTACATGTACCCATCCCTAGAAGATAATTCCCCCAGTTGTATGCTGCCTTGGAACTCTTGAATGAGCTGTCACTGTAGTGTTCAATAGGGAATACACAGTTTTGTAGCTTGAAGTCACAAGGAAAGGTTCTTGTGTAAACTTGAATTAGACAGGTCTGTCTCCATCTCAGAGCTGAGCAGGATCTTTGGGAAAGGCTTCCTGAAGGCTGCTGACTCCTTTGCATTGGTATTTTTTAAAGAGTACTTTAAAAAGCCATGTTTGCCAATTGTAACTTGTAAAGATTCTAATAGCAAACTGTGAAAATCTGAATAATTTCATTAATTGTATTGTCTATACTTCTAAAAGCTGATGATGTGGAATGCTTATTTATTTTGATCTGTTTCATTTGAAGGCCATTTAGATATGGTTCGTTTTTTGCTTGAAGCTGGAGCTGATCAAGAGCACAAAACAGATGAGATGCACACGGCGCTGATGGAGGCCTGCATGGTAAATACCTTTTGTTTGTATTGCTCCCTCCTCGGGGAGAGAGGAATGCAGGAGGTGATAAAATAGAGTGAGCCTTGGGTAACAAGCTGCTTGGGGGCTGCATGTGAATGTGTGTGTTGTTATTGTAAAAAAGTGCTTACTGTAGCTCCCACCAGCTTCTCAGTCTAACTGCTCACAAAAATAAAAATACCCTAATTTTTGGGGAGTGATGTTTATGCTCCCTGTGAGAAGTTCAGGGATGACTAATCTGCAGTGCAGTGACATAGTACAAGTCACTAGTTTGGGGTTTTGTTTTGTTTTTTTAGTGTGTTTTCCACCTTTGTTTTTATAAACAAGGTCTCTCAGCGTGTCTGGAATGAGCCTTCCAGAAGTGCACTGAGCTGGATGATTCATGCATTACAATTGTCTGTTCATCACTGCCGGAAGTGTTTTGCATGGAGAGATGACTTGCTCTCTTCTAGGTTTCTGTAAATGAGGTTGTGAGGTTTTTCTTTTGACTTATCATTTTATTTTGAAAAATAATGCAGTCATTAGTTCTCTAGCAACTGTCCACATAATTTCAGTGCAGCCGTTGAGGAAAAACCTCCCTATCCAAGAGCATCATTTTAATAAAGTGTGCTATTGTGTCAAAGCTTATCTGCAACCATTTCTGTACAGATCTTGGGTGACCTTTTCTCTCTTCTTCAAGCTGGGGAACTTCTTTGAAGAAAGAGCAGGGATCTTGTTTCCATAGGAAGCACAGCAAAAAGAGAGAAACTGCATTTTCTCCCAATAGCCTGTAATCCTTGGAAGATAGCTGCAGTGTTCTCCAGTCTGCTGAGAGCTGGAGGATCAAGTGTTCTTTCAGTGCAGTTGTGAGGTGATGATGCAAGTGACCAAGGTCAGGTTGTAACGTGGGGAGCTGTGTCCAAGCCTTCAGATAGTGAGCTGGTAATTGTATCCTTGAATAGCCTTCCCTGCAGGAGAGCCTGGTGCCAATAAGGGATTCAGAAGGACAGTGGGTGCATGCTGTCACCTAAAGGAGATTGCAGCACAACTGCAGGCTAAAGGTTAATTAGCCCCACTGTTCTGGTTAAGTTGGGTTTTTTTTTTTGCTTTTTCTTAGTTTTCTGGTGAAGCAATCCAAGGGCTGGCTTGATTTGGAGGCTGTGAAGCACCTCACTTAGGGGAGAGAGTTGTGAGGTTTGCCTGCTGTTTTCAGCTCTTTGGCGTTTCAGACTGGATGTTCTGACATTACAGAGTGTGTATTGACATTTGAAAGCAGCAGAAAGGGAGATGAGCCTTTGAAGTCCCAACTCCATAACAAAGAATTTGTTTCTTGTTATCATTCGGCTCCACCCTTGCACAAGGGAGCTGTTCCACCAAATTGTTGTGACTGTTCCCAGTCTTCATCTCTTTCAATCTAAGGAATGCAGCAGGTACAGGTTGCTGAGATGTCTGGTCTCTGATCACCAATTCTTTTGTAAGTGCCTCAGAGTTTTGGTCGGGACAGTGCCACACTTAGGGTAATGCCTCTAATGAGGTGGCTGTTGGCTTGGCTTGTAGCCAACCCTCTGAGAACAACAGCCTGTGTTTAATGTGCACTCCTGATTGCTGTCCATCACCTGCTTCATGGGCAGCTTAAGCTTTCCTCTTTTGCCAATGGTGTGCCTCTCTACCAACTGTACCTCAGGTGAAAAGTGGATTTTAGGTACTTGGTTTCAAGTAACTGAGAGGTTTAACAATACTTTCTTGAGAAGCTGACAGATACATCTATGTGCTTTGATTGGTAAGGACTTGGACTGCTCTGGCAGTCCTAATTCTCTTATTTTATGACTTCACCCCAAGGTATTTTTCAGTCACCTTTAAGAGTTTTTCCAAGTCTTCTCTCCTCCTGTTACCTGCCTTATTGTTACCCCCTTCAATTTCTCTGCAGTTATCTTTCCCAGGGTCTAGAAATTGCCAATTGGGACTTTTTTGGTTTTTTTGTCTGTAGAAGCCATGGATCAACTACTACTACAACGAATAAGAAAATCTTTTTTTCTGATGCTTATTTTCAGGTTTAGTCATGGAGTGGATTTATTACTTATGGCACTTGTTTGCTGTCTCTAGTATGTTGTGTCGCAGAGATTGGATAATTAAATCTTGTACCATAATTCTTTTTCCCCTCAAGAAACGCCAACATATATCTAGCTCTTTTTTCCTCATGCATTTAAACCTGACTTAGATGCAGGTGGAAGCCTGAATGTTGGTTAGGTCCAAGTATTACCATAACTGTCGTAATTAAGCCACGATAAGTAAAAAAGCCTGTCTTTGTAGGATCATTTTCACTGTGATAGTGGTTGCAACTACAGCATCAAGTGATTCAGTTCTGACTCCTGGGTTGCCCTCTGCTTGCAGGACGGGCACGTGGAGGTGGCACGGCTGCTGTTGGACAGCGGTGCCCAGGTGAACATGCCCGCGGATTCCTTTGAATCCCCGCTCACCCTGGCTGCCTGTGGCGGGCACGTGGAGCTGGCAGCGCTCCTGATCGAGCGAGGAGCCAACCTGGAGGAGGTGAATGATGAAGGTTACACACCTCTGATGGAAGCTGCCCGGGAGGGCCACGAAGAGATGGTGGCCTTGCTGCTGGCACAAGGTGAGATCCCCTGGTGACGGATTGCTCAGGACACGCTGTGATCCATGGCCAGCAGGTGTCCTGTGCAGATTGCTCTGAGCACCCAAACTGCTGTGGGGGTGTTGAGCATTCACCTCCCCAGCCAGAGTGTGGCCAGGTCAGTAATGGCTGTTTTGTTTCCCAGGGGCAAACATTAACGCACAGACAGAAGAAACGCAGGAAACAGCCCTGACCCTGGCGTGCTGTGGAGGCTTTTCTGAAGTCGCTGACTTCCTTATTAAAGCAGGAGCTGATATAGAGCTTGGTTGCTCAACACCTTTGATGGAAGCTGCTCAAGAAGGTCATCTTGAACTGGTGAAATACTTGCTGGCAGCAGGTATGTGTTGAGAGCAAGTGATTGAGCTCACAGATACCATGGATTTGATGTGTTTTGTGTGATTTGAAAGGTGCCTGGGCTTTTGCTAGTGGCAGTGTTGTAACAAGAAACAATATCCTCAGATAACTTAGCAAGAAGGAGCAAGCATATGTTGCACCTCAGTATTGTTTGATACTGTTAACAGAGAAAAGTGCCTCCTGGAGCTGGTGATCCTGTTCTATATCTAGAAAGCATCCACATTCATTAGAAACATTGTTTCCAGCTATCTGCATCTAGGACAAAATTTTAATATAGATAATGCTTGGTTTTGCTTGCTACTCCAGCTTTGACTAAGCCTGGTTATCTGCATTCAGTCTCCCTGAATAACCAGTTCTTTAGGAATGGGGTGCTGGGAAGTAGTGTGCAAGACAGACTCTGGAATGTGCTGAATTTCTGTGATGAATGAGCTTTACTGCTACATTACACAGTAGTAAAAATTAAATCTTGCTGGAGTTTGGGGTAAAATGATGCTTTGATGTTCATCTTTCAGTTTATAAAGTTGGTGGAGTCTAAAGTGTTATACTTAAAATAATAAAGAAAAAGGAGCTGTATTTGGGATGTCTTCCTTGTTGTGGAAGGTGATTTATTTGTATGCTCTTTTCTAAGAATAAGCATAAAATTGGCTGGATTTGTAATTTTAGAAAGTAAAGCTCCCTGCTCATCGAGGGACAGTGACAACTGTGCCACTTGGTGCAGTGACACCAGCATGTGACACCTGTCACCAGCTCCCTTGGAACGCTCACTGCCTGCACTTCACTGCTGATAGTGTAGAAAGTTGATTAAGGAGCCTTGTTTTGGCAGCAAGGAGTCTCTAATTATACCTCACACCTTATAAATAAGAAAATGGCTAATCATATTGGCATTTCTTTTTTTAAGAATAATGTGTTATGTATCGAGAGTCATGTGCAATTTTCACAGAGCTGGTGGATATGAAGCCAGATAAATTATTTCAACAAAATGGTATGAAAGCTAATGGTTTTAAGAGCAGTTAAAAAGGGAAATTTGTGGAAGTGTATGGGTTTGTTGTATTAATACTAATTCACTGATGTGCATTTTGTCTGGTTTCCCTTGACATACAGCTCCGGGTCAAATGGACAATCTGCAAAACTGTCCAGATTCCCTTTTACTTATGTAACAACTGAAATCCTTCTTGCTGTAGAGGGATTGTAGGAATAAGTTAGCATACAGGTTTAACTACTTCAGATTGTCAGTCATACTTTTTCCAAGCCTTGGCTTACCCCCTGTCCTTGGAGTATTTTCACTATGAGAGCAATTTTTGCCATGAGAGCAATGTTCTTGGACTGTGTGGAGGCTGTTGGTCAGTAGGATACAGCTGTTATCAGAGATTTTGATGTTTATCTGATGTGAAATACTTGATAAGGACATATCCAATATGAAAAAAATGTTGTGTTTGTAGGAGCTAATGTTCATGCCACTACAGCAACGGGAGATACAGCTTTGACCTACGCCTGTGAAAATGGACACACAGATGTGGCAGATGTGTTGCTTCAGGCTGGTGCTGATCTGGTAAGGCTTCTGCTGCATCTTGTGGGCAAAGTGCTTTGGTCTTTGGCACCAGAAGGCAAAGCCTGTGTGCTTAGAGAGCAGAGTGATGAGCTTAGGAATAGAGATTCATATAAGGCTCTGAAAAGAGGAATGAAAAAAGCTTTTATTAAAGCCTGCGTATTCTGTTTGGTCTACAAAATAAAAGTTCTTATGGGTAATCTGCTCTGAATTAAAAATTCTTTAGTATTAGGAACTCCTGCTTCTCTATGTCAGTGTTGGTCTCTGAACACTGTTGGTCTCTTAACTTATGCAAACTACTGCACAAAAACCCCAAAATAAAGCAGTATCTTTTAAATGATCAGCATAATCTGATCACTTTTCTGTTTTCTAGCTCTTGGGTTTAGCACATTGCTTTCCTCAAGTTTACTTTCTATAATGTAAACTAAGTTGTTTATATAATTGTCTTTTCTTATTATGTAGCAGGAAAACCAAAACTGCCTCTTCACCAGCCACAGGGATATAACATTTGACTTGTAATTAGTAAAAACAATTGATATTTCAGTCTTCCAGAGATGTTTAGGAGCCTTGTTTCAGACAAGGCTCAAGCAGGAAAGATTGTTATTTTGATTGCCTAGGAGGAGTATTCTCCATTTCCCCCCCACTATGTACTCACTGCTCTGTGTTTTATTTTGCTTGGGGGCTGGATTGGGGTTTTGGTTGGTTATCCTGAAATTTTTGCTCCTTTTAAAAAACCAAGAATGCCAGAAAAATTTATCATTGAACCTGATAAATCAGCATGCTAATGAAGTTACTTAAACTGCAGTCATTAATGAAGTTTTGTTTTTTGTTTTTTTTTTTTATTTTTAATTTAGAAATATAAATAAACTAATGCTGTAATTGGGAATAATATTTCCACTCTTCTTTGACACTTTACTTTTTTTTTAGAGCTTATTAATTCTTCTGCACTAATGTCAGTAATGTTGTGCTTAATTTGCTCTTATCAGGGAGAAAAGTCATATTGTTGGGGGATTATGGGATTTTTGGCATGCCTGCTGAACTTAGCTCAATTCAGTGTTGGGTACCAAACATCAGCTAGCCACTCTAGTAGAGGCAGGATAGGTCTGGGGATGGGGGGAGTTTACTGAATATTTAGAAGAAATATTGAAGTACTTGGTTATGAAAAGGTAAAACCTATGGAGTATTTCATTGCAGGGAGCAAAGCCTGGAATGAAAAAAAAAAATTAAAAAAAAATTTCTGTGCATAAACTTTAAAACATGCAAGAGTTGCTGCTTAAAAGTCACTGCAAATTTTTGGTGTTGTGTCATTTTCCCTGCTCCCTGCTTCTAAGGTGAGCGGTGCTTGTGGCCATCAGCATCAACTTCTCAGTATTGCAAAGGAAAATCTATGTCCTTTCTAAAGTAGAGCTTTATTTCACGGCATTTTCTTGTATTGCCAATGAAAACGTGGAACAGGCAAGGAAAACAGAGTAAGGAAGCAAAGAAAAATTGCTTTGAAGGGAAGACCTGCAATGTAAATCTGCCAGTTTTAAATTCTGATTGTAAGTTAATTGGGAAGAGCCTGCAGAATGGCAGCAATGCTGATAGCAGGTGCCTCTGGTTTGAAGCAGCTTCTGCTCAAACTCTTGTGTTGCTTTGATTTATTGGAATTTGGGGGGTGCTTCAAATAGATTTGTTACATTTGTCATGGGCTGAGGGAGGGCTCTGAAGCTGTTACCTTACTGCTGGGTATGAAAAAGCTTCTTGGGCAGTACCATGGGAGACTGTTCTTCTAGATTTCAATTTTCATTCATATGAGTTTAGATGATTCCTTTAAGTTGTCCCAGGAAGTCAGGAATTGAATGAAGATCTGGACTTAGTAATTTAGCTGGTTTGTCTGCATTTTTCCAGTCAATTTTGCTTTACTGTTGATGTTCAGACACAGCAAAAGAAAGTACATCTCTTGTTGCTTTTCTTTCCTTCCTTTTTCATCCTGGGGCTTCCCTCTTTCCTGGGATTGCTTTCGCTGATGCTTCATCGTTTTCCAGAAACTTTCATCTTATCCCTGAGGGTTCATTCAGAGTCACTGAGGAGCTGGACATGCAACATCTTTTCCTGTTGGAAAGCAGTTCTTTTTGAGAAAGATACTGGTTATGTCCTAAACAGTAAAATCAAACAGGAGCATCCAGGAAGGTGTCCCGGTCCACAGCAGGGATGTTGAATGGGATGGTCTTGGAAAGTTCTGTTCAACCCAGACCATTCTGTGATTGTTTTATGAAAAGTGATTCTAGTCTCCATAGAGTTTTGTCTGAAGTGGGAGTGACCATTACCACCACATCTCAGCACAAACAAGTGTTGTTCTGGCAAGTGAAAACAGGAGCTGATGCTTCTCAGGGACTGATCCTCTGGCCTGGATATCAAATATGCCATTCAGTTCAGGCACCAGTGAAGATCTTGAGAACTCGATGTGTCTTTGTAAGGACCAGGAGAATTTTAAAAAAATGATGGCTGAGATGAACTTTGTTCAGTTTGTGGTTAATTTCTCCTTCAAGCTCTGCAGTGACAAGTAGTACTAGAAATGAGCAGTGGCAGAGTGCTCATCTGTCTGCTGGAGAACTGCTCAATCTTCTGTGGTACTTCAATGGATTTGTCTCCTTGTGACTAATTGTTCATGAAGTCTGGCATGCTAACGACTCTTCTGTGCTTTTCTGATGCCCTTCTTTAAGGGATCTTTTCCATGTCCTGTCAAAATCTGTAGCAAAGCTAGCTGGCAGGCCTGCACCTTTCCTTGTTAATGTATGCATTTTGAAATCAGCTCACTTTTGCCAAGTGTATGAATGACTGAATCTGAGGCACATCTGAAGCCTTCAGCCTGTGATCCCATCTGTGCCACAGTTACATTCTAGTTCTCCCATCCCCTTCAGGGTCTCAGCTTGAGTTCCTACCACTGGATGGAATGTAAATTTTACTTGTTTGCAACCTTTATGGGACAGAACAGCTAGTTTAGATTTTGTGATCTTTGTGAATAAAAGTTTGGAGATTGGAACTCTGAAATGCAAAACGATAAAGCATTTTTTGAAAGCAGAAATACGGTTTAGTAACTTCAGGAAAACGTATCCAGCATTTCAGTAATACAGCTATTTATCAGTGTGGCAAGGATTGTCTAATTTCAAAGTGAGAGGATAATTTTCCTATAAGATTTCTTTTCGCCCTCCCCTATTTCTTCTTTGTGTCTTTCCCAGCAGTTCCCTTCATCTCAAGGGTTGCCTAAGGTAAGACGTGGGAGGTACATAAATGTTCCACAGGAACCAGGTTAAGGACTTTAATCTCACCATGAGTATTGGTGGTATTTAATGAGAGGTGATATCCTGCTTTTAAGCTTATTACCTTTCAATAAACTAAAAGAACCTTTTTGGATGCCTGTTCCCTCTTGATGTAGAATCACACCTGGATTAAAGGAGATTCTGGTGTCCCTTTTGAAGGCAACACTGCTCTTGACAAGGTGGTTGCATCTTTGTCTGTTTCAATGGAACTGCAAACAAAAGAGATTTTTTTGGACAGTGAGATCATCTCAGCTTTTCTCAGCTGGGAAATACAGAAAAGAGTTTTAAATTGAGATTTTTTAACCTAGACCCTCTTGCAGCTGTGCATGAGGCTGTGCTACATGGGAGCTGATCTAGTGATGGAGTTTACCTTTCTCCTACGGTATAGGGGAGCTTTTATGCAGAAATTAAGAGATGGAAGAGAACCCACAAGGACAGCTTCATCCTTGTATTTTTCTCATCTTACACTGTCAGAGTCTCCCCAAAACTCTTCAATACTTGATTTCACATCTTGTTTTGCTTAGAAGACTAAAACTGGCTGCCTGGCATCCACATAATTGTAATTTAAAAAAACCCCAAACTTGCATGCCAGACTACCTCTTAATTCTTCTCCTATGACACAATACTTTTACAGACATGTTTCTGTCATGGCAGGGATCGTTGTTTTCCCTTCAGGTGGTAGCATCCTTCACACTAACCTGGCTCCTGAATTAAAAATTCACTTTCCTTGATGTGTGCGACAGACTGTGGGTTTGTGCATTGCGTATGAGGCACCATTTAAAAAACTACAACAGCAGCCAGTCTTCTTGGATTTGAATTCAGCAACTCTGGAGGTTGCTGTGTTGCTGTTACAGTGAGGAATCCGAAGGGCTGTTATGTTTTAACTTACTGGTTTTTGAACCATCAGGGGAAGGTCAGGGATTTCTGGCTTTTTTAGACTTGGCCCTTAGTCTTGTGTAGATAAAGTGTGGTAGGACAAGTGGAGCTCATTTTTGTAGTCAACACTTTTTGGCTGTTGCAGGCTCTGGATGGTGCAAAGTACAATGAAATTCTTTGTTTTGCCATTAATGAACAAAAACACATCTTGTCCCTAACAAAGATGCTGTGTCTGACCTTTGTGCTCTCTCTGTGGATCTGAATGGCTCATGGGAGGAGTCTGAACTCATCAGAGCTTCATTGCTTGGTCTTACCATTGTTCTGGCTGCCTCATGCCAGCAAACCAGTCTTCAGCTGGTGGATCTCATCCAATTTTAGTTCACATTCCAGATCTTCATGACCAGGAACGCTTGTTTGTAGAGCAAGAGCTGTGAGCTCTTTTTCCTTCTGCAGGACAAGCAGGAGGACTTTAGGAAAACAATTTTGGAGAGCACAGAGCTGGGCAGGCATCAGGTGAGGGTGGCCTTGGTTGGCTGCCTCAGGGTACATGCTAAGGACAAGCATGGCTTCAAGACATCTCAGTCTCTTCAAAGATCTAGAGACTCACTGTGCAGACTAGATGGGACATTCTTGTTCAGCGTTTTCCCTTCTGTTGGGTTTTCTAAAACTGGTTTTTAAAAATAATATCCCAACCTTCCCAAATGCAGCAGGTTATCTTATTCATAGCAGTCATCTTAAATCTGTTTCCTCTAAGATCTTCCATTTTTAGGTGTTTCCTTTAAACTAGAGCCCTAGTTGAGTTTTCAGGAAGGTTTTTTGGGACAGGTAGGTTGGTGACTGCTAGAATAGGAGTTCAGTCTTGAAAATCAACGAAGTGCTAGGGACTGTACTTTTTGGATCAAAAGCTTTCCCTAGATAATTTTGTTCAGAATAATATTTAGATTGCTGTTAAATATTCACTGTTGTCATGGATGAGGGAGGCTTGTTAAAGAACTGAAAAGTTGGAGCTTTACTTTGAAAACACAGATTTTCTTCCTGAATGTTTAAATAACATGCGACGTTGGGGAAAAAATCAAAAGAATTATCCCAGTGATGAATATAACCATGAATATTTGTGAACCAAGAAGAATTGTATGAGGGAAAAGTCTTTATGCAGCTGATCTTGAAATTGCCTAAACCAGAGAACTCAAAAGGAAAAATTAAAAAATACCAGTGATTGTCATAAGATGCTCCTGATGACTCTGCTTCTGCTCTGCTCTTGGAAGTATTGATTTGTCTAGAAAGGAGATAATTATTGCTGACTGGAATCTCCTCTCCTTGAGTCCCAGTGGAAAATGTGCAGACAGTGTAAACTCCTGCCTGATTTGGGTAACACTCTCACTTTCCCCTCCCTTCCTATCTGTTACCCAAACCCACAGAAAATTCGTCTCAGGTGTTCTTTCTATCCCAGCAGAATTAGCAGGAGAGCACATCACCCAGGGGTTTAGAGAAAGGCTTTCCAAATGTGGCAGAGGTGTTCTCCTTTCTTCCTCTTCCTGACTGTACTAATTGCCACTTCCTCAGGGCTGGAGCAGTGACAAGAGACAGGATACTGTGCTGAGCCCTATAGTGCAGAGAGGCAAGGGCATTGTGTTTGGAGACAATTTACTGCGTTTAGATATTACAAATAAACACCGGTGTGCACTTCATATAAATAAAAGAGAAAGGTAGTGAGGATGTTTTGGGACAACTTTTATTTTCTCTGTTCTGATTTTGATTATCTAATGCAGTTGAAAAGGAGATAGATATAGATAGATATCATCTTTGAAATTTATGATTATTCTAGGTAAAAAGGATGTGAAGAGACAAAGGCATGGCACTCTCTCAGCTTCTTATTTTGGCTTGTCCTAGATATCTTCCCTTAAAGCTTGAGTTGATGCTGTTTGATAGCCATTATTAGGGCTATAGAGAGTGCTGAAGTCAGAATTAATTTAATCTTAAAATAAAACATGCGTTTCTCTCTTCCAATGTGAAAAATACCATCAAAATGCCATAAGTTTTGAAGATCTACAGCAGGTGGGCACCCAAATGGTTTGGTTTGGCTGGACTGGTGGTGTGCATGGTGCTGCAGGGATTGGAAGTGTGTAGTAACTGAGGATCAAGTTCTGCCTGCTTGAGGAAGTGACAGTTGGTTAAACTGGGCAGAATCACTGCATTGCATTTAAATGAGGAAACCTCCTGGCATCCTTGTTTGAGACTTCCAACAGTGAAGTCTGTTAAGAAGGCAGAATGTTGCAAATAATTGTTCCTTACTGCCAGTTATTTCCTGAATCTCAGAGCAATATAGGATGCTTTTCACTACCTTGAATATAGTTAAGGTGACCTGAAATAAATTTTGCATCTGCCATCTTTGCATCAGTATGGATTTAGAACTGGGTGTGAAATAGTCAGCAGCAATAGTTCAGATCCTGGTCAGGAATTCTTTGCATCTACAGCTGCTTTGGGAGTGATGTGCTGGTGGAACCAGGGGTTTGCTGTGCTTTAGGCACACAGCAGCTTTTTAGGATCTTTGGCAGTGGCTGAGGAAGGAAATACTATGCCTGATACCAGAGTAAGCATCAGAACTCAAGGGCATGCCACTAATTCTTAAAATCATAGAGCCACATGTTAAAATAATTAGCTTTGCATGTGTTGCAAATGTTTCTGCCATGCAGACAGTCCAGAAGCAGGTATTTATTGACATCTAAGCAGTCAATGCCCTGCAAGGAGAATCTGTAAAAAAAAAAAAAAAGTTACTTCAGTATTAAAGTTTGCAGTCTGCTTGTGTGCTGTACTACTGAGTAAGCAAAGAAATCAGAGCTCTAATGTGGGATTTAGGTGTGTGTTAAAGCAGTGGTGGACAGTAACACAGAGCTCTTGTGAAGGCTGAGGAGCAGAGCAGGAGAGGGGCAATGTAACCTCTTACAGTGAAGGATGGGCTTGGATTGGGGGCCAGTCTCCAACAGAAGATCCAGTCAAGAAGTTTCTTCTCCAAATACATGAACAAAATCTAACTTAACATGCAGCTTGCAACTGAAGCAAGCCATATGTCAAAGGACATATGCAGAGTTTTCAGGAATACAGAAACTCTGAAGAAAGGAATTGAGTTGTTCTGTCAAATCTCTTCTTGTCTGAGTGTGTTTGTAAGTAGCCATGTCATCCACTGTCAGTACTAAATGTTAACTTTCACTGTCAGGTATACATGCAATTACAAAGTAAAGAGTGAGTTTAGAGCTTGGCTTCCCAGGTATTTGATTAAAAACCACGTATTCCTAGTGTATTATTGATCAGACTGAATGGTATTTAAATAGGATAATACTGAATATAAAAAGCACATACAAACACTCCCAGGAAGATTATGTTCTCTTCTCTTGTTCTGATATCATTGCTCAGCATTCTTTGTGGTATTGATCATGTCTACATAGCAGGCACATTGTCTAGTTCTTTAACTGCTCTAATACAGTTGTATTCAACCACAGCTTTCCAGTATTCAGAGACTTTTTAAATTAGAAAATTGTTCTTCATGCTCATTCCCTTTTTGTTGGTATCATCCTTTTCTCAGCTTTCTGCCGTATTCTCCAATCCTCTTAGAGACTTCTTGTGACCTGCAGTGATTTGTCTCATTTTTATTTCTGATCCTCTTCAGTATGTTTTATAAATGTTGTGTGCACTCAAGGCATTATTGCAGTTTTGAGGTCTGGCAGCACATGGCAGCTCTCTGAACTGTGGCACCACAGTTCATGGTTATTGTGAACTTCCTGGGTGATGTTTGTGTTAAATCTTCCACCCTTTCTGAGCAGGAAGCGAGGTCTTACTATTCTCGTGTATGTTATGCATTTGAATACTAAAAAAGGGGGTTGTAAGTATGGAAGCTTCTTAGTGTGATACCAGTATGGATGTGGTCCTAATCCTTTTTAACAAGGTGATTTAGTATTTTAGGTAACATGAAAATTGACACCATTCAGTTTGTTACAGGTTGCTTGTGAGATAGATCTACTCAGATGGGTAATTCTGGTCCCATCACAAGATACTGCAGAAGCTGAAACAATGGTACAATTTTTGCCCATTTATACATCTGTTTCTCCTCTAGGAGCACGAATCTGAAGGTGGGAGAACCCCACTGATGAAGGCTGCACGAGCTGGTCACTTATGCACCGTGCAATTCCTTATTAGCAAAGGTAAATGCTAGTTTACATAACTAATTTAAAAGCTTCGAATGCCACTTTACAATGCCACATGTTTGTGATCCATATTCAAAATTATTCTGATTATGTGTATATGAGCATTTGTCAAACCCATAAGGGTTTTTTGAATTTCATGTAGTTTATGGTGGGATGAATTACAAAATATTTTGCTAGTTACTTTCCCTACTCTGTTGTATAGATTAACTTGAAGTACAGCAGATATTTTCAGTTTCTTAAAAAAAGCACTTCCTCCTTCAGAAAAGCACATCAAGTACTGTCTGAAACAGTAGCAACTGCACCACATAGTGATGCTGCTCAGAGTGAACATTTGGAATTTTGCTTCTTACACCATGTGTTCCCTCACTTAACACTTACAAGCCCCACTGTTGCTGTTGCAACTGTCTTGTCTTTACAAGGTGAGGAGGAGGATGTGCAGAAGCCAATCATTTAGTCAAAATCCGTTTTGCTCTTTCCCTAGAAGTGTGTAGGAAGTAATTGGATTACAAGAGTAAAGTTGGCCTCTGTTCCACAAAATACTGTACTTGTTGATACTCTCTTCTAGAAAGACTTTCTTTGTGTTTAATTCTAAGCTCATCTCTTACTAGGTGCCAATGTGAACAGAGCTACAGCCAACAATGATCACACAGTGGTGTCCCTGGCCTGTGCTGGAGGTCACCTGGCCGTGGTTGAGCTTCTCCTGGCTCACGGGGCAGATCCTACTCATCGGCTCAAGGTATTCACTTACAGCTCTCATGTTTCATAGGTTCTGAAAGAACCACATGGCTGACTTATGAAATAGTAAATTTAAGTCACAGAATTGTATCTTACATGGGGGATGCTACACCGAGGAGCAAAACTCATCTTCTGGCTTTTGTTTCCAAAATCTCACTTCAGGATGGCTCAACAATGCTCATTGAAGCTGCCAAGGGAGGACACACAAATGTTGTTTCTTACTTGCTGGATTACCCAAACAATGTTCTGTCGGTTCCTGCAGCAGACTTGTCCCAGCTCACACCTCCATCTCAGGATCAGTCTCAGGTAAGGCATAAGGAGTTTTTTTTTTAAACAGCACCATCAGTGTTCACAAGAAACACTTGCATAGTAATTAATTTCAAAGCGAATGTAGACAGTGGAAGAAATTTTAAAAACCCTGCACACATGAGAATGATAGAGTGAGAGAATTGGTTGGTGCTACCTGCAGAGACCTGAAGAGCACATGAGCTTTGTTCCCTTTTCTGCTCCCTGGATAGGATAGTCCCAAACCTAGGATTCCAAAAGGATGTTGTTTTCTTTCCTGCATTTGCTCAGTATTTTGATTCAACACTTCTAAAGCCTTGTGGTAGTACCCCTCACATGGTGTTAGTGATTCTGTTTGTTATAGAAAAGAAAATATATTGTGTAAATTCAGAATTCTGCAGTCTGAAGAGGCAGCTCCAGGGGACTTAGCTGATCAAAAGCCTAAAGGAATAAAGAGTTTTTCAGCCAGCACAGCCTGGGATCTTGCACAGAGTAGCACAGTTAGCTTTGACATATTGTCCTCAGTAAAAAAGCAAGGGTCATGCCAAGAGGTAGCATAGAATACACAATTTGGAAGAGTGAACAGGAGTATGCTGTAGTTCTGTACCTTTGTATTAGCACTTGAAGATGTGTTCTGCCAGAAGGTGTTTTTACCTGAGTGTGTCTGTGCCTTTGTTTGAAGGTTCCCCGTGTCCCGGTGCATACACTCGCTATGGTTGTACCTCCCCAGGAGCCTGACAGGACCCCTCAAGAGAACTCCCCACCTCTCTTGGGAGTGGTGAAAGGTCAGTATGTAGCCACTCAGAGAATATATGTGGTTTGGAAATGGATAGAATGGGGACCATTTTATTAGAGCTTATGCATAGTGTAGTCAATTCCATCAGTTCTGGAACACTTCTAATGAAGTACAACTTAAAACTATTTTATATAGTTTATAGTTTTTTCCTTATTTTCTTGCATTCTACAGTATAGCAACACTGGTTATTCTAACCTTATTGTGCTTACTCTAATTGAATAAGCATAATTCTAATAAATTTTTTGTGGAAGAAAATGCTTGTGGTAACTGCCCTAGTGCAGACAGATAAAAATGCTCATGTACTCTAGGTGTGGTATTCACTTTTGAATATTGTACATTGGTCTTCTAGAATAGTTGCAGCTATTATCCATGAACTTGATGCACCAACTTTTTCTGTTCCATCAGTAGCAATGCAAACATGTTGGCACTATAAAATACCAGTGCAGATCTACTTACAGGAGAGTTTTTGTTGTATTAGTAATAGTTGTCTTGCAAGTAATCATAACATCAGTTTTTGTTTTGAACATGGTCAAACTGATTGGTTAAAACTCCTTGCAGTTATTAAATTGCAATTAAGGAGTTTGTTTCCAGCTGTGGATTCTGTAACAAAATCTTCCTATCTGCTAAGTCAGCTCAGAAAGAGAAGCAGATTCTCAAGTGCAAAGTTACAAACTGCAGCTCCTAATGATCTTCAGTTTTGGATGGGGATCTTAAGCATTACAGTATCCAAAGCTCTGATAGCTAGATCTGCTTGAATCCTTTGTTTGAGGAAGCACCGAGCACTTCCAGAGCAAACAAACAAACATAAAGCCCTCAGGGGCACAAGTAAAGAGAGAAAAGCATCATGTACCTGCTGGTGTCTGAATGTGCAGCTGTGCCCCTCTCCATGCAAATGCCATGTGTGTGACCTCTCAGATGCACTTGCTGTCTCAATTTCCTAGGATGTGCAACACTTGATATTTTGGATTTCAGAAAAATGAATACCAAACAGATGAAAAGAATATACAACTTCTGGTTCAAATAACCCACCAAAAAGCTATATACCAGCATGTGTGCCCTTCCAGTTCAATGCCTGTTAGCACTGCAGAGTGGGAGTGTTCTGGGAGCACATTTTGTGGTGCATGGGAATCAGTAAGGGATTAGTTGATGCTGAGTCAGAAGACTGAAGTTGAAAGCTAAAAGTTTAATTTTATTTAATCCAATTATGTAAAGCAAATAGTTGACTGTAGTTTAGGAAACAGCTCTCATTACAAACGCCTTATTGCCAGTGTCAGCACATCTTTAGGTGTGTTTTTTGCAGCACTGTGATGTTGGGACTGGCACAGGGAGATCTCATTGTTCACAGGGGCTCAGGACATGCTTCATGCATGTCAGCAAAACTCATCTGTGCTGCATTGCAGGAGATGCAGCAATCCCAAATGTGTCATCATGCTGATGAAGCATTCCTAAAAACTGCAAAGCTCTCTTGTCTTTCAGATCTTTAGGGGGAAAATGGTATTTTTGTGCTAAATACTGTGTGCTCATTGCAGTGCAGAGTTGGTGTGCTGTGCTGAACTGCCATTTGTGGCTTGTTACACATGTGGCTTTAATTCACCAGATTTCCATCGCTAAACTTCTTGGGAAAGGAGGGGCAAAAGAAAGGGGTGAGTTGAGGTGTTCATTATTTAAGGCAGGAGAGCAGTCAAGTTCTTGCATAACAAAACTGTTTATCTGGGGGAGAACAATTAGTTGTTTTCAGTTAGAAGTAGCCCCTGAGTTTTTGATAAACTGT
This sequence comes from Toxostoma redivivum, assembly GCA_013397375.1. NCBI lineage: Eukaryota > Metazoa > Chordata > Aves > Passeriformes > Mimidae > Toxostoma > Toxostoma redivivum. The sequence goes on from VXBI01006486.1 coordinate 355,449, forward strand.
GAACTACTGGGAGGCCTCCTTAACCTTAGCACAGTAAGATTTTTTAATGGACCTGTGTGAGTTTTGCAAGAAATGCAATAGTGACACTTTGTTTCCTGAAGACTTCTTGGCAAGTCAAATGGAAAATTTGAACACATTTAAGTGTTCCTATTACAATTCAGATATGACATGAGGTTTTTCAAGAGGAATTTATAGTCTAATTTTGAGTTTTATTATTATTCTTCAGTAAAGCATGGAGGCACATGGGGTCATTACCATTTGAATAATTGCTTTGGCAAAGGATTTCATTTCAGTGTTTAGCAACTGAAAAGAGAAACATTTCAGAGGTAACAGTGGATCCTAGAGAGGCTTAGATAAAGGTGACACACCAAGACAGTAACTTGGAAAGAACTAAAGAAAAGTCAGGTGAAAAAAGGAGCAGAATTAGTTTTGGGATCGACCAGACTTCAGCTCCTACTTGCTTAGGAAGGATTGTTCTCAGTGCACTCCATTTAGCACACGTCTGTTGTGTCCATGTAAGAGAAATCCCAGTTCAGCTCTTTTTCCTTCCATGGGGGGAGGCAGGAGATCCCTTGCTTGGTGGATTCTTGCTGAGCAGGGGCAGGATTGCTCAGCAGCAGCTGTGGTGCAGCAGCTCAGCACAAAGAGCTTTTTGGGCACAAAACCCAAGTGTGCTGTTTGCACTGGCCCGAGGGTCTGTCCACTGCAGGGCTGTGCTGCAGCTCCACGTGGCCCTGCTTCCCTGGGAGAGGGGCTTGGAGCCCAGCCCAGGGAGCAATCCAAAGGAATGCTGCTGAATTTTTTCAGGAAACCAGCTGTTGATAATCCCTTCTGCTTTGTAAATGCAAGTGGATGGTTCCTGCAGAGCCCTGTGCAATGTGCAGGGCTGGAGCACAGAGCACGCTCCAGATCCTCGTCAAACATGCTGGGACAGCAAGGGATGCTCAGGGAGCTGTGGAAAGCAGCAGGATTGTTTTCTTAGTCAAAATATTTTTACTAACATCAGCTGTTTTTAAACATGTTAAAAGTTCAAGGTAGTCTGGTTTTGGAAAATGAGGTATCAGGTTTTCAGTAAATTTTTCTCCAGATTTGTTTTATTTCATACTTACTCTGAAATTGTGCTTACAAATGAACTAATTGGCCTAAAGTGAGTACTTAAAACCTGTCAACATGCTGTCATTAGACTTTTCTAATGTCATTTCTAAGTGGGCAGTAACTTGCAGTGGTTCTCATTTGGGGTGCAGGTTTTTTTTAGAATTACACAAAACCAGACTTATTCAGGTGAAAGCTGCCCACATTTGCCTTTGGTCCCTGTGAAGGAGACCAGAGTTCCCCTAACGTTGAGTGGTATTTTTGGAATCTCTTAGCTTTCTCAGATACTGAATATATGGTATTTCCTGGATCCCCATGCTGAATCTAACAATCTGATGGTGTGGAGAAGGGGAAGAAAAACAAACTCTATGTAACTTCAATAGATACAAATTCAATAACTATTTTTTACTCTGATATCTGACTTCTATGCCTAATACTGAGTTATGTATCCCAGCAGAGATCTCATTCATTGTGTGATTTAATGAAAATAAGGGCCAGGTTAACAGTAAAACTAGGAAGTTATATGACTTTCATGGAGGTAAAAACACTAGTAAGGCAAATTGATATTCCTGCTTTTCCAGCTTTTGCATTCTGATTTTTACTAGATTTTTCTACTACACAGTCCCAGCTTCCTGTTCATTGTTTAAAGTGCTTCAACATCTTCTGATCAACTCTTGCCATTTCCTCCTGGAAACCTCCTGCCTGGGTCAGCAACTAGCCCAGGTATCTGGGATGAGTTCCCAAGGGAGATTGCACCATCTATGCCTCCTGACATCTGAACTTTATGAATACTTTCTTTGTAAAGACTTTTTTCTGCAAATCCTCAGCGGTGTGGGCAGGTGATTTGACACCCAGACACGTGTAGATCCCCAGGAGCACAAATGTGTAACAATTTTTTCATGGTGGTTTGTGAAATTCTGCTCCTTTGAAGTTTCAGTCACCTGCTTGCCACCAACTAATTCAATTACATCTTAGCAATTTTCCAGTTATATACCATGAACCCACCAGAGGAAACTTGGGAAGAAGACTTAAGATTGGAAAGAAACTCAAATTTTTGAATGGCTGAAAATGGAGTTCAGCTTGGCTTGGTTTCAGCTGTGTAGCCATTGCCTGTTGGATAACATTGCATTCTATTCCCTGCAATTTTCCATAGAAACAGCTGCAGGAGTGATAAAGACTGGCAAAATGACTCCATGGTTCCAGGAGGGATACTGTGAACATACTGAAACTCATCATTCAGCTTTCTACCAATTAACCTCTTCTTTATAAAGAAGAATTCAGTATGTATGAAAAAAACATGTAGCAGATGAATTTGCTTGGGAAATGGAGGCTTGTTTTTTTTCCAAATTAGCAAGATTCTGTAATATTGTACTTTGCATTTTTGTGTGTATGGAGCAACTGATTGTTTCTCCAAGTCCTTAGAGATGAGTTTCTTACTGATACACACAATAGTTAAACACAGAATTTTCATGAAAATTCAGTATTGAGTTAATTTTGATGAGGCCTCATGTTGATGAGGCTGGTGAGTTTTAATTGCAGGCTGCAAATTGAACTCTCAGCTTCTGAGTGAAACCAGATTTACAATAAGAAACCTCAAGTGCAAGAACAACGGACAAGCAATTCTGTTACAGAGCACACAAATGACATGGTGATTCACACAGATTTATCTAGCAGGGACTCCAGCAGAGAAGATGTATTTGAATTTACAAATGTGTATCACACAGCTGACTTTTTTTACTGTCATTTTTTTATGCTGGAAAAAATCTTTTGGGCTTTGCTATTTGGATTTCAATCCACTTTTTTTTTTTTCATTTGACAATGACAGTAGAAATTAAGGAGCTGTTAACAAATCTTAGAATTTTGTCTAATAAAATATAAAGCATAATACAGCTGAAAGGCATATAAATTAGTTCTTTCCTGGGAGAAGTGATATCCTATGGATTACAAATCAGAGCTAGAAGAGCAACTTCCATGAGACTCATAACCACTCCTCAAGAAATACAGTATCAGACTTGTTTGTTGGCAGCAAGTGTATAAATACTGAATGTGTTCTAAGAAAAATTAAATTAGATAAGCTCAGTTGCTTGAGAAAGCCACCTGAGGACTACAGAACTGAAGGATATTTTCCAGGTTCTTGCTCACAGTGTTTAGGGACTTCAAATGTTATTTGCAGCCAGAAGCATTAAAACCTGGTCATGGTGTCTTCTCTGCATGTTTCTGGCTGCTCAAGAGACCAGGAGTGATGCCTGGGAGAGGCTCATTGGGGTGAAGGGGCTGCTGCAACTCAGATCTGTGGGAGATGATCTTAAATATATGGGAGAAGTGCAGGAAATTGCTCTGGGCAACACCTGTCACTTCCTGGAGAGAAATGGATGGGAAGCTGTGTTTGGGCAGAGTAGGTCTTACCCTGAGTCATAAATGTTGGTCACAAACCTGGCTGAAGATCTGTGCATGCTCTGCAGGAATTGTGGTGGAGGTGGAGTTGGACAGGGTAGGGACCAGAACTTGTGGGAATGTGGAAATGCAAATAAAAGAGCAATTGGTCATACTGTTCAAAAAATAATTGGGGAATCAGTCCCTTCTTTACTCTGTGGCTTTTCTAGCTTGCCCAGAACCACTCTGGGTTTGCTGATCATTTTTTTCCTATAATCATGGTGCTGGATGGCAGGAGACATCTGTGTAGCAACATCTGGATTTCAGTCATCTTCAGTCTAAATAACTTACTTTCATATTAAACAAATCTTCTAAAAGTGATGAAAATAGTTTCTTTCGAGGCCAGATTGACAGCTTAATGTTGCTAGGTGGAATTTGGTAGTAGGCTGATTGTGTAGATGACTGATGCTGCCCCCAAAAGATAAATGTACAAAAGAAATTTAAAACAGAAAGGTTGACGTGATTATGATCTGGCCCGTGAATGGATTCTTAAGTCTTACTGTATTTACATATTTCAAAAGTGGAAGTATAGTGTGTGTTCATAATTATGTACTAAAATGGGCACAGTATTTTTCAGGATATTGTAATATAGAGGAGTTTTGGATAATCCAGGAAATTTTAGTACATCCAATATTTGCATATTCAAAGCTACCAACAGTGTGGCTTCTCCACCTCTGTTTGACTGTTTTGGTGAACACGTCAGGTTTAGCAGATCTTTCTTCCTACCCCTCATCCTCTGCCAATATCTCCAGTTCCAGGTTCTTTCCTGGCATAGAAATGGTGATCTAGAACCTGAAAAGTGGCCCTGCTATCTGATTAGCAGCTGATTAATGTAAATTTCTGTACCTTTGCTGGAACTTGAGAGCCCAGCTGGTCTCCTAGCACCTATCTTCAGAAACTGTCCCAGCTTTGTGTGATGATTGCTGGTTGGAGCTGCTGTCTGAGCCCAGCTCCGAAGGTGGGGTTGTGCTCCTGCTCTTTCCTTCCTCTTGTGCTCCTGGAAAAGCTTTCCCATGACAGGTTCGTTTCCTCCCCAGCTCAGACTTAATTGAGAGGGACAACATTGATACTTTATTATCTGGGAGGCTCTTTGAATTGCAGCTTTTTTTTTCCTAGAGTGATGGAAGGTGTCCAGAGCTGCCTGGTGTGAAGATGGGAATGAAAGACACAAGAACCTTAGGGGTGACGTTAAGCAGAGCAGGGCAGAGGGTTCCCATCTCAGCTGAAGGCAGGGCTCATTTGCAGTTTGGTTTCTATAGCAATGGAGCACAGCTTGGTTTCAAAACAACATACAGACAAGCCTTTCAGAGATTTTTGGTGAGTGCAAATGTATTTCTCAAGAGTGGTCTCAAAAACCTGTAAATGACACTTGTTAAAATTAAAGAATAAGCCCCGAGTGCATGATAAAGCCAAAGAGGCCACAGGTTAGAGCAGGCTCAAGCTAAAGAGCCACCAGGCAGCAAAGAGCCAGGGATTGCTGAACTTCCCCCAAATTCCTCATTGTCTGCTCAGAAATTGGCTGGGCACTCACTTATGGCTGGGAGGCAAAGTATCAGCAGTGGAAGGGAGAGGTGCTCAGCTGGAGCTGCTGACCCGCACAGAGGATGGAAGTGCAGGAGGAGCATCCTGAAGGGTGGCTGCAGGGCTCTGGGATGCTGGGCTGTTCCCTGGGCTTGTTGAAGGGTGGCTATGGGATTCTGGGCTGTTTCCTGGGATTAGCAGGATTCTTGGTATTTCTCATATAATTACATATGGTTTGCTTACCAGGAGTCTGCTGAAGATATGCAGTACAGAGTTGGTACAATTCTACTTTCGTGTTTGTTCTTTCTCTTCATAAGAGAAAAATCTCATGTTTGTTTGGTTTGCAATTAGTTCCTCCAAAAAAGATTCATTTCAAAGTGAGGTGTATGTGACTTTTGTTTCAACAGCAATGCAAAGTGAAGTTGTTTGTTTTTGCAAAGTTGAAGCTGTTTAAAGTTGAATTAGTGTATTGGTGAAGGATGGCCCAGAGAGAAATAAATCTGTGTTTCAGGAAACTTAATCCTTACAGGGCTGGTGACTGATCCACCACTTAATTCTTGCATCCAGACTTTCACTTAATTGTGCAGTGTTTAGGTAACTTTATTAAACCATGGCTCAAACTGTACATCATTTTAGTTCTCCTGTTAATGATTAATCATATGAGTCTGCTTTGTAAAACTTCAAGTTTCTTTCCTTTTTTTTTTTTTTTTTTTTTGGAAGGCTTTATATATCAGTGTTTGGGTAAAGCAAATGAGTATTAATGCAGACAATTATTTAATCAGGCTAAAACCTTTCACATTTTTAATTAAAGTTCTGACACTGAAGTAATAATTAAAATTTCAGCACTTAATAGACTCCTTTCAATAAGATGTGACTAGAGTTTCCCAGATGTGGCTTTTGGGGAAGTAGCCATGGGTTGCTTAAGGGCAGTCAGCAATTGGGGCAGGGCTGCCCAGGTTTGGTGGGCCTTTGGTGAAGGTTATTTTTAAAGTCTTTATAATGAACAGAATTGTTCATTTGTTACTGGAAGGGGAAGTGAGCAAGTTGTTAGTTAGGTCCCAGAATTTTTAAAACTTCACACTCCACTTAAAAGCACTAAGTTTGCAGGGGCAGGATTCTGCTTGTAATGTGAAGGTGAATGCTACAATGTTTGGAGAAATCCTAATTCAAAGTATCATCTTACTGTCAGGTTAGTCTGCTCTCAACCACAGAGTCTTTCTGCTCCTAGCCTTGCTGTTGGAAGTCAGCCTCTGGAAAATACTCTTACTTTAAGCTCTGCACACACAGAAGAACTTTGGGAACTCAGTAAATCATGTAAATTGCCTTGCTGTTCTTGCTGATTCCCCTTCCCAAGTGCATTGTCACCTATGTCAGAAATTGTCAAGGTTCCTTGTAAGATTAAAATAGCTGTGCTCAAAGGGATGTGAGGATCAAATATTGAAAATTCCATCTATCTGCTTTGTCCTTTCTTGTCTTAACATGGAGTGTAGGGTTTACCTTTCTGTGCTTTGACAGATGTGCAGTGTTAGTTGTAAAGATTTTTTTATTTTTATTTTTTTTATTATTATTATTTTTGGTGGGTGAGAGGGGAGGTTTGGGGTATCTTCAGCATGGCATTTTTTCAAACATTTTTCATGTGCTTAGGTGCATCCAAGCAGAAGTCAAGTTCCCTGCAGGTAGCAGATAAGGACCTACTGCCACCTTTTCACCCATACCAGCCTTTGGAATGCATAGTAGAAGAGACTGAAGGCAAGCTGAATGAACTTGGACAGAGAATTAGTGCTATTGAAAAAGCACAACTTAAATCATTGGAATTAATTCAAGGTGAACCTTTAAATAAAGATAAGATTGAAGAACTTAAAAAGAACAGAGAAGAACAAGTACAGAAGAAGAAGAAAATATTGAAGGAGCTGCAGAAGGTGGAAAGGCAGTTGCAGATGAAAACCCAACAGCAGTTTACCAAAGAATATTTGGAGACCAAAGGTCAGACAGACACACCACCTGCCCTGCAGCAGCAGTGCTCACTTGCAGGGGTCTTCCCAGAAGTGGAGGCTGATAAGGGTCTGCCAGAGGATAACTTTTCAGGGTTACCTCAGGTTGACACAATCTTGTCTAAAGATGATGAGCAACACCAGTCTCCACCACCTGCTGAACAAATAGAGTTTGTCCCCATCCAGCCTTTGCCAGCACCGCAATGTAATTTTTCTGGTAACTTAGGTTTTAATGGGACAGAGTCTCTTGAACTTCAGAAAGCATTAGGGAATCAGCAGAATGTAGGACAGCAGCAGCAAATTGCTGGGCAGGGGCTCTTAGTTCAAGAACCAGACGGATTAATGGTTGCCACTCCAGCACAGACGCTTACCGACACTCTTGATGACCTAATAGCAGGTGGGTTAAGAAATATACCTATTTTTGCATTAATTTGTGTGCTCAGTTTCCCTCTCTCTCCTTCCCTCCAAATACGTCTTGGGGTTTTCCAGTTTGGGAATACTTGCTTAAGAATAAAGTTCCTGATTAGTGCTATTAATCCTAACAGTGACTTCCAATTCTAACATGATACTTTTAAATATCTTTTTTTCCAAAGTGCAAAACTTCCTGTACTGGACACCTGTTTTAGCCCCTTTGGCCTCATCTTTTTCTGTGCTTCTTTGAAAAGCTTCATCATGAGTAATTAGTAGTGCCCATTAGGAAACCCAAAAGCACGACAGATTTATATCTTCTGTAGCAGGCTTATCAGTGACTTTCTTAAATGTGGTAGCCATCTCTAGAAAGAGCCAAATTGTTGTCACTTTTATGGACAAACATGTCCCTCTCCTTGCTGCTGGAGCTTAAGCACAGCCTGGAATCCGTGCACAACCACTCCATTCTGTGATGGCTCGTGTTTGCAGAATCCCTGCTAAACCCCAGGTGTTGTACAGGAATATCTGCTGGTTAGATGTTCCACATGGCCAAAACATGTCCTGTTAGCTGGATGAAAAGCAAAAACCCCAACATCCTTCCACGTGTTGGTGTGAAGAGGAATGGGAATGCCCACACATGGGGTTGTGTGAGTCCCCTTGTGCAGAAACAGGGATCACTTTGGGTGACTTCATGTCGTGGACTTGACTAGGATTGAGGTTTGCTGCTGGAGGTATGTAGGATATAGCCAGTGTTGTTTGGTCTGGAGTTGTTTTTTTTTATTCAGTGTTTTTTCAACTTTTCTTTGTACCTTGTGCCTGTACCCCTGCCCATTATTTTCCTGTCTGTCTCCCCCTGCCCCTCCCGTTTCGTAGTCACTGCCATGTCCTCTGATGTCAAGGCTTGTAGAAGTGTGCAGTGAGATCTTTGGCCAGCCATTCCTGGGAGCCTTTGGAATGGTAATTGCATCAAGCTGATGCAAGTCAAGACCACTTGTGACTTGTAGCCTCCTGTGGAACCCAGAGTTGGTGGAGTAGTGGGGTGGTTGTACCAGCTCCCATCCTTTCCTTGCTGTAATTCCAGTTGTTTTATAGAGCATCAGTTTTAGTTCCCCCTGTTCTGGCATGGTGAGCCTCCCTCCCTGCTCCGTGGTGCTCTTCAGAATACTCAGCCAAGTTTAAAACATTTTTATTACTCAAAGTTTTAGTACTAGAGTGTATAAGGAGGAAAATTTGATTGGGTAACACAATAATAATAATCAGCAAGGGATTAATCTTTGGAGTAGATGCTGTTGCTGAGAGTTGATCATGTCTGGCACAAGGCCATGGTGTCTGTACCCTCTCGTGGCCAGCAGCTCATTCTACAGCCACAAACTCAGTGTCCCCACTGTGAAAAGTGTTGCAGTCCAGCTGAGTGTGAGAACTGTGCTGTGGGAAAAAAGATTGCAATAGACATTGTTGAATAGACATTGGTTTGCTTCCTGAAAACAGCTACTGGTTTTGCTAAGTAATTAAAGACATGTTTTGCTAAGACATGAGATTTACTGATTTCAAAAATCACTACAAATAGCAGCTTCTTCTGCATTAGAAACAACATTTACAGAAATGTAACTTGAGGAGTCTTTAGCTTTTGAGTTCCAGAGGCATTTGCAAAAATGTACTGAGATTGCTTTATTGAAATATATTTTCTTCTGAAATTCATAAGTTTTTCACTTCCTTCCCCTCAAAAAAAAATTGTCACAAGATAGATATCTTTCTAACTTTGTAAATCCAGACTGTGTAAAAGTGGCCTCTATGTAAATTATAATCCTACTGTATCTCAGATTTATAGCCACATGAAAGCAACTATAAATTTACTCATACTCTGGTCTCCTTGTTCCATATCTAAAATGGACTTTTCCCACAAACTTACCCATTAGTCCTTAATTTTATAGAGAACTTCTGAGCAATAAAAACTGTTACAAGATCTGTTTTTATATGCCCGCTTCAGATGCCAGGTAAAATGGTTCAGGAGCTTGTGTCTGGTGCATGGGAAGCCTGGGTTTTAGGGAGTTTGTGCCCCACACTTGGGATGTCATTGAAGGCTCCCTGATCCCAGTGCTGGAGCTGCAGTGATGTTAGTGAGTGACTCTGGGTTTAGAGGAGGAGGTATGAGCATTTTTATTCCTTCTGAGGATTTCAGTTTGGGTGGGGACTGCGTCAGAAGAACAGAAATTATTTTTCCCTCTGTCCTGAAATACCTTTGAGTGTTGCTCTTGGCAATATCCAGAGGAGAGCACGGAGATGCTCCAAGGGCTGGAGCCCCTCTGCTCTGGAGCCAGGCTGGGAGAGCTGGGGGTGCTCACCTGGAGAGGAGAAGGCTCCAGGGAGAGCTCAGAGCCCCTCCGATGCTCCAGAGGCTCCAGGAGAGGGACTTGAGACAAGGATCTGGAGGGACAGGACACAGGGAATGGCTTCCCACTGCCACAGTGCAGGGTTAGATGGGATATTGGGAAGAAATTCCTCCCTGTTTGGGTGATGAGGCCCTGAGGTTGCCCAGAGAAGCTGTGGGTGCCCCTGGATCTCTGGAAGTGTCCAGGGCCAGGTTGGACAGGGCTTGGAGGAACCTGGGATTGTGGAAGGTGTCCCTGCCATGGCAGAGGGTAGAATGAGATGAGCTTTAAGGTTCCTTCCAACCCAAACCATTCTGGGATTCTGTGATGTAGGAGGCAAATCTTTCCAAGCCCCAGCTGGGACCAGTTGTAAGGGAGAACTTCAATATCTGTAAAGCTACAAATTTGTATTTTGCTGACCAGCTTAACAGTGACAACATACATAAATGGAGTATTTATGTTACAATTTTGCTGGCAGGATGTGTCAGCTGTGAGGTACTTAGGTGGTGGATGTCAAGGTGCAAAGTGTCAAAGTGAAGCAGCTCTTTCCACTCCAGAATATTTTGTTTGTAATGGAATTTATTTTGATGCACTGCTGCAAAAATCTTGCACCTAATAATACATTAAAGGTGTGACTTATTGCAGTCAAAATTTTAACCAGGTTTACAAAAGAGATAGACTTGGTGCAGCTTAGAGTGGGAAACCAATTAATTAATTTGGAACACTGCTATCATTTTCATTACTCAGTATCAATCTGGTTTCTTGGAGCCTCTTGTCTTGCATATTTGGAGTTTCATTTCAGTTCATCTTCTGCATTTTCCATTGTAAATTTCTTAGGTGTAGTATCTGAATTGAGGCTTTTTTCTGGTTTAGGGTATTAAAGATGAGGAACTTTCTGTGTTGCTGAGGTTTGTCTCTAGTTGGAATATTTTTCTCTTTGTTTTGCTCAGCTGGTATTTTTAGTCAAGAGACTGTGTGTGCTTTTCTGTCCCACTCTTGTCCTGTGAGCTGATGTTCCAAACTGAAATTTCAGGTGTGTTCTGAGAAACTTTGTTGCTTGGTTCTGACATTCTGGTTATAGTGGGTGATACAGAATTATGGTATGTTAAGGTAAGGATTTGGAAGGTAACATCTGAGTTACTGTGTTTGGAGTAAAACTGGTTACTGGGACAAACTGGAGTGAGGAATGGTGAGCCATGAAAGGAGCTGCAGTTACCAACATGCAAAAGCCTCTGCAGGTTACTGAGAAGCTGCCTGGACAGGCTGGAAGGCTGCTCAGACATGAAAAAGGATGATTCTCTCTGTCCTGAAAATCCCGGTTCCTTTGAGGAAAGAGGAACTGCAATCTAAGTCCAGTATTCCTGAATGCCAATGCTCATGTCATGACAGCAGTTGGGTAGCCACAGTTTCAGCCTACAGCTGAAATCTCATCCAGAGCTGCTTGCTGCAGGTACTGTCAATGCTCCAGAGTTGTATTTGGATAAAATACCAAGTTCTTGCTTTTTGTTTTACTCATGTTTCCTTTACTATTTTTTCATAACTTTGGAAATAGTCATCCATGTCTTTAAAGACCAGCATTCAGCTTCCAACTCATACAAACACAGACCCTTTGGAACATTGCAAGTCCTTTGTAGAACATGAGAAACCTGGATTTTTGTCATGTGTGGGATAATTTTTTTCTATAAGGAAGTCTTTTGAATATTAAAGTCTATGGACACATCTAAAACCTCTGTCACAAAATTGGTATTTCTCTGGAGTCAAGGGCAAGCAGTGTCAGTGCTGCTTTCACTGCTAGGCTGTGGCACCACAGATGTTCTGTGTTAATGCCATGTTGGAACCATTGCTGCAAGGTCATTTTCAAGTTTAAAATCTGTATTTTGCTGTGTAGCTAGAGCTGGGATAAATCAGCCCCATGAAACTGGAGGCAGAATTTCTCAGGCTTTTTCTGCTCCACAGATCACAAATTATGCTGCTGCTCCATGGGTCCAGCTTGCCAACCACACTGAGGAAATAAAAAATAGCATTCTGAAAAATCCTGCCATTTTGTAAACTCAGCAGTTATACAGGGGGTGATTAATTGGTGGATGTTGTAGGAATATTTGTTAGATTTTTATTTTAAACCAGATTGTAGGGTATCAATGCAGGGTTTATCTTAATTTCTACTGCCTTTGGTGTTCTTTCTCATATTTAATATCATTACTGTGCACATGAAGTGCTTAGTGCACACTCATATGTTTCAAACACATGATGAAAATCTAAAGTATGCAAGAAATACTTTGATATTTTCAGTCATGGTTGTGCAATACAGAGAATTTGTGGAACCTGTGACAACAACACTGAATATATTACTTTAAGACCCTTAATCTGGCTCCAGTGGAGTCCCTCTGCACACCCTGCTCTGCATGCACAGCATGTGCATGTGGTTTTATGTGTAACTGAAAAAATTGAGCCAGTGTCTTCCACTAGGAAGGACCAGCTTGATTTAACATAAATCCTTAACAGGGTAATATGGTGTCTATATTTTAGAAGGAGTAATCTGTAGAAATCCAGTTATATCTTGCACTTCAATGCATTAAGCAAGAAAATAATCATGTTATATTAATTAATGCTCATTTGCTGCTATAAGTGATAATCCATAGTGAGCTTTTCTATTTGAAACTTTTAATACAGATCTGGTTTACTCATGAAAGTTATAGCAGGAATTCAGATCTGGTACTTCATTGCTTAAACATGGTGACCAAGTGTTAATGCCAATTTTGCCTATGCACTAAGGAGAAGTGTTTGCTTAAAAAATACAACTGAAAATGGAACCTCCCCAGATTTCAGTGAACCCCCCTGCCATGTGTTAGAAGCCAATGGGAGTGACCCATCCTGCCCTGCTTCAGTCTGTGTTTCCTTTGTCAGGCACTGGCAGCTCTATAGGCTGAGTCAGTGATGTTAATGGTCATGTTAATGGGGCTTTTCTATGACTTTACCATCTACACCACTTTCCTGTGAGTAATTGCTGGTGTGTAATCTGTCAGTGGAATGAGGAAGGTTGAGCTGGTTTGTAAAATTTTTTTCTCTCAGCCATATACAGGTTTGAGTTCATCCTTCATCTTCCCTTAACACTTGGACAAAAGCAAAATGCTGCTGCTGCTTGTTTCTTACCTGTAGCTGTTAGTGTTTTCCTTTAGTTGCTTCTTCCAGAATGCTGCTAAATCCTGTGTGTTTTGGAATGACTAAAGCTCACTGGGTATTCCAGCTGATGAGGATACACAATAGAGACATTGGGCAATCCAGCAGTGACAATTCTTGTCAAACCCAGTTGCTCTATCAGCAGGGATTACTGAAGCTAAAGCACACAGGGAGTCAGTGTGTAGGTGTGTTACACCTTCCTGGCAGGTAATCCCAGCTGATTACAGAGATCCAGACTCCACTTGGACTCTCATCAGCTTATAGAGCCTAGCAGGAGTCCTGGCCCTGCAGTGCATGTCCAGGAGATTTCTCTGCTTGTTGATTTAAAATTAGGTGAAGAAAATCTGATTCTCAATTATTTTTTTTTTACTTGTTATATTAAAAAAAAAAAGAAAGAAAAGAAGATAAAGTTGCATTCCTCATGTTCCTGAGCAATGCTGGATCTTCAGGATGACATCTTTTACAGGCTGTGCATCAATCAGAATAAATTTTAGGGAGCACAGACAGTTTTCAGCTTTCTTATTTTTGTTGACTGCCCCCTCCTGTCTGCTTCCCTTCCACTTTCCTGGTTTGGTTTAACTCTGAGACATGATTAGTAATGTGAGTAGCTGTCAGTCATTTTGTTCTGAAGACTTTCTCTGGAGGCTAAGTGTGCACTAACCTTTATGTGAAAAAAATTGGGATTGCAGAATAAGACTATATTTTTGAACATTAGGTTTATGTGTTAGTGATAAATAATTTGCCTGCTTAAACTGAGCATATGATTGAACTATTTAACAGTGAAAGCTACGATTAGAAAAGGGTAACTAATCACCTTCATAATTCACACTTGTATTGCATACAGACTAATTCATAAAATTATTTTCTAACTTACCACAGTTTGGAGACGATGCTTACACTGTTTAACTGCCTCAAAGCTGCTTTTTGTTTCTAGGAACATTCCATTTGTTTCCCCCGTTACTGTTTTGATATTAGACCATTGCAGTTTTATGAAACATAACATTTTTCATGTAAAGTAGGACATTCCTAAGAGTGGATTAATAAGCTGGTGTTCATTTTCAGCTGTGAATAGCAGAGTGCCCAGTGGCTCCACCAGCTCCTCGCACACTACGGAGTCCCCGACGCCCGAGCCCTGCCCGCAGGCAGCCAGCAATGTGCCCCCACAGTCTGTGCTCCCCATGTATCCATCCGTGGACATCGATGCACATGTGAGTAGTGGAGGTTAGCTTGGAGTGGACTTGCTTAAAAAAAAAATCTAGTAGTGTTGTAGAAATATTAAAGTTGTTTTTATTTTTCATTCCTGAACATCTCTGTCTTTCCTATGGGTGAAGACTGAAAGTAATCACGACACTGCGCTGACCCTGGCGTGTGCAGGGGGGCACGAGGAGCTCGTGTCTGTGCTGATCGCCCGTGGTGCCAATATTGAGCACAGAGACAAGAAGGGTAAGTGAAATAACACAGTTTGACACTGAACTACACCTTGAAACAGTGACTTTCAAAATGTGAGCTGCATTCTTTCACTTCGTGTAGTAATGTTGGTCATACACAGCCAGTGAGCTGCTGTCTGCACCTGAGTGGGATCTTAAGCAGATTTGTGAAATGTGAGGCACTTCTGTCCTTACAACTCACCTTCTACAAATGACCTCAGCAAGCTGATGGGGGTAACCAGCCAATCTTGGCTGTCAGGGCTTGAATGGTGGCAGTTGTCATGTTGGGTATCATTCTTCTCAGGAACAGAGTTCAGTAAAATCTCACATCTTGTAGAGCTGAGAGAACAAAACCACCACGCCACGTGTGTTGGAGCTCACACTGACCACTGGCAGTCAGCAACACTTGCAGGGCTGATGTGGTCACTGGTTGGAGCTTAATTTAACAGTAATTATGTAGAAAACTTCTCCAAGGAGAGGAGCTGGTCAGAACTTAATCCAAACTGATCACTGCAAGCACTGTTTAAATTTTTTTTGAACAGCCTTTGGCTGGAATCAGAGCCTCGATGTGACAGAGACAGAAGAGGGTTGGAAAAGGCTCTGAGATTGTTCATACACAGACTGGTTCTGGCATCCTATTTGCTTTCCCTGTTTTTTCCAGCAGGAAACCCCCAGTGTGAGGAAGAGACATGATTAATAGAAATCATTGTGAATCAACCCAATTGTGCATTTCTGCTCCTTAGTAATACTTATGAGATACTCAAGGTTGCTTTTTAATGCAATCTCCTGTTACTAGGTTTCACACCTTTGATTCTGGCTGCAACTGCTGGACATGTTGGTGTTGTGGAAATCCTTCTGGACAAAGGTGGGGATATAGAAGCGCAGTCGGAGCGCACGAAGGATACTCCGCTTTCCTTGGCCTGCTCCGGTGGACGCCAGGAGGTACAGACTTGTCCTCAGAGGCTTGAGTTGTTACTTACAGATAGGGGTTTTTTGTAGCCTTGAGTTTCTTCTGTTGTTGATACATCTGACATTTTTCCTGGAAGGTTTTTCCAGTGTAGCTAATTAAAGGTTTTTCCCTCTTCCAAGAAAGGAAGAAGAAATTTAAGACCTTTTTCTTCTGTCCCTTGCCTATCCCAGTTTTGTTAGTTAGTGATCATGGTCACTTGTGATAACTTGTGGTCTTTCTTCAGTCAGTGTATCCTCACATGGTAAGTACTTCTGTGAGGAAGGCAGATACTTCTTGAATAACTTTTTTCACTGAGCACTTCCTTTATCCATCTTCCCCGTTCCCAAACCTGAAACAGCTGGTGCAGGCACACAAGGAGAGAAACTGGGATATTGTGTGGGCAGTATATTGCTTTAGTGACAATGCACAGGGCTGATAAGTGCAGATGCAATGCAGGACACATTGTACCTGTCTTTAAGGATGTTTCAGAGTTCTGTCAGATTTGTATGTGTTGTTGTCCAAATAAGATTTGTGAAATCCTTCCTATTTCAGTCATGGGCATAGTACCTTAGAAGATGGCATGGAGATGGCCAAGAGCTCTTGTAGTAGATTAATATAAGGATTAAAATAGTTGGCCAAAATTGGACAGTTTCAGTTTTACTTTTGAATTGCAGATCTTTAACAGGAAAAGTGCTTCTCATAAAAAAAGGCAAGATCAGCATAGTAGTAGTAGCATTATATATTGAACAACTGAAGTGTTCTGTTTTTCCTCTTTATTTTTTTTTCTTTATGCCAGAATTTACCTCTTATGTTTCTGGCTTAGCAAGAGAGCCCTTTTTTTTGGTTTGTTTGGAAATTACCTAGCTTATGTTAATAGTAAATTGAGGCCCACTTAAGTACAGTACATCACGAAAATATTTTCATTTTCTCCCCTTTTATTTCTCTTAAGCAACTTCTATTACAGGAATCCTTCCTCACCCTCATTCCATTAACATCAGTCACTCTGATTTTTACCACTTTTTTGGGGGGGGAAAGTTCATATAATACAAATGGCCAAGCTTGGCTCAAGTGTCATTTGAATTCAAGTTGTGAGATGAGTTTTTTCTGAAAGAGATGCTCAAACATTGTGAGACATTATGGGAGTAGGGTAGATTTGTAGATTTATTATTTGCAAACTTAAGATTCTCAGGAAGAGCTTCACTTTAAAGCCTTGCAGTTTTATTTAGGTAAAACAATCTTTCTGGCAGACAAGTACTCAGCTGCTGGGGTCATGGGCTGTGGGGACTACAGAGATAGGGAAAGGTCAGGCAGAAGAGGGTGGAGATTTTCCTATGGAATCTTGTCTGCTGACAGAGGAAACTGGTAGCACTTTAGAAAGTTTGTGATAACATCCCCTCAGTCCCTGGATAAGAGCAAAGACCACAATATGTCTGTTAATACTCGTCCTGTCTTTTCAGGTTGTTGATTTGCTGTTGGCCCGGGGAGCAAATAAAGAGCACAGGAATGTGTCTGATTACACGCCGTTAAGCCTTGCTGCATCTGGTGGCTATGTTAATATCATCAAGATTCTTCTCAATGCTGGGGCAGAAATTAATTCCAGGTAATGTACCATGTGACCAGCTGAGCTGCAGTGTGGCACAGGCACTCCCTGTTGGCTCCATCCTGATGCACAGGTTGGAATCAGACCTCCTTGCAACAGTCTTTTTACACTGATGACATCTTCTGTGTTCATGTTATCTTAGTGCTTTTAAATCCTTTACTATCACAAACTCCATCTGACTTATACCTAAATTTTAAGGGATTGTAGTTTACAAACCTATTATTTCCCTTTTCCATCATTCTGAGGTCTGGAAGTCAAACTATTTCCAATAGAACCACATCAAGGGAGCAGCCAAGTGCTCAGGGCAGCTCTGCGTGTTTGAAGATGTCTTTTTCAGGCAGAGGAACAAATTTACACAGCAGTGTCTCTTAAGCCTGCTCTCTATTAGTTTTAAGAGAACTTACATATATATTCTAACACTAGATAGAGCAAGAGAACTCTTAACTAGGGAAAGTTCAAGCTGAAGCTGCTCTAGAAGCAAGTTTTTCTTAGGAAAAATCAGATGTAGTTTAAGGCTTATGTCTGCTTCAGCCATCAGAATGTCTGGCAGCTGAAATGTATTTTCCTTGTTTATAAATTGCAGTTGTCTATTGCATATAGTTCCTCTGGTGGTTTCTCCTAATTAATTAAAAATGCTACTATTTTAGGTCAGTGCCTATATTTTGTGTAGGTTATATGTTCCTTTCTGACTTCCAACAAAACATTTTGTTGCTCTTGTATACAAATACATTTCCCAGAGCTTTTCTTGGGCCGTGGGCACTGCAGTTTGTTTCTTTCCCTTAGGACTGGCAGCAAGCTGGGGATTTCTCCTCTGATGTTGGCTGCTATGAATGGCCACGTCCCTGCCGTGAAGCTGCTGCTTGATATGGGCTCTGACATTAACGCCCAAATCGAGACCAACCGCAACACAGCCCTCACCCTGGCCTGCTTCCAGGGCCGGGCAGAGGTGGTCAGTCTGCTTTTGGACAGGAAGGCCAATGTCGAGCACAGGGCAAAGGTAAGTGGGGGACTGGCCTTTCCTTCTGACTTACTGCCTCTGAATCATCAAGTTTCTTCAAATTTTCCTGTAACTTTGAGCCTCTCCGGGCTCAGAGGAGTTATTACATCAGAGCACTTAAATGTTCTGAAATAAGTGTGGTTTCTTCTAAAAAATAAAAAAAGCATCAATGATGATGTATTTTTTGCACTAGGGAAAAGCTGACTGGTCCTTCTGAGTTTATAATGAAACTTAGATTGACTCTTGTCTAGACTTTTTCAGGTTTAAACTAGACGTGATACTCAGTAACAGAACAGATACAGATATTTTTACATGCAAGTGAAGTCTAGGCAGGAAGAGAATAGTGTTGCTTGTGATTCTCATATAGAACAGACTTCTTGTCTACAACCAAGTAGTGCAGTCAAACTTTGTAAAGCTTTTACGTTGCTGTAGAACCCGTGGCTTCAGTACTGTGACCTTCTGTGCCTCTGAAATGCTCCACAGGTCCCATCCTTTGGTGCTCTGGGACAGCTTTGTGTCTCCTGCCATAAAGCAAGCTTAAAGCTTGTGTAGACAGCCAGACTGATTTCCCCAGCACAAAGGAATTTTTGGTAACTCCTAAGGCTGCTGAAATAATTGCTGTGTCTGTCTACCCCGCCTGCTTCTGGAATGACTGTGGCTGGAGAAAAGGGGATATGGATAAAAGCCAGCTCTCAAATGGTCAGTTGGGCATGTTAGCAGCTGGTGTAAGTTTTTTTAACAGTCTGACCTGGCAACTAAGTTGGGCCCAGATCAGTCTCAGTGCCAAGGGAGGCTAGAGAAAAGCTATAAAGCCAGTTTCTGAGTATTTTTGTAGAAACACTTGTGTCTTCATTTGAATCTGTTCTAACCTCTGTTGTAGAGATGTTGTTATAAACTTTGCATTTGCTGTTGAGACAGGTATCTGGTGGTGCTTAGTCAACAGTTTGCTTGGGTTTGTATAAATCAAAGCCCAAGAGTGTTTGGGTTTTGGGTTGGTTTTGTTTGGTTGGTTTGTGTGTGGGTGTTTTGTTTTGTTGTTGGGGGCTTTTTTGGTTGGGTTTTTGGGGTCATTTTTGAGGAAGAGACTGCTTGAAGTTAGGCTCCTAAACTAAATATAAGCAGCTAAATAAAAATCTCATTTCCCTTTGTAGGAATCATTTATGTCTTATCTGAAGTATTTGTGCAGATTTCACAGAGTAACTCGTTCTCTTTGCACAGACTGGTCTCACACCTCTGATGGAAGCAGCTTCAGGAGGCTATGCAGAGGTTGGAAGGGTTCTCCTTGATAAAGGAGCAGATGTGAATGCCCCACCTGTGCCTTCCTCAAGAGATACAGCGTTAACAATTGCAGCTGATAAGGGCCACTACAAGTTCTGCGAGCTCCTCATTAATCGGTAAATTGTTTCTTCTCATTAGGTGTTTGAGGCCAGAGTGGGTGGGGCTCTGAGCAACCTGATCTGGTGGGTGGAGCTTTCAGGTCCCTTCCAACCCAAAGCAGTTATGACTAATGGTTAGTGGCACATTTGTTCTGTATTCCTCTGTGGCAAGGCTGTTCTTGTTCACATTACCTCATGCACCTGAGAGCAAAGGGAATGGGAAGCTTTGAAAATAGGATGTTAAATCTGTCCCCTACTCTTCAGTGTTATCCTGGAATATGTCATTATTGCAGTGTTAATTAAGCAAAGCAGGCAGCTGGGACCAAAGGCAGGCAGACAGTGTCTGGCTCGGACAGCTTGTTTGTATATCAATCCAGCAACTCCCACGTGAGCATTTCCTCACTGGCACTTGGGGGCAAAAGCCTGGAAGTAGCTCTTGAGCTTTTCAAGCATAACCCAGTGTGCTGCTCAAATCTCAAGGGGCTGCTTTGACCTGTGGGTAGTCACCACACTGCTAATTTCAAGGTTTCTGGCTACATATCTTTGGTGCAGTAGGTGACATGAAATGAGTGTTCATTTCTGTCAGGGAGGTTTAAATATTCCCCTTGTCACTACCCTGCACATGAAACAGCAAAATTCAGGGACATTTATTAAGTTATATACCAGTTGTGCTCTGATATTTTGTGATCTTGCTCTCTGACTCCCACCTTTACTCATCCCATTTCTGGGTTTGTGTTTCAGAGGGGCACACATTGATGTTCGTAACAAGAAAGGAAACACCCCGCTGTGGCTGGCAGCCAACGGGGGCCACTACGACGTGGTGCAGCTGCTTGTGCAAGCAGGGGCAGATGTGGATGCTGCAGATAACAGGAAAATCACCCCTCTTATGTCAGCATTTCGCAAGGTAGGAGACCAACTTTTTTATGTCTTCAAAGCAACGCTTCTCGTTTCGTCTTGAGTCTGAATGCTTGGTTTTAGAAGAATCAAATATAACATGGCAAAATTACTGCTTTGATAAAATACCTGCTTCAAAGTCATAATTACTGTACTTAACTAAGGTCCAGTTTTTGAGAGTTCAAAAACTTGGTTCCATAAATGATGTTAGCTTTATCATTTCCAGTTGTACACTGTGCAGAAACTTTGATTGGTTGAGATTTTCATATTTCTGCAGTCTGTACTGCTCATTTCAGTTCTGCTTTGGAGATGAACACAATACCGATCTGCAATAAGCTGTCCTCATTCCTTTGTGCTTCTCTTGCTCTGTTCCTATCTGTTGTGATGGGACACTGTGTAGTCAGCTCTTCTGTCACCCACTGCCTCTTCTTAGCAGGAAGAACATTGCTTTGGGATGGTTCCATCAGTTGTGATGTTGGGTGCAAGGAGCATAAACAGTGGAATTTATTAACTGTAGCTCCTTTGCCTTTTTAACAAAATAGCAAATAAGTATGCAGCATTTTTGACAAACAGAAATGCTGAGCTTGCCCCTGTTTTGACACTGCCTTGCTTTCACATAACTTCAGAAGCAACAGTTGGGTGCTTTGTGTGGTTGCACAGTGTACCCTGGGAGCAGAGGAATGTGATTGCCAGGATGACATTCAGGTGGCTCAGTTTCCTGATCTGACTTAGGCTGTAATTGAACAGTCTAAGTCTGCTCCATGGGGTGAGTGGCAAGAGAGTGGATTGGGTGATAAATGGTGTCTAAAGAGAGTTGTCTTGTGTCTTAGTTGTTACTAAAACCATGAAGATCTACCTCTAGTCCTTGTATTTTTAAATAAAAAGTAACTTAGGGAAGAGCTTGTCTGTGCCACCAGTGCTGTCAGCACTGAGCAAACAGGCACTGCCCTTCTTCCTAAACAGCAGCTTACCAGAAGTGTTCTTGCTTATTTTCAGTGTTTTGCATTGAACTAAGAGATATCAAACTTGTATTTTTGATGATGAATATTGACTATAGTATACAAAAGATGAGAATTTTCTTTGGTGTTCTAGGGGCATGTGAAAGTAGTTCAGTTCCTGGTGAAAGAAGTGAACCAGTTTCCTTCAGACATTGAGTGCATGCGCTACATAGCGACCATCACGGACAAGGTGAGTTGGCCTTGGGGACAAGACCCTGGCCTGACCTTCCAGCAAAAATAACCATGGGAAATTCTTAAAAGTTCAAAAACTGAATGTACATGTTTATTCACATATGTCTGATTTGGAGATTTGTGCATGTCCTCTTTTTAATACAGCACTTAAAAAGTAAATCAGCATTAGATCCCATTCTGTGAAGTAGTTAGTATGTTTGTGAATATAGGGGAGCTAATCTCGTGTTAGTAGAGCAAGTCTCACCCCTCAGTTGTTGTTTATTACAGTGGTAGTAAGACAAGCTTGCATTTCAGGACCTGTTGAAGAAGTGTCACCAGTGTGTGGAGACAATTGTGAAAGCTAAAGACCAGCAGGCTGCAGAAGCCAATAAAAATGCAACTATACTGCTGAAGGAGCTAGACCTGGAAAAAGTGAGTAGATAATTGCTGTTGTGTAACAGTGTTTGAACTGTGTGTGAATCTCTAGGCTGCATTTGGTGCTTCTTTGGGCAATCTTTATGCTCTGACTGTGTCTGTGTTCCTTCCCCTTATCTATCACACAAGTGAGGCACATGCTGAGGGTGGCAAATCAGAACAGACTTCTGCTTCAGCCACTCCGTGGTCCTTTTCAGGAAAGCTTGGACTCACCAGTAGTTCCTTAGGCAGTAGCTCTCTGGGATCACCTCAGCAGAGAGGAGTAAGGGAGGTCTCCAGTCTCATGGAATGTTTCTGTGGGTGTAAATAGTCCATAAGCATTTTATGGACTTGGAGTTGAGCAGATAGTGGAGCAAATCCCCTTCTCCCTTTGCTGAGAATACTGCAAATTGTTCTAGAGTAACACACTCTTGAGTGAGCTCTCTTAATGGAGGTTCTTACAGTTTTTGACAAGTTCCACATTAGTTTATTGAATTTTCCAGGTTGTGGACTTGTTAAGCACACATCAGTTGCTGTGCACAAATAGTGCAGCAGATGAGTGATTCCACATATTTTTAAAAAATGGTTAAAATTAGAGGCATTGAGTGCTGGCTTTTGAATCAAAAATGTGAGCATCACACCAAAAATATCACTGAGCTTATTAAATGTTTGAGAAAAGACTGAGAAGAAAAGATCTTCCAGTAAAACTGTATTTTTTTTAGTACTTCTATTTTGGTTATTACTTTGTTATCATTTCTTAGAAGTTTTGGGACCAGCTAGTCCTGTTGTTGCATAAGGTCTGTCCAGTTTCTATGTAATGATTCATTATGTGCCAAAGTCATTCTAGTTCATTGTGCTCTCTCATCTTCCCCCCAGATTTCTAGGGAAGATCTGAATTATAATTTAGTCTGTGTGAAAATTTTTAATTTGGATTTTTTTCTCCTACATAGTCAAGAGAAGAGAGCAGAAAACAAGCTCTTGCAGCCAAAAGGGAGAAAAGAAAGGAAAAGAGAAAGAAGAAGAAGGAGGAACAAAAAAGAAAACAAGAAGAAGATGAAGAAAACAAACCTAAGGAAACCCTGGAACTACAAGAGGATGATGATGAAGAAGAAAACGATGATGAAGGTAAAGAACAAATGTTTCTTTAAAGGGATGCCACCTTTAACCATCAAAGTAAAGGAATCTGTTTCAAAGCTGCTCTCTCGTATTTGACAGTGTTGCATGGCTGCTGCCTGGCAAAACTCCTTTGCTCATTTTTTCACCCCCTCCCTTGTTCACAAAAGTCACTCTTGGAGGATTTACAGCTGAATTTGGTGCTAGTCTGACAGCTCAGCAAGGAACATAACTTCATCTGTAGTGTATTCAGTGAGGGCACTGACTTAGGTATTTTGTGAGTTCTGATTGTATATAAACTGCTTTTCTTCCAGTGGAGCAAGAAGTTCCTATAGAGCCTCCAAGTGCAACTACTACAACTACAATTGGAATTTCTGCAACTTCAACTACCTTCACAAATGCCTTTGGGAAGAAGAGAGCTAATGTGGTGACTACCCCCAGCACAAATAGAAAAAATAAGAAAAATAAAACGAAAGAGACTCCTCAGAATATGCAGATAATTTTGCCAGATCAGCATATATCTCTAGCACAGCAAAAGGCAGATAAAAACAAAATAAATGGAGAGCCAAGAGGTGGTGGTGCAAGTGGGAACAGCGATTCAGATAACTTGGACAGCACAGATTGCAATAGTGAAAGCAGCAGTGGAGGGAAGAGCCAAGAGCTGAACTTCACAATGGATACGAACTCCTCGGAGCGGCGCTATGCCTCACTGCTCATCCCCTCTCAGGAAGAAAAAAACAGCACCTCTGCTTCCAAGACACCAACAAGGTGAGACTGCTCTGTTCCTTCCCTGTTGTTTTACCAGGTTCCACCTATGCCTGTGTCAATTCTCTGTAGCTTAAGCTCTACACCAACTGTACATTCCCAGAGCCTAGAGAGACTGAGGCTGCTTTATTTGCATAGCTGTGTTAAGTTTGTTGAACACAACCTCTTCAAAATCTTGTAAGAATAAGATCTTTTGGCATTGTTGGCTAGTTTTTAATACTACTTGAGAAAAATGGCCTTTTCTCTCTGCACTTTTTAAGCATTCATGTTGCATTGTCAGCTTTGTTAGAATAGGTCTTAAAAGTGAATATGCTGGGAAATTAATAAGGAAGTGCCAGCTTTGCTTATCATTCACGTACAGAAGTGGTTTTGATTGTTTTATGGTTTCATCATTAACTTGTTTGACTTGCGATCTCTTTCTTTTAAGGAGAGAAGAAGTTGATGACTCTGAGCATTTCACCTGCCAGGTTGATGGCCAGTTTGATATAACCTTGTCAAGCCAGAGGTGAGAGTCACAAGAACTCAGGGAACTTACAGGGGCCACATAAATGGTTCAGAAGGTCATGCAATTGCCTGGGAATGTGCTGATAACTTGTACAACACCACTTTCTGAAGAAGTCATTGGTCTGAATCAGAAAGTTTAGATTCCATATGGGTCTGCAGTCTTTGTTTTTACATCTAAGTAATACAAGTCTGATCCCCCATGGTTTTGTTCTCTCTTTCCATTATCTGCACTAAGGGAGGGGAGAGGGCAGGGAGGTTGATCTGCAGGACACTGGGCTGACAGAGAGGCCATCTTCAATAAGAACACAGACATTGTGGCATCAAGAAGGGCAGTGAGACAGGGCTGTTGTCAGACTCATTGAGATGCTTGTCTGGGAGTGGGAAGAGAGGATATTTTCCTGGTTTTCCCAGATTCAAGTTGGATGCAGAATGAGTGAATTCATTAACCCTTGTGGTTAGAGGATGTGTGTTTTGGGCTCCCATTAGGAGTGTTGATATTGGAATTTGTCTTTGTTTTCTTCTTCAAACATAGATTGTTTCTGTCTTGGACCTTTCATCCAAGGTTTGCTGCAAGAGCCTTGGGATCCTGTGCAGTTCACTGCAACAGGACAAGCCAATCCTTCTGACTCCTTGTTAGAGGTGGTTCTTCTGGAAACAATTCATGCTGTTGGTTTTAAGCTGCAGGAATGTAAACTGTATGCTGACATACATTTTATTCTGCAATTTGTAATCAGCACGTTTCTGTTCCCAGACTTGATGGTGAAGGTCATTCGAATTCTTTGTCGACTACTTATAAGGCTGTTTCCCTGCCTCTGAGCTCTCCAAATGTAAAGCTGAATCTGACCAGCCCAAAAAGAGGCCAGAAAAGAGAAGAAGGCTGGAAAGAAGTGGTTAGAAGGTAAAGACTTTAATACTATGCTTAAAAACTGTCTGTGAGCTTTTTTAGCTTGTAAATTATTCTCAAATACAGAATGTAGAGTAAAATTATATAACTGAAGAATTAACTTATAGGAATATCTACCTCAGTTTCTCTTGCAGTGCTGGGAAAACCAACTGCAGCCCTAATTTGTAGTAACTCCCTGCTAACTTAATGTGAACATGATATAAACATTGTATTTGGCATGAGAAAATAAAAAAACCCTGTGACTTGAGTGGAGTAAAGGATGTGGGGACAAGATAAAAGGGGAAGGGAGCAGAGGGCAGTGTAAAGCCCTACAGCAGATGATTGCCCATGAACTAAAGGCAGAATGGATCTGAGGAGAGGAGAGGCAAATGGCCACTTCAAGGCCAAAATTCATTGTACTTTGAGGTGACCTTGATCACTGACTCAGTGGCAAATTGTGTTACCTGACAGTGAATGCATAGAGGTACAGTGAGATTTGATGTTTGACTGTAAAGCAATCTTTTCCTTTGAAAATGCACTGGGTTTTACTGTATGGCCATTAACACCCCAGTATCTCTTCTGTAACCTTTATGTTGTCTGCTGCTTGGAGCTAGAATGATCTGGCTTTGCTTCTTTTTTGTTCTTTATCTAAAAGGAGTACAGCAGGAACATACCAATGTCAGATGCTTTGGGTGCACTTAAGAAACCCTCCTGCTTTTGTGTTCTGCAGTGGCAATGACTAGATGTGCTCATTTTTGGAGAATTTTAGTCTATGTGCAAAGAACATAATTGTACTGAGGGCTTAATGCATTTGGATTAGTGGAAGCCACAGAATGTTCTTAATAAAGGTTAAAAAGGCAGTTTGATATGAAAATTCATGTGTTAGAACTCCTAAGAGTTGGTTTGGTCTCTGCCTTTTGATGTGGTCACCAATGAGGCTCTCCACAGTGACCTTGCTGGGTGTGTGGTGGCATCCTGGCCCCCACTCTGGGGAGTGGCAGGAACCCCCCAGACAGCCTTGTTCCCCCTCTCTGACCTGGGGCTGCTCCTGCTGTCCTGGGATTTCTGAGTCCCTTTGGCTCAGCCCAAATGTTCATGTGGGTGTTGTCTGCTCTTGTGTTGGCCTTGGCAGTGTTCTAGACATGCATCCAGAACCTGCCCTGTCCTCTTTCCTGAGGAATGCCATAAGGAACATTCCTCTCAGTGTTCTGCACTGATGTTTGCTGTGCCCTGACTGATGGCAGCATGTCCTGCCAAAGAGCCTTGTTGGTGACCATAGAGGTGTGGGTGCCATGCCCAGGAGCTCCCTTTGATAAAGCCCTTCCTTATCAACAAGAACTCTTCTTCCTTCTCTGTATGAGTGACCCCCAGCTAGAAGGGATGTCTACCAAAGTAACCAATGCAAGCATCCCTTCTGCCCCTGACAGGCAAGTGGGCAGAGTTTTGAAAGACCCTCCCTCCAGCAACAGTCTGCAGCCAACACCAATTGAGCAATTTCAGCTGCAGAGAGGAGGGCGCTGCTGTTCTGGAGCTAAAAGGTACTTTCGGGACACTTCTCTAGGTCAAAACCATCAGCCTTGAGAGGGAGGGAGGGAGGGAAATGGCTGTGGATGATGGGTGGGAGGAGACTGGACACTAGGGTGGGCTCTCCTGGAAGAGAAATGCCTCCTTGAGTGGTTGCCAGAGGTCCCTAGTGGGCTGGGGTGGAAGCAGACCAAGGTGCAGTCAGGAGCCCTGTGAGCAATACAGGTGTTCTTGAAACTTAGGTGAGGATGGAGCTCTGGTTTGGGGAGAGAGTAGCTGTGATGTCTGTCTTGAGAGAGGAGCCTTGGAGATGGAGGTGGGGAAGAAAACTCAAAGCATGAAACAGCCTTGGGATAGAGCTGAGTGCATGCACTGGAGATTCTGGGGATGGGAAGGGTTGTAGTGTGCTGTCCCGGCAGGAATGGGGGAAAGAAAAAACACCTTGGCAACATGAGGTGCTGCTTTAGAACATTTCCACGTGTTTAGATGTTTGAAATTAAACAGGTTTCCTCTAAGTCCTGTTAAGTGACAAACAATTCCCTGAGGATCCAGTTACTTAAAAGTTTCCAAAACTGGAATAGCTAGGTGAAGCTGGCAGCCTTTTCCA
The DNA here is from genome assembly GCA_013397375.1 of Toxostoma redivivum. Lineage (NCBI taxonomy): Eukaryota > Metazoa > Chordata > Aves > Passeriformes > Mimidae > Toxostoma > Toxostoma redivivum. The sequence goes on from VXBI01006486.1 coordinate 382,662, forward strand.
CAGGGTGGTGGGGACCTGTGACTGCTGTGATTTCTGAAACCCCTTTGAATCCCTCTGATTGTTCAGCATCAAGCCAGTGCACATCAGTAGCGCACCTGAAAGCAGCTTATGGGTGCAAGAGGTCCAACACACCCTGGAGTCTGGGGACAGAGACTTCAGCTGAGGTCTGTGTGCAAGCAGAGCTTATGTTCAGACACTTCCCAATACCATGTGCTTCTCTCACCTACCAGTACCATGGGAATCAGGAAAACCCTGAACTGGCTGACTTTGGTGACAACATTGTGGCCTGACAGCGAGCCTGCTTCTGCAAGTCCAGGCTGCCATCACAGGGGCTCCCAGCAGCTCCCTAAATCACAGCACTGCACACCTTCACCCACCATTGTTTATTGGTGATGCTGCACTTCCAGATCTTGAGGTCTGAAAGAGGTGGATACTAAAAGGTTGTGGATGTAGGTGGTGTTACAGAGCTGATCACTGGGAAAACACTGGAAAGCCACCTTCTCCTTGCTATAAACAGTCAAAGTAGTTAAGCCATGGGCTTTTACATTTGAAGTATTGCTGCTTGTGTAAATTCAGGTTGATAAGCTAAGGATTTGTGTCACTTTGGAGAGGTACCCAAGATAAGATAAAATCCAAAAGGGGTTCTGAAGTGTAGTGTGAGGCTCATATATGTGTGTTATAATAGTGGAATAAATGCTACTGGAGAATCCTTGTCAGGTACTGAGGATGATGAGTAATTTGAGTGCAGGACTTAGAGAGGCTCCAAAGGGTGAAGAAAGATTCAGCAGAAAACCACTTACTGCCCTTAAGAATATTACTTCAGCCATTGTCAGACAGCAGAGGGGTTTTGTCTGTCTTTGAAGTTTGAATGCATTTCACAGATTTCTGATCTTTGTGATACAGGTCAAAGAAATTATCAGTCCCAGCTTCTGTCGTATCTAGAATAATGGGAAGAGGTGGGTGCAACATCACAGCAATTCAAGATGTCACTGGTGCCCACATTGATGTGGATAAGCAAAAAGATAAGAATGGAGAGAGAATGATCACTATAAGGTACAGTATCTCAAAATGAAAGTCTTGAGTTAGTCCACAGTGTCATTTATTGAAAAGTTTGTTTGCTTTTTAAGGCAGGATCTATTTAGCTTCTTTGTTCTAGAATAGAACATACATTCCTGCTGCCAAGATACCCTGACAGTCAACTTCAAAGATAATCCTTAAGATACACAGAAGTCAAGAAATATCTTACTGCAGTAAACTTACAATAGACTTACAGATCAGTGTAAGATTGAAGCTACAGGACATTGCGCAAAGTGGAGTTTCCTTTTGCAAAAGATAAATGTGTTTGTGTTTAATCTAGGGGAGGTACAGAGTCCACGCGATACGCAGTGCAACTCATCAATGCCCTTATTCAAGACCCTGCCAAGGAACTGGAAGACTTGATTCCTAAAACTCATATAAGAACACCTGCTTCGAGCACCAAATCAATCCATGCAAACTTTTCATCTGGAGTCAGCACTGCGACTGCTTCCAACAAGAACTCGTTTCCTCTCGGAGCACCGCCCCTGGTCACATCGCAGTCATCAACACTATCTACTTTCCAGCCTCCTAACAAATTAAACAAGAATGTCCCAGCAAATGTGCGCTCATCTTTTCCGGTGTCTCTTCCTCTCGCTTATTCTCACCCTCATTTTGCCTTGCTGGCTGCCCAAACTATGCAACAGATCCGGCACCCTCGCTTACCTATGGCCCAATTTGGAGGAACCTTTTCACCTTCACCAAACACTTGGGGACCATTCCCAGTGAGACCAGTTAACCCTGGCAGCACGAACAGCTCTCCAAAGCATAATAGTTCGAGTCGTGTAGGCAGTCAGAATGGAAACGTTCTGCAGACGGAGTCTCCTGGGTTAGCTACGTCCAGCTGTCCTGTTACAGCCTCGTCTGTAGCTGCTTCCACCCAGCCTCTGTGTGTGACCAGTAGCCGGACTCCCTCCTCGGTCAGGAAGCAGCTCTTTACTACGTGCGTCCCCAAGACGAGTGCTGCAGCGACAGCCATCTCAACTGTGACGAGCACCTGTAGCACTCTGCCCTCAGCTTCCTCGGCCCCCGCAAACAACGGGCAAGTGCCCGCAGCGTTTCTGCCGCCTCCTGCTCCGCAAGCGCAGCATTCTGCCCTGAAAGCAGACTCGTTCTCGGCTGTCTCCGCACCCAAGGAGAAGGTGTCCACCCCTGAGCAGCCACCCACGAGCACGTGCCCTCCAGCTTCAGCCGCAAGCAGTTGCAGTGTGTCAGCCAGCAGCAGCTCAGGGGGCACCGAGACGCGCCCGGCGAGCAGCCCCGCACCGCTCAGCAGCGCCCAAGATGAAATTCTGCCAACCAGCATGTCTGAGATCAGCCCTTCCATGTCGATGCCTTTCTCATCCAGCTCAGAATCTGCTCCTCTAAGCTTAGCGTCGCCCAGGTCAGTCGTTGCAGATAATCAGGACAACAGTAACTTACCTCAAGTAGCTGTACCAGCACCTCGAGTTACTCACAGGATGCAGTCCAGAGGTTCTTTCTATTCAGTGGTACCAAATGCAAACCTCCATCAAGATCCTCAGTCTATTTTTGTTACGAATCAAGTTCCTTTAACACCTTCTCAAGGTCCACCTGCTGCAGTGCAGCTCTCGTCAGCCATGAACGTTATGAACGGTTCTCAGATGCACATTAACCCAGCAAACAAATCATTGCCTCCTGCCTTTGGGCCAGCAACGCTCTTCAATCACTTTAGTAGTCTTTTTGATAGCAACCAGGTGCCAGCTAACCAAGCATGGGGAGACTGTCCACTCTCTACCCGAGCAGCAGCTGACCCATCTTTCACTGTTCAGTCTACCTTTCTGAATAACTCTGTGCTAGGACATGTGGAAAACGTCCATCCCGACAACTCCAAGGCTCCTGGTTTCAGGCCACCTTCCCAGCGGGTTTCAACTAGTCCTGTAGGTAAGTTATTAAGGTCATCTTCTGGACAAAATTATTTCTTCAGCCATTGCACTTTGATCATCATACTGATGGAGAATTAGTCTACAAATGACAGTTGGAGAATATTCATGTAATGAGGATGGCCTGTTTTTTCCAAGTGCTCTTTAAAATGTGGATGATTTTTTTTTTTCTTCAGCTCTTCTAGGCTGTTAGGTGTTGGGAAGATTGCAGATGTTGCATTGCTTGTCGTCTGTGTGAGACAGGAATGCTCCCACCTGCTTATAGTGTAGCATTGACTTTTAGAGTTTGGGTTGGAATGGAGCACAGTGTGGGGTGATACCAAACCTGAGGACTCCTGGAGGTTCCAGCTGCGTCAGTGACTACATGCAGGTGCTCCATATTGTATGGCAGACTCCAGCTTGACTCAGGGTAGATTCTCTGTGCCTTTTGGTTCTTGATATGGCTCTGGAATTTTAATAAGCTTGCTTTGTGGAGCTTATTCGTGTGCTGCTGTGTGGGGTGTTTTATTCAGAAGTTCAGTGTAGCAGTATTAGCACATCTGCATTTGTTAGGAGCACTGACACTGAGCTCCCTGCCCATGCTGTGCTCTGCCTGCAGGATTTTTATCTTCTCAGTGTTCAAACTATGTTGCAGACAACCAAATGCACCCATTTGGTTGGAAGGGACCCTGAAGAGATTTATTCTATGCCACCCCTTTGTCCTTGCCATGGTGCTGTGGGGTGCCCTGGAGCTGTGGGGTATCTGGAGAGCCTTGCTCTGGAGTCATCCTTGCCCATGCAGTGTGTGTTGGCTATTTGGGCTAAAGCTTCAGGACTTGAATGCTGGGCTGGGACAAGTCAATAGTTTGACTTTCAGATTAAAGGATAAGGGAGCATTTGGAAGATGTTATGGTAAGGAAGGATCTTCAGCATTCCCTTTCCTCTCAGTTGTTTGACCAATGTGCAGGACTTCTGCAAACCAGAACACTTCTCTCTGGCTTCAGCCACAAAACTGGGGTGTTTGCTATGACTGTAGTTTTCTCAATTGTTAAATTTGGGCTGTATAGCTCTGCAAAGCAAGGGCACACCTAGAGCTCTGTGCCATATCCAGCCTCAGTGTAGTAAGCAGAACCAGGTGGGTAAGATGAATGAACTGGACCTTGTTCATCAGAGACTGTTAATAAAGAGCTGCCAGATCTCCAACAGGCTCCAGAACCACTTGACAGCTTTTCCTCTGCAGTGCTCTAAAGTGGGGTTGGCTGTTGCTGAAATAATTCCTGGGAAAGGAAACCTATGGCAAATGGGGTGTGCTGATTTCCCTGACAACGGCATCCTGCATGTGCAAACATGAGTGACTGGGACTTCCCACAGCAGCTGTTCCATTATGTTAAGATCATCTTTTTGTAAGGAGAGAAGATTTCTAATATTTCTACTTTATATATCCTTAAGTGACTGTAAGTATTTTAAAAACAGTGTAAATCTGTTTCTGCCCTTAGAAAGGTTAGGTAGATAGTCAAGGAAAACACACACTTGACTTTGGGGGAGATATGTGTGAAGTTCTCAACTGAAGCTCAAAAATATTTGGACAGAACACACTTTTCCTGAGTTAGGATTTGATTAGGATATTGCAAAGTGAAGAAAAACTGCAAATAGGTAGTGTGCTGCTAAAATTGTGTGTGATTAGTCAGGTCCTTAATGGATTCATTAAATGTCATTTTACTTCATGCTGCTTTTGATCACCTTTGTTCCAGAATCTAGATGTCCCAGGAGTAAGGGGGTTAAGGGAGCTTGAGGATGTTTGGAAGATGTAATAGAGAGGAAAGGAGTGAGCACAGTAGGCTGAGGATTTCTCTGTTGCCTCCATCAGAACTAAGTATGGTCTGTCCACCCCTTTCATTCAGTTTGTCCCAGGGGAATGGACCTTGCCTGAGGCTAGCAGAACTGGGGACTTCCATAGCTGTCACAGGGCTTGGTGACAGGGCTCATAAGATTTTGAGAAGGGGGGAGAAAGGCTGGTCACTGCTCATGCTCTGACCAGCAGCAGCACAGTGGACAGGGAGCAGCCAGGGCCTGGCCTGGCCTGGCAATTCCATTTGGTCAGAGGGGTTGATGATGGCCTCAGAGCAGATGGACACCCATCCCCTGATTCAGCTGTGAGGGAACAGAGGTTTGCATTTTGTGCCTCTCTTGCACAGTTGGCCCATGGCAAATTTTTCCACAAATCAACATTTCTAAGGGATCACCTCTAAACTTATTTGGTGAAGTTTTAATATAGTTTGGCTGTGCACTAAACCAGCTTTTTCTTAACAAGTTCTCACCTCAGGGTCGATTTCAGGTAGTCTGCTTTTCCTGTTCAGGGGTGAGCTCAGTTGCAGCTCGAGTTTTCTCTGATTCACCAGTTCTATGAGGCACAGATATCCCTGCAGATCTCACTGGCTGTGGATCCATTCTGGAAATGGCCTATTTGTCTCACATTTTTAGGTCTCTTGTCCTGGCAGTTGGCAGTTCAGGGCAGGCTTAGCCCAACCATGAGAGGAGGCTGTGGAAAAGACCAAAATAAATCTACTTGTTACTTCTGTCCTCTGCATTTTAAGGAGTTTGAGGCCTTGCTTCTTAAAAGCAAACTTGAAATATGCCAGCTTAGGAAGCAGCACATCCGTTTTGACCTGCATGAAATGGTTGGACTCTGTTTCACACAAAGTGACCAAGTGTTGTGGCCATTTTTCTAAAGGTGCAGGTACTATTTCAGTAACCAACATCTGCCTGGAGTCTTTGATAAACTGAATTTTGAGCAGAGTTTGTGTGAGATCAATACACACCTCTCAAAAGCTCAGTTATGCATTCAGAGCACAATGAGGAGTTTGAGTTCATAGCCCAAGTACGTGCAGAGTATGGTATTGCAGAAGATCTTAGTATTAGAAAATACACAAATAGGTAGCTCATTATTGCAGTCAGGATTTGGTAAGTTGCTGTTAAGAATAGCCATTTTTAATATTGAGCAAAGTTTTTCATCCACTTCTGTGAAAGACAAGATAATGTTAAGAAGTGTTCTTTGTGACTTGACTCTGGATTTGTGCTTATCTGGCTGTCACACTCCAGCCCGTGGGGCATATCCAGCAGTGCTGAAGTGGTCCTGACTGTCCAGTCATTGCATTTTACAATCTGTGTATCCAAAAGCTGTGTACTCATCAGCCTACTGAGCCATCAAAATACAGCTGGGCATCCCTCTCCTGCAGGAGAGCTGCTTTTGTAACAATCCCAGCCTTGTCCTCTGTCTGGGAACCCAGCAGTGCCCATGGCAGCTCTGTTACTCTTCTGTCAGGGTAGACCTTGTGTGGTTTGCCAGCCAGCTGGCAGTTTGTGTTTTGGTGAGTGGTGGAATTGGTCCCCACAGGGGCCTTTTGACTGCCAGGTTGGTGGCCAGAGTGTCCAGTCAGTGGCTCCACAGCAGATGCCCAGGGAGGGCCCTGGGCTGCCTGAGCTCCATGCTGGAGCCAGGCTGCAGCTCCAGACAAACTCAGCTCAACCACACTGCGGTCACAGGCATTGGCATCCTCCTCAGAGCCATGGAGTTTGTGCTGTGACAAACCCAGGAATGTCCTCCCATGCTGGGAATCCCTTGGCTGAGCACCCCATGTGCCAGCAGCAGGGGGATGTGTGTCTCCTTGGCTATAAGGGAGACTTCTCCTTCTAATCTTTGGGCTAGTGAGAAAAACACCTCCTTCAACTCCAACAAATCATTTCTGTCCATGTGAGCAGGTTGGATCTGGTACTTCTGGAAGGGGTAAATCAAGTTAACTCAGTTGATAATACTGGGGGAAAAGACCTGGCTTTCAGGAACTATCCAGGCACTGAAAGGTGCCCCTCTAGTTTCTGACCTAAGGTACTGCCTGGCAGCACTGCTGTTTGTGGTGGGGTGTGTGTACATATAACCTTCAACCTCACTCTGCAGCAACATAGGCTGGTCCTGGTTGTGGTCATTTTGAAATGTTTAAATGGTTTTGAAACTAATCTTGTTTAATAGGCCCTTGAAACTAAACCCTAAACTCAGGTGAACATAACGCCATGCCCCTTTCTCCTTTCAGGTAATAACGTGTGATAAGAGCTTTTACAACATTTTGGAAAACTATTTAAAAGCTTTGGCTTATAAAAAAGCTGTAATTCACCCTTGCTAGTAATTTTTGTGGGACTTTTGAACTCTTTCTCCATCTCTCTCTTCCTCTCACACATCCCTGGAGGAAGCAGCCCCCTCCCCAGTGGTGCTGTGCCACACCAGCCCTGTCTCTGTGGCCACAGCATGCTCTGACTGATCTCTACATGAAGGTACCTCTGGGATGGCAAAGCCCATCCTGCAGAGAACTGCTTCCCTGGTGCTGGATTCCCCTGGGACTTTCACACAGCCTGGATCCCTGTTGGATTTGTGTGGCTTTCTGTAAGCAAAGAACGTGGCCACTCCCAACTTTCCTGCTCTGCCCTCCCTGCTAAGATCATTTTCTTCCAGTAGCCAAAGGGATGGCTGTTTTTGTTAAAGCTTGAGGCTAAACCAGAGATGCCTCTGTGGTTTCTAAGGGAGAATCGTGCACCTGTAAAATGCCTTACCATGTGCAGATGCCCCCAAAGGTGATGAGATGCTTTAATTATATTTGGAGCACTAGCTTTCTCTGGTGCTTTGAAGCAGGTTCCCAAAGAGAAATATTTAATGAAATTTATGTTTATTTCAGGCTTACCCTCTCTAGATCCATCCAACAGCTCTACAACTTCTTCTTCAGGTCCTTTGACAGGCTTTTCAGCAAACATACAAGGAGCACGGGTTTACCTTCAAGGGCCAGCGCCTGTTGGGACTCCCAGCTTTAACAGACAGCATTTTTCACCACATCCTTGGACAAGCGCAACAAATTCATGTAGGAACTTCATGGGTCTGTCTTAGTTAACTATAAATTCATAGCTATTGTCTTTAGTAGATTTCTAACTTGAGGGGAACTTATCCAGTAATGCACAAAATGCTTTCAAATTGCTTTTAGCAGCTGTGAGGATGGCGTGCAAATCCCAAGCTGTGCTATTTTGTGGGGTTTTTCCTATGCCACTAGTTCTGGTAGCATTACTAAAGGTGTATTTGGGCAAAAAAATGAGTCATTGTAGGCTCTTGAGAGGAGAGGGCATGAAGCTGTGGGGGAGTGGAGATGATTACACCAAGCTAAAGATTCCTCTCTAAGTAGTACGAGTGCAATATTAGGTGAAAATGTTATGTTTGCCATGGTTTGAAGTTATGCTTGCCTTTTTTCTTTTCTTTCTTCTTTTTTTTTTTTTTTTATTGGGATCTGGAATTATACTTAAAATGTTCCAAAATCTCTAAGCATCATCCAAGGTAATAGTGGGTTTCCCTCCTAATGGAAAGAACATGGAAGTAGCTTTACAGAAAATATGGGTCTTTGATTCAGAATCTTAGCTGAAGAGGTTTTTCATGTCACTGCATGCAACTTCATTGCCACTCTGAGTTTAAGAACCAAAATGTTTAAATGAGTGCTCAAAGGAAGTTGGATTTCCCAAGGAGAGTCAGTGACACTTCTGAAGTTGGCGGGACTTTATGCTCTTGGGTCACACCTGTGGCTTTGGGAAGCTGTCTGATTTCTCTTCTGCTGGAAGTGGTGGATACCAAAACCAGGCTGTTTAAATATTTATGATATTTTGGCTGATGTTTTCACCTCTTCCTGAAACTCTTCCATGTTTCTTATTCTTTCTTGTAATTAATTTAGATACACTGCTATGTCATGAGAATATCATGATTCTGATGGCTGAAAGCATTTGTGTTATAATGTTGATTTTAGAGTTAAACTAATTCCTTGACAGAATTTCTGTCAAAGACTTGAAGAATGCTTGCCAACAAAAAAAAAAAAAGCCTTTAAAACACATTATCATTTGCTTTGGGGAAATAAATGGGATGGCATTTATGCTTGCTACTTTGTGTGTAATTAAGCAAGAGAAATACTCTCTTCAGCAGGTGAATCTCCTATTCCATCAGTTTCCTCAGGATCATCTTCACCCCTCTCAGCTGCTTCTGCACCTGCTAACTTGGGCCAGCCAAAAACGGGTAACGCCAGCCAGGACAGGAAGGTGCCGCCTCCCATCGGGACAGAGAGGCTCGCCAGGATCCGCCAGGGAGGCTCCGTCACTCCCACGCCCCTGGGAACCAACTTCACTGCCCCCGTGGGCCACAGCGGCATCTGGTCCTTCGGGGTCAACAGCGTGTCTGGTGAGTCCCCTGTGCTGCAGGACTGGGGTGGAGAGGAGGAGCAGAGCTCCAAGGGTGTGGAGAACATCCTGAGGGAGAGCTGGTGGGACAGCACAGGTCAGTGGAAGCGCTGTGGTTCCTCCTCCTGATGGTGGTTCTCACCCAGCCTGGGTCAATCACCAGGCACATGAGAGCCTGAAATGGTGCAGAGAGCTCGTACAGAGTCCTCTGATCCAGAGCTTGGAGTAAATAATTTCTATTTCCAGGCCTGACTGTTGGCTCCCTCTATCCAGGCTTCTCTCTTGTTTTCCACTTCCATTTTACAGTGTCAGCTGAGGTGCTGCTGATGCACCCAGGGACACAGAGCTGTGGATGCTGGGTTTTGCATTGATTTCCTCATGACTCTTGAACAGTATGGGATAACTTCTGTTCCAGGCAGCCTTGGTTCCCAAAGAATGACTTTGAAACAGCTGAAGTTTTACGTTCAGTTTTCTGGTAGTTGGATTTTGTGGAAAGGAGGAGGTGCAGCATTTGAGGTGTAGAATGTTTCCATTGGTAACTTTCAGTACAACCGTTTGAGTCCTGCATTTGTTACATGCTTCAGTGAAGCCCTCCACACTTTGGTTAACTCGTGTCTCAGCATTGCTCTGTGTTTTCAAGAAAAGCTTGTATGTGCTTACAGGTAGTGTTGGGAGCTCTGTTGGATTTTAGCCATTTTGCAGTGGACATGTGGAACTCACAGTTGTGGTAGTCCCCATCTTCTCCACCTTGTCTGGATACCTGAACTCCCTCTGTGGCTGTGTGTTTTCAGGGTGCCTTTGGGTGGCACTTTGGATGCTTAGGTGTGTGCAGCTGCCGAGTTCTGCTCGAGTGTCTGCAGTGAATTTAATCAGCCATTTTTAATCTCTTTGCAGAAGGTTTGTCAGGTTGGTCTCAGCCTGTCATGGGAAGTCATCCAATGCATCAGCAGCTGTCGGACCCAGGCACGTTCTCTCAGCATCAACCAATGGAGAGAGATGATTCTGGAATAGTGGCTCCCTCGAATATTTTCCACCAACCTATGCCAAATAGTTTTGTGGATTTTTCTAAAGTAAGTTACAGAGAGTTGGATTTATGAAATGACCAGAGCCTGACTTTGTTGCATCTCCTGTTCTGCCTGTTCACCCTGTGTGTGTGTGTGCCTCTGCTGCTGCTGCTCATCACCTCAGTCCTGAACCTTCTTTCATCCCTGATCTGACCAGAAAAGATGCTCAAGCCTAAACAAAGCCAGAGTTTGTAGGTTGCAGATACTCTGGTCAGTAGCTGAAGGCTTTCATCACTCTGCAGTGTTTCATCTCTCAGAAACTCAGTCTCTTGGAAGAGACAAAAAGCTTTCACAAAGCTTGCCCAGCTCTTGAGGGTGATTACGAGTTTGCTTAATGCTTTCAGCACAAATCATGGCCACAGTACCACATACCTTCCTTAGAGAAGTGGCAGGAGGAGAGGACTCCCATCACATTTCAGAAACAGCCACAGCATGTAGTCTTGGCATCTGCATGGCAAAGCAGAGCCATTCACACATAGGAAAAGAATTCTTCTAATTGCAAAAAATTGCTCTGTAACTTGCTGTTTCTGAACAGGCAGAATTATTTTAGATGGCCATTAGGAATTAGAGGAAATCTTCAACCCAGTCTAGTCAGCTCAGTGCAGCCCTGTGTGCACTGCAGCTGTCCTGTGCTGCAGAGAGGAGGGAACATTGAGGTCACAGTGTTCAGCTGCTGCCCTGGCTTTGTGGGCTTATCTGAAAACTCTGTGTGTGCTGCAGCCTCTGCTAGGTGTAAGTTCAGAAAAATGGCTAAGCTCATGGGGACTGGGGAATCTCCAGCTCTACAGTCCCTGTGTTCCATATTCTGCTCCAGTGTTCCCTGCCAGTGCTGAGACTCCTGCCAGGAGTGGAACATTACCTGTGGAGGTGACCTGGCTCCGTGTGGTCCTGCAGCCACCCTTCCCCATGTCCTTCACCAGTGCTCTCCTGTCCCCTCAGGGCCTGCCCATCTCCATGTACGGCGGCACTCTGATACCCTCGCACCCCCAGCTGGCAGATGGCCCAGGAGGGCCCCTCTTTAACGGGCTTCATACTCCAGATCCTGCCTGGAATCCCGTGATCAAAGTTGTCCAGAGCTCAACAGAATGTACTGATGCTCAGCAGGTAGTGTGGCTGCCTTTTCTCACCTGTGCCTTCCTGGGGCTTTATACAGTGCTGTGATACCCAGTTTTGGCTGGGTGACACATTTGGTTTTTTCAGTTCTTTGAAACTAGGACTGAGATTGTTTGCATGACGTTTCCCTAGTCTGTGTGTGTGTGTGTGTTCATAAAAATCCATGGTGCTATTGATACCAAACCTTCCAGGTAAAACAAGCAGCATTTCAAGACTGCTTAGCCAGGTAATGGACTGTTACAAGTATCCATACTCAATACCTTGCAGGTTGTCAGTCAGACCTTGGCCAGAGCTGGAGAGCTCCTGCCTTTGGACAGTCTGGTTGTATTTTGAGGGAAGCCTTATGCTCACCCTCAGTGGTAAAACACTGTTAAAGGAACCTTTATTTGTTTTTATAATAGATTTGTCTTTTTATTTCTTGCTGTAGATTTGGCCTGGCACCTGGGCACCTCACATTGGAAACATGCATCTCAAGTACGTCAACTGATTTAAGGGGGTCTGTCCTTTTTTAGCCTGGTTTGGGAATCTTTATGACCTTGAAGAACCCTGGGGATTTTTTTCATGTGCCTAACTAAGCAATTTTCTGTGGGCTGTAACAATGGAATCTCAATTGCCCATTGTATAAGAACAAATTAACTTACCTATACAAACTGATTCTGTTCTCCAGCTAGTTTAGCCACTTCAAACTTAAAAATCAGACAAAACTAGTGCTTTTGGCTAAACACTACTGAATGCTCCTTGTATGCAGCAGAGAACTAGCTGATGACATGATTTCAACCTTTTAGGGTGGCAAATACCTGTATAATTGTTTACAGACTTAAAAGGAAAAGCTGAGTAAATTTCATGTCGTATAGTGGCTCTACTTTATGTAGCCTGTATTAATGTGAAATATTTACCTGAATACTCAATAAAAGGCAAACAGCATTTATAGGTTGTGTGTGAGAATTTTGGAAAGGGCTGTATGTTCTTGTTCTCAGTAGCTGCTGCCCTGCCTGATGATGCATCTCCCCAGGGTCACACACTGAGCACATGGGTGCAGGCAGGTTTGGGAGGGTTTGGAGCCACAGATGTCTGCAGAGTCCTTGCCCCTGCCACTTGTGAGCCTTTTATTGGTGTGAACCTGCTTCTGTGTTACTGTTTTTTTTTTTCCTTCTGGATTAGTTCTGCTGCTTCTGGCACTTCTGGCAGGTGGTCACCTGAGAGATCAGGTTTTGCTCAGGGCTGCAGAGAAGGGCTGACAACAGTGACAGGTGAATGCAGAGTTCCTTCACCTGCCCAGAAGCAGATCTTAGAAAAGTGCTTCCCATTAGAGGAAAATGTAATAGATTCAGTTCTAAGCTTCTTGTAAGCTGTAAATCTGCTAAGAGCTCCTCAAGTCCTTTCTATGAGGAAGAGGATTTTTGCACACTTCTTAAGATGAGCATTAACTCCTGACCCAGTTCTCTACTTTCTGCACTTGGACTGTGTTTAGTTCTGCTTTTGCTCTGAAGCAATGCAGTAACTACAGGGAATGTTGGATGCATTCCTTAAGCAGGAAAGTCCAGAGCACATAGTGTCTAATCCAATGGATCAATGTCAGACCAGGTGGAGACTTCACCTTCTTCCACCTTATCCAGACAAATCCTCAATGCAGCAGCAGAGTTTCCCCAGCAAAAGCATAAAGAAGTACTGAAAACCCAAACTGCATGAGCAGTATCCACATACCACAGGCAAATCAAACTCAGAAGCACTACTGGATGGTATATTCAGATATTTTTCTTGTTATTTGAGGACAGAATGAAAAAAAAAAAAAAACAACTGCTGCTGCCCCAGTGGTAGTACCAACACCAAAGGAGATACACATAGAATCAGAGTCACAGAAAGGTTTGTGTTGGAAGTGTCCTTGAAGATCACCCAGTCCACTCCCCTGCCCCAGGCAGGGGACAAGTCAACAGCAATTGTATTGAAAGCAAGCAGTGTTTGGTACAGTGTGCTCTGGGGGGGAGGTGCAGGGGAGGGGTGGGGTACCCATTTCTGTGCCAAATCCTCCTGCCACATCCTGGGGAACCACTGGCTCCCCATCCTAGAGGACTGCAGCTCCAGGGCAGGTGGCACAGTCTACTTAGTGACACCAGGGTACAAGACCCAGGATGAGGAGGGGCTGTCCCCAGAACAGCCTTGGCCACCCCAGCCCTGCCTAACGTAGGCAGCTCTTTGCAGCACAGGTCCCTTGTTGGGTTTGCCCCCTCAACAGCTCCTTCCCTGAGGACATGGGCACTTGATCTGGGCACCACATCCAAGCGGCACCAGCAGACTCCACTAAAGTGGAAAAGAGAACCTCAAAGTTTTGTAGGAAGATCCTGCTGGAAGTTCGTTCCATCACTGCCCCATGGTTACAGGGGGGCAGAGGCAGGGCCTTGTGCTTCTGGGGAGCAGGCTGGTGGCAGTGCCAGGGGCTGGTGGCAGTGCTGGGGGCTGGTGAGTACAGTGCTGGTCCCTCAGAGTGGGCTGGCTGGCTCCCGGGAAAACTTGGGGGTAACACCAGAGCCTGTGCCCAGTTGAGTTCACCAGCCCTGTCCTCCTTCCCCCTTCTGACCCCCTATGTCAGCCACTGAGCGGGTCCTTTTCTTTGCTGTCTGTTCTCAGGGAAGCATGTGCCTCATTCCTGAGCTGGCCATGTTTGGGTTGAGCCACAGGTGCCTGCCCTGTGGGCACTGGCTCCATTGTGTGCCTTCAGTTAAGCTTCTCTGGGGTGAGAGAGCCTAGCCCGGTGCTGCAGGGCTGTGGCAGGTGTGGGCTGTGTAGGATGTTTGCAGTGCCCAGCAGGAGCTCAGGGCTCACTGGCACCTCGGGCAGCAGCTCTGGGCTCCCCGGAATCCTGGGCTGCAGGGAGAGATGGACAGGGGCCAGCAGGGCTGCAGACGTGGCACACAGGCTGGTGTGACTTCAGGCATTGCTGGCAGGCAGTTGGAGCGTGGGGAGGAGGCAGAGTGTGCCCCAGGTGGACACAGTACACCCAGCAGGCTGGAGGAGATGTCCCATCCCTGTTGTCCTCTTGCAGGGAGCAGCAGGTGGCTGGCTGAGATAATGAAAATAGGTCTCCAGGGTGCCCACCGTGGGATACCCAGCCCTTGCTGCTCCACCCTGGAGCACGAAGCTGGTGCTGCCTGGCCAGCAGGCTCTGTGCCCCAGGACTGGCCCTGCCTTCCAGGCAGCACAGGAGTGGCTGATGTTGGCCACCATGGGGTAGCATGTGGCTTGCTGGACCTCCTCTGCTGCATCCTGCTGAGCTCCAGGAGCCTGAAGGGGAGGAATAATGTGGAGAATAGCTGCTGGGCAGGATGGGTGTCACAGGCTGCCTTGTGGGAAGCCAGATGTGGTGGCTCCAGAGCCAGATGTGTCCATGAGCCATGGCCAAGCACTGGGTCCCACCCCCTGCTCTGGGCTGAGGTGCTCAGGGGTGGGGGTGGCCAGGCCTGCAGTGCCTGACAGCCCCTGCTTTTGGCAGGTACCCGCATCATCTGCGACCGCAAGTTCCTGCTGGAGTGCAAGAATTCACCCGCGGCCAGGACCCCTCCCTGCTGCCTGCCCCAGACCCCCGGTGTCACATCCCTGGCCCAGTCCAGCCTCGTCAAGCTGGAGGAGCTCAAGGAGCGGAATGAGAGCCAAGAGGCCATGCCAGGTGAGCAGCCCAGGCCCCTGCCCGTGGACCACCTGCCTGGGCATGGGATAGGGTGAGATCCCAGCCTGGCCCCAGTTGCAGCTCCTGTTCCCTTTGCCTGCCAAGCCAGCCCCATCCTAACCCCAGTCCTGTATCCATCCATGCAGATCAAGACCAGTTTGAGATGGACATCTGAGTTTCCATCTCCCCGTCTCCAGGCCATGGCTGGGCCTGTTCCTGGGCCTCGTGGAGGTGCTGGCACCGTGACCAGCTGGCTGCAGCCCTCTCTGATGCTGGGGATGGACATGTGACACCTCAGGCTCTAGCACAAGTGGCTGGTGCAATTGCCTAGGAGCTCATGCTTGATCAATAAACACCGTGAAACCCCTGTGCTAACATGGTGTGTGTCTTTGTTGGGGCTCAGCGGGGTCCTCACCCCCAGGGAGGGGAGATGAACAGCACCAGGAGGGTGCAGAGGGTGACACTGCAGGAGGAGGGTGGTGAGGGCCTGGGGGTCTGTTCTCAGCTGTGCTGGAGGCAGCTGGTGAGGCCATCCCGTGGACGGGGGGAGAATAGCACAGTTAACACCTGACTGGGCATGTGTCTGTCCCTGGACCTCCCTGTCCCTGAGGTCACCCAGGTTTCTTGGGTTCCAGACTCGGCTCTGAGCTGTGCCAGGACAGCAGGAGCCCAGATGGGAGCCAGAGCTGTGGCTGCAGCACAAACCCTGGTCATGCCAGAGGCTGTTGGCACGTCGGCATCCCCAGCCACCCTAGACCCCTCCTGCAGCAGGGCTGGGCTCTGGGGCTGCTGTAGGCCCCCCACTGCCGGATGAGGGGCCAAGCTTTGCCAGCCAGTGCGGCACGGACACACAGTGCTGCCTGCTCCAGCCAGATGCTGCTAATTCTTCTCTTTACGTCCTGTAGGCTAAGAGCACCCTGCCAAGGCCAGAGCCCCATGGCCTCACCCAGCAATCCCATCTCCTGCTGACCCTGGACATGTCAATGCCAGAACCCTCAGGGACACTGTGGGAGGGGGCAGGTTGGTGCTGTTTATTAAACATAATGAATCGCCACTAAAATGTCGCAATGATTAAAATCCCCTTTTCCTGGATGAGGATTGGGAGGCAGAGGGGTGCCCAGACTCCCTCCAGCAGGGGTTCTGTTCCTGCCGGTGGCCCTGGGCAGGGGCTGCCCCGCTCACAGTCCACAGCCCCGTCCTTGGTGTCAGGGCTCCTCCTGCTCGGGCTCGGCTGCAGGCTCAGTCGCGGGCTCAGTCACGGGCTCGGTGTCAGCGCTGCCGTCCGTCTCTCCGGTGGGCAGGTCCCGCGTCTCAGCGATGAGGCGCTTCACGCCCACCATCCACTGGCTCACCTCATTCACGTGGTCCACCATAAGCGAGCGGTGGATCTCATCAGCTGCATCCCAGTGCTGCTGCTGAAGCTCTGCCAGGACAGGGGACCCCGTCAGGGGCGCAGGATCCACTGTCCCGCAGGTGTCTCTGTCCCAGGGCCTGCTGCTGGGGCGGCTGCAGCCCCCTTCAACCCATACCTTGCACCAGAAGGCTCATCCTCTTCCTCACTGGTGCTGACAGCTTCCCCTGAGCCCACGCGTCCTCCAGCACTGTCAGCCGCCGCCCGATGTCATTGCACACTTGTTTCTGGAAGCAGAGGTGAGCTGGGAGTGAGGGGGATGTGCCCCCACCAGCTCTGGGGCGGCTCTCTTCCCCCCTCATGTCTCCTGGAACCCGGCAGCCTCTGCCTGGCTGCCCCGGCTGCCGTCCCTCCTGCACCGCAGGGTCAGAGCTGGCGGGAGGGGCCGCAGCCTCACCTGCACCGTGGCCCGGCAGGAGTCCAGGGCTGCCCGCAGCGGGGCGAGGACGGTGTCGGCGGACACGCTGCACTCCTCCTGCTCCGGGCACGGAGCCGCGCTCGGCCGGGCCTCGGCCCGCGGGGCAGCGCCGACAGAACCCTGCGGGGGCGGCCCCAGCGCCCGGGGAGGCGGCGCTGAGGGGTCTGCGGGGGCGCTGGGCGGGCCCGGGGAGGCACCTGCAGGACAGAGGCGCCGAGCCCGTCAGCCGGACCCAGCTGACACCGGACCCCACAGAACGGGGACCCAGAGCCCCGGCTCCGCCGCCCCCAGCACCGCGGCTGCGGGAGCCGGGCCGCAGTTCCCCGTGGATCCCGGCAGGGAGCGGCCCTGGAGCTCCGCCGGGAGCCGGAGGGGGAGGCCGGGCAGGG
>VXBI01006486.1:404111-429092 GCA_013397375.1 Toxostoma redivivum
GGGGCGGGACCGGGGCGGGCCGGGGCGGGGGCTGGAGAGAGCCGGGGGGAGCGCGGGGGATCGCCGGGACGGAGCTGGGGAAGGGGTGCGGGTGTCCGGGGCCCTTGGGGTGTTCCTGGGGAGGGGAGGGGGTTTTTGCGGCTGGAAAGGTTTCTGAGTGCGAGAGACAGCTGAGCCAGGTCAGCCTCTTGTGCCCTCAGGTTCGTTCCCTTTCCCTGCATCCACTCTTAGGGTTCCTCCATTCCCTTCCCTGTCCCCACAGATCACCATCATTCCTCTCCACCCACGCTTATCCCATGTTCATTCTCCATTCATTACCCTCCATCTGTGTCCAACCTCCATCAAGTCAGTGCTGAAGGCACCCAAGTGTCTGTGCTGGTTACCTTCCCCTTCTCTCCAGGGGCCAAGAGCTTTGCATCTCCAGTTTGAGACTTTTTTTTCCATTATATCCTGACTAATGCTCAGTACACAGGAACACAAACTCTGGAAAAACTTGTTGTACACCTGAATTCCCCATGGAGCTCCTTGAGTACTGCTCAGGACAAAGTCCTTCCAAGCTACAGGTGCCTGATGAAATATTCCACGATGGGTTGCTAGAGGTGGCTTGTCCAGCTAGTCCATGGCCTCTTCACTTTTTTTTCTTCAGAACAGTTTTTGGATGTGCAGAAAGAATTTTCCATGCTTGGTCCCTCTCTTTCAGTGAGGCATTGCCTCTTCGCTTGGCCTCATTCATGTATTCCATGGGATAACATGTCCCTGATTTTGTGAGACACCCTCCTCTCCTTTATGCATTTAATCTTGCTCACCTGGCCTGAGAACAGCACCAGTTCCATAATCCAGTTTTGCAGTTTTCCACAAGTAATTTCTGTCTCCTGGTGGCAGCTGCTTTTTTGGATACAGGCTTTTTCTTTCTGCATCTGTCCAGAGCTACTCAGATTTCTAATACTTGATTCAAGCACTGTGTCCTTGGGCCATTATTTGCCTAACCCAACCCCACACAGCAGAGCAGGCTCGTGGCCCCCTGTATTCAGATGTGTCTGAGAGGTCACAGGTCTCATCCTGACTTCTGCTTTCCCCAGATTTCCACCTTTTCCAATTTCCAGGAGTGAGCTCCTCTCTACCACAAACCAGTTTATTATGGTGACTGGTAGTGCTGTGGTATCCTCTGCTGCACTTCTTTCCTTTTCCTCATCTCAACACATTTAATTTCATAAAACCACACTCAGCTGATCAGATGGGAGCCAACAACCCCAAAACAAACTGTCCCCATTCCTCTTCTGGCTCATCCAAGCCCACCAAGGTGAAGGCAACTCTCTCTGGGCAATGTAATGAAGCTTAAGGATGATGATGGCCCTGGTGATAAAAGACTTAAAGTAAGGGGGAAGAATTTAGGGATGGTGCAGAGCAGAACCTATGGATTGTATGAAATGGCATATGGGATGTTTTCATGGGAAGGGGAAAGGGAGGGACTAGGGGAGGAACAAGCATAGGAAGAGAGAAAGAAAAGAGAGAAAACGTTCTGGTGGTGTGTAGGCAGTGGTAGATATGCTTGTCTGCGTCAGCAGCAAGTTTCAGCACTGCGGGCTGTCCTAGACCCTCATTAAATATTTCTTCTGTGCAGTGGTGCTCCCTGTTCAGAGCTGCCTGGGTGAGAGTGGGGAAGATTTTGGTGGTTCACAAGAGGAAAAGGATAAGGGAAGTGTAAGGATGAGGATAAGGAAAGCCTACCTCCATTATACTTTTCAGGGAAAGGTATGACATATCTTGTAAATCTACAACTTTCATCATTTTCTGGTGCAGGCCTTGAAGAGTGAGAGATCTGGGTTGGGTTGGGTTTGGTTTGGTTTGATTTGTGCTTGAAGTAGAAGTACAGTGACAAGTGTCATTTTTGGTGCTGAGTTAGAAACCAAAACTTTCTTCTTCTGGCCTGAATAATGAAATCCTGGAGAGAGGGAATAAGATTTCTCCTTGTAAAAATGGAATTTTATCTTCCTACTACAATCATCAGCTAGATCTCTTAGCCCCTCTGATACTTCCCTCAGAAAGAAAAAAAACTCACATGGCTTCCTTGGAGCAGTCTGAGTTCTCAGATCTTTCAATTGCAGATCCAAAGGCTCCTAAATAGGCTCATTACATGTCATGAAAAGTCCATAGCTGAAATCAGATTCAGATCTCAGCAGGTCCAGCTCAGTTTTACCTAAGGTGACAAAATAGAACACTTGACTCCTAACCAGATCTTCTGTATATGCCATATTTCCAGGGGATAAACATACCAGGTTTCTCTCTGCACTGCTCCTAAGACAAAAGACAGCCACCTTCAAAGAAAATATCCACTTTCCATCAGGTAATTTTTCTGTTTAATGGGTTCATTCACTCTGGAGAAGGAGATTTCTGATGTGACAGATCAATAACATTCAGGTTACGAAAACCCTTCATAAAAGAAATCAAGTAAAATATTAGGTAGCAATTCTGCTTTTCCACTACCTTCCTCCCAGCTATTGGAAAACCAAGATCATGCTATGCAGCCCAGATTCAGTTATCTGTAGTTATCAAATATCCCTGTCCCAACACTCCACGTGGCAGAAAAAACCACAGTTTAAGCTGTTTCTGTGCTTCCACCATCACTTATTTCCACCTCACTTGTGCAAGTCAAGCAGAGATGAAAGGGAGAGGCCACAAGATGAACTAAGACAGGTCTAAATCAACCCCCTAAATCTGTGGAATCAAGACTTTGAAAAGCAGAAAAAAATCCTAGAGTGGCACATTTGAAACTGTAATTCCAATAAGCCTTTTTTTTTTCTGTTTTACTGCCTGGTTCCTGCAAACAGATTTGCAGAGCTGCTGTGAGCTACTGGCACTATGGCTTTAATTGGTACATGCAGTTCCATCCCATATCCCAGAGTTCTCTGGAGCACTGCCTCTTCTGTAAGATTTTTTAAGAAATGCTGTTAATATCCTCTGATCATTTCACACCTCTCTTATAACACAGAGTGCAGAAGTATCCACAGTTTCAATTTCTCAAGCTGCTTCACACACACTCAGATAACACATTTAAATTTTGCTGTCACCCACTACTAATTCATCTCAGAGAGCCTGGGGGTGGAGATTGGGGATGAGGAAATCAATTCCCTGCCAGTTTGAAGTGCACATACTCTGGAACACAAACAATTAATATGAGGAACCAGTACTTCTCAAAGGAACTTAAAATCAGCAGCTAAAATAAGAGTAAATAATAATAAGAGTAAATGCTGCTCTTGGCTTCATCTAATTTCTTGGAGACACTTCTGAGGCTTCCCAGAACCAGCACTCAGCTTTAGCTATCTCGTTAGTGGAGGAATTAGTCAGAATTTGCAACTCTTTAACCACTGGATCACCAGCACTAAGTGGCTGCTTTCCTTTGCTAATTCACAAGATTTCTTCTAGTGATGTGAAATGATGCCAAGAGGTTCTAAGCATATTTTTGCTGCTTTAAACTAAAATCTAAATGACCTCCACTGCAGCAGTACTGCTCTCTTTTTAATTAGTTCCACCACCTAATAGTTGAGTAAAGGCTTGAGGTACATGCTAAAAATCATCACAAGGAAATATGTAAGCCTTAAGCTGTTTAAATATATGGGGGGAAACGTTGCATCAGCATCAAACTTCAACTACAGAAATATCTTGTCTTCATTTAAACCAGATAAGAATTACTGCCTGGTGTTATTATTTAATTTTTAATAAGGGCATTATTTAATTTTTTAAGTTGAAAACTATACAATATACTTATATTCAGCAGTTTATGAAGAGGAAGCTCCACTGGCCTTATTGTGGCCTATTATTATCACCTACACTTCCACAAGTTTAAGCATTTGCAAACAGTTAATCAGCCCACTGAGGCAATGTCTGAAATCACTGCAGGGTTTCATATTTTGTGTTGCACTAGGTTTGTTCTTTTTTCTTTGGTTCAGAGCCATCAAACAACAACAAAAAAATCTGGGTTTGTTTTCATTTTAATGAAAGTAGATGCTTCATTTACTAAAAAGGTTCAATTCATATTTATTATCTGTGCTCCCAATTTAACCCTGCTGGAAAGCTTTAATTTCAACAGCCTAAGGCTGACATGCACAACCTTTAGAAAAGTGTAACTGCAAAGAAATGAATGTCTAAAAATGTAATTAAACATTCTAAATGAAAAAGATCAGCAAAGGCTCTTCTTTGCCCTTTTTATCATACAGTCATTAAGGCTGAAAAATACCTCCAAAATCAAGTCCAACCTGTGACCAATCACCACCCTATCAACCAGACTGGAGCACTGAGTGCTGGCTCCAGTTGTTTTGTGCACAATTCCAGAGATGGTGATTTCAGCCCTGCCCAGCTTGTTCCAGCCTTATCCACCCTTCCCATGAAAAAATTCTTCCTGGTGTCCAACCTGAACCTCCACTGGTGCAGCTTGAAGCCATTTCCTCTTATCCTGTTCCTTGTTCCCTGGGAGAAGATCTGATCTCCACTCTCCTCTCAGGGAGTTGAAGACAGCAATGTCAGGAAAATTGATTTGCAAACACCGGAGGTTTATGTCCAAAAAGGAGTCAGAAGAATCCTTTTTGCTTTATGCAAATAAAGGGAGAGGCCATGGGACATTCCTCTGGGATGTCCCAAATTTTTGGAGGACACAGCCTCCTTTTTATCCCAATTTCCCAGCTGCATTTCCCTCTCTCTTTCCCCATTGGCTGAGGCACCTGAGAGGTACAGACTTCTCAGAACACCTGATACCTAAGACACTAATGTATAACCCTCTCTTTTAATTTTTAATTCTTATAGAATTCATGGTTTTTCCCCATTGCTTCTTTAATCTTTCAATATCCAATCTCATTTATCAGCAAACCTGCAGTTTGCTTGTAAAGGCAAATCTCTTTTCCATTCATCAATCAGTGGAATCCATCACGTTGTTTATTTTATTTTTCAGTGGTAGTCTTATCGACCAGAAGATCCACGGCTTGTTTGTAAAGACAAATCCGACATTCCTCTCAGCAAGAAGGTCTCCCTGAGTTTCCTTTGTTCCAATCTGAGCCCCTCCAGCTGCTCCTCAGAGGACTGACACTGCAGACCCTTCCCCAGCTCCATTCCTTTCTCTGGACATGCCAAGAACTCCTCAAAGTCTTTCTTGCTGGGATGGGCTTAGAACTGGATGCAGCATTTGAGGTTTGGTCTCACCCAGGGCAGTGAGGAAGTCACTGACCTGGTCCTGCTGGTCACACTTTAGCAGGTACAGGATGCCCTTGGTCTCCTGACCCTCTGGAGCACACTGCCTCATGTTCAGCCACCGTGAACCAGCATTCCAAAGGCCTTTTCCAACAGGGCAACTTCCCAGCTATGCTGCTCCGAGCCTGTGCACTCCCCTGCACTGCCTTACCTTACCTTGCCTTTCAACCACTCTCTCCCTTGCCTCGTGTACCTTGTCCTTCCATCGATTGTACCTCACTTGCCTTCACTTCCCTACCCTTCCTTGTCCACCATTCCCTTCCCTTGCCTGCCCCGTCCTTGCCTTCTCCTCCCATGTCTTGATTTCCTTGTCTTGCTGTACCAATCCTTCCCTTGCCAGCCTGTTCCTTGTTCTTCCCAGCCCTTCCTGGCCTCGTCTGAGGTACCCGGGCCCACGGGAAGGGCTCCTGGCCTCGCCCTCGCCGCTCCCTCCGCCAGCACCTCCGGCTCCCCACGGGCTCCAAGCCCCGCCCATCCCGGACAGAGGCAGCGCCCGGCCCGGCCAATCCCAGCCCGCCTTTCTCCGCTCTGTCCAATCACAGCCGCCCTTTCAACCCGGCCGCCGTCCCGCCAAGCTCTGCCCGCTCAGTCGCGGCCCGGCCCCCCAGCCCGGCCCCGCCCCGCCGTGCGCTTGAGGCGCCGCTCCGAAGGCCGGCAGAGCCGCGGCCGGCGCTTCTGGGGCCCGGGAAGGGCCGGCGGGGGATCCCCGTTCAGGTCCCGGCCGGGAGTTCTCCCCAGGGCAGGAGGAGTCGGCGGCGAGAGGACGCGATCGGCTCTCGGAGCGGCGGCGGCTGGAGCAGCGCCTGAGGGGAGAGCAGGAGGGCTCGAGATGAGCGGGGCGGNGCCCTCAGGCTGTGATTGGCTGGGCTGGGCATGCCCTCAGGCTGTGATTGGCTGGGCTGGGCATGCCCTCAGGCTGTGATTGGCTGGGCTGGGCATGCCCTCAGGCTGTGATTGGCTGGGCTGGGCATGCCCTCAGGCTGTGATTGGCTGGGCTGGGCATGCCCTCAGGCTGTGATTGGCTGGGCTGTGTTATCAGCAGGGTATAACTAAGGAGCACAAGGAAGGCTGGTGCCAGTGCGGCGGCGCGGATGCCAGCGGAGGCGGGGCTGCAGCAGCTCGCCCAAGGCCCCCCTTAGACCCCATCGGCGTACAGGGCAAGGGACGGGTTGGCAAGATTTGACATGGGAGGCCTTGCCTTAATTTTCCTTCCCTTACCCCGTTCTTCTGCCTCTGCCTCCTTGCTCTACCTTTTCCTAGCCCCTTCTTACCTTGCTTTCCCTGCCACGCCCCTGTCTTACCTTGCCCTTTTATGCACAGAAAAGAGATATTGTTTCTTTATTCATGTCTAACCTTTGTTTAGGGAGCCACAGGTTTAAAAACTGACCTGGTTTGTGGACATGACACAAAATGTGTGGCTCAGCAGTGAAGGGGGCCACCCACAGGAGTCTGGAGAGCCTGTCACACCTGTGATGGGGAGGTCACTCATGGAGCTCCACCCAGCTGTGGGGGCTTGGCTCTGCACCTGTCACAGGGGTTGGCAGCACCAGGGGTATCGAGAGGGAGGAGGAAACATCACAGCTGCAGAAACATCGACAATGACCTTTAAAGAACAGCTCTGGCTTAAGGAGGCAGGTGAGCAAATCCCTGCCCCGAGCAGCAAGCCGAGACAGGAGTCACAGCAGGGGACAGACAGATTTATTATGTATCTGGGAGCAGTGCCATTACATTTTGCTGGGGATAAGGTCACCCCCTGCAGCCAGAGCAGAGAGATGGGGTGGGATGGTTATTCAAAGTGACGGGAACAAGAAGCTGCAGCCAAACCCCCAGGATCTGCTGCCAACATGGGGCTCTGTGGGTCACTGCAGCAGAAGTGTGGCTGGCCTCTGCCAGAGCCACTTCCACATCTTTTCAGCAACATTCTCAAGGGCCAGGGCATGGCACAGGAGTCAGAGCAGCCTCTCAACTCCCACCAGGTAAGGAAGGGCATAAGACAAGAATAAATACAGCTTTCAAAGTCACCTTGATACCCCACCCACTGCTGCACAGCCTGGTGAAGGCATTTACAGAAGGAAATGTGTCAGGCAGAATCCAGCAGAGGAGTAGATGTGCTCGAAGGGGTTAACACTGACTCGTTCGTATCCTGATCTCCTCCACCAGGCTCTCCCTGGGAACACTGACCTACACAGGGGGAACAAAAAGTTGCTTTAATACAAGTCCAGCAGTTTGACATGTCACCACAGCGGTGGCCCTGTGTCTCAGGAGGTCTCAGCAAGGTGTCACCAGTCTCTCTGCAGGGACTGAGTGGGCTGCAGCAGCCACAGAGCTGAGCGTGTAAGAGCAGGCATGCACCAGCAATCCCAATAAGCCCTTTCCAGCATAATGGTTGAGAGAATTATACTCTTGCCACATTTCCTATTGGTTCCAAAGCTACTCATCTAGGTGATCTATGCAGTCATCTTAGCCAGTGACCTATGCACTGATTTTAGTGCTGCCTGCTTTGGAAATCTGTCCTGAGATAACAGGCACGCAGCAGCCCTGCAGTTCAGAGCTAACCAAGTTCTGTTCAGTCTCACTCAATCCAAGAGTGCCACTGAATCACCCCTCCATGCTCCAGGCTCCTGAACAGAGGGGCTCAAGGTAGCCATGGGATAGGAAACTCCAGATCTACAGACAACAGCACTTCATGAATCCAGAAAGCTGCATGGAGCAAGAACTGGAATATGGAGTGTTACAGAAGTTGCTGGAAACACCACTGGGTCTGGAGGGCTGGTTTGAGCTGGGCTGAAGGGCCACATAGCCAACCCCACCATGCCACAGGCCTCACCTCCTCCCTGGTTGCCACAATCCGTAGCTTGACGACTCCATCTTTGAGCTCCTGCTCACCCACAATGGCCACAAGAGGGATGCCTGTGTCCTCACAGTACTGCAGCTGATTCAGCAGCTTGGGGTTCTTCTTGTACAGCATCTCTGCCTGGGAGAAGGCCAGAGCACAGCATCATCATCAAACTGGGATGTTTCACCAGACCCCTTTAACCAGGCACTGCTGGGCCAGTCTGCCGAGTGTGGAGCTCTGTGGTGGGGACAGGACGGGCTCATGAAGAAGGCTGGGCACCAGGTTCAACAAGGCCTTGCAGTTATAGAGCCTTAACCAAGTCCTGCTGCCCAGCCCTTCCTGGAGAGCCCAGGATTTGGGACACTGAGAAGAGGAAGGCTCCATTCAGGAAGGCAGTCTGCTCCCCACAACTCCTTCCCAAAGCAAAGCCAGATCTGGTCCATTGGGGTTTAGTGAACCAGGCAGCTCGACTTTGCCATCACCCACTCATACCTTGATTCCAGCATCCCATAGTTCAGAGATGAGCTTCAGTCGCTCTTCAAGGAGCTTCTTTTGGGCAGAGGCCACCAGCACCTGTGTCTCCGTTGTCCTGACCTTTTCCTCAGAGGCCTAAAGTGGGGACAAGACCCAAAAAGATGGCACAGACATACCAAGACACCCAAGATTCTCCCAGCAGGATGGGTCACCACTCAGCTCCATCAATCAAGCAGTGAAAAGGACTGGGCTCAGAGAGATCAGCAGCATTAACTAAGAGTCAGGGAGATCCCACAGATCCCATCCTAGAGTGGAAGCAATTTTCTATGATGCATGCTTAACACATCCTCCCTCATGTTTCTTCATATCCAAGGGCCTCCTAAATATCTGCTCCAAGCAGCTCAGTAGCAACACACCCAGGAGAAGGAGGACACAGGCTGCCAGCTCTACAGCTGAGGTTCTAACTATGGGTTAAGCAGCAGTAAGCTGAATGCTCCACCAGCCCCTGTGGCAGATGCTGGATACTCCATGTGGCATTTCCCTGCTGCCTTGCTGAAGGGCACAGCCTTTAAAGGTCACCTGCAAAGGAACAAACCTGGCCAGGACTGGAGGTGATGGGGGAGGAATTCAGTTTCTATTTAGAAATTCCAGTTGTGTCTGGCTGCCAAGAGAGAACCAATATCAGACTTCTGGGGGAGGGGAACGTGTAGCCACATTTTGGGAGCTTTCAAAGAGCTATTTAACACCCATTGACTGGGATGGAGAACAGTACAACTTGGAGCAGGGGGGAGAGGAAAAAACTCTCTGGGAAGACCCTAGAGGCATTGCAGTTCCTGCCCTGGAACATGTGATCCCTGTCTGGTCTCTGTAGTGCCATAGGCAGGAGGAATAGATGTGTGAGACTGCTGCCTTGCTTGCAGAACAATGCTGCCTCAACAAGGGGGATATGGGTTCACATGGATGCCTAATGTCGTGGGGAACACTAAGGTACCTGCCCCTGCTGAGGATTAAAGTGCCCCCTCAAGCTGCAGCTGGAGAAAGCATGTCTGAGGGCTGTGGGAAGAAGGGTCTTCAGTGGGAGCCCCAGATACCATCTGCCTGGCCAGAGAGAACTGGAGGTGATATCCTGGATCTGACTCCTGATGCAGAGCACAGCAGAGGCCTGGCTGGCTTCTCCAAAGGCTGGGGCAAGGAACATTCACTTGAGTATCTGCTGGAGCCGGGGATTAACCATGCTTAGTTGAGGCTGAAGGTACTTGTTGGAACCCTGAAGCCTGGGGGTTTTGAACTTTCTGTGCTTTATGGCACTGATCCCCAAAAGAACACTGCTTTTGACTTAAGGCCTTGGCGGGGGCTTCCAAAACTGAGTGATGGAGTTGGGATCACTGGTGTGTAGTTTGGATAGAAGTGTGTAATATCACCTGGTGAAGGGTTTGGAATGTGGGGTTTTAGAATATAGTAGTAAGTATGGGACAAGATGGACATTCTGGACCAGTGTCTTTTTCTTCCTTCTTGTTCCTTCTTCTTCTTGGTTTTAAGTAGTAGTTTTTGGTTGGATAGAAAGTACTGCAGTATGGGTCACGGGTATTTGGTCATTGAGTCAAAAGTATAAATAATATAGATGTTAGCTTTTAATTGGACTGTTTGCCTTTAAAAGATCTTGTAACTAGCGAGATCTACTGACATTTTTTCACTTTTAGGTTGTTAACTGGAAGTGCTGTAGCACTCACTATACTAGGAATAAGAATTAATAAACAACTAAGTCCAAACATGAAAATCCTGTCTCTCATGCTTCAATCCTGACTCTGACTGAAGGCAGAGGAAAAAAAAAAAACTACTAATACCTACTTCCAGTCTCTGTTCCAGGATGGAGAAGATCCGCTCGATCCCAATGCTGACCCCCACACAGGGCACCTTCCTGCCCTTGGGATCAAACATCCCCACCAGCCCGTCATAGCGGCCGCCTCCAGCCACGCTCCCAACGCTGACCGGCTCCTCCACGTGCTCGTTCTCCTGCTGCAGCAGCACAGCCTCAAAGATCACCCCTGTGTAATAGTCCAGGCCCCGGGCCAGGCTCAGGTCGAAGGAGATCTGCAGGGCACAAGGGTGGCCCCGTCACTGGGTGCTCAGGGGGCCCATGAGGGCAGCACCCCCTCCTGCCCCCACATCTCCTCACCTTCCCTGTGATGCCAAACAGGGTCAGGTACTCAAACAGCAGCTTCATGTCCCCCAGCCCTTCCTTGGCCAGCTTGTTCTGGGATAGCTTTGGGTCCTGGAGAAGCCGCTCAATCAGGTCCAGCCCACCTGTGGGGACCAGCCATGCCTCAGGTGTGCCAGGGCAGCAGCACACCTGGGCACAGTGTACCAGCCAGCCAGGTGTGTGCCCTGCACCTTCCATCCCCAGCCCAGAACAAGGCCAAGGGCACAACCCCATCATGCTCACCATGGAGCTGGACATACTCCCCGATGCGATCTGCTGCCTCAGGAGAGAGCCCCTTCTCTCCCACCATCTCACTCCTCACTTCTTCCCACGGCATCTGTAAGGGAGAGAAGGGCATCAGCCACTGCAGCAGGGACACAGGCTCTAGTCTGCATGGCAGAATCCCATCCTTAGATGGGATTAAGAAGGTGCATGAGAGAAGTAGCAGCTTTCAGAGCACAGTCATGTGTGCATAACTCCATTTCTTGTACCTCTTCACAGCCTGTTTGTTTCCCAACCCTATAAAATACTTTTAGTTTGATTTCTGGCCAGAATCAAGTATCAGCACTGTATAACCACTCTGAGAGACATCTTGCTGCTGTGATTTCCCTGGTTAGGTACTTAGTCATAAAGATCACTCAGGAAAGTGTTGCTGGTCATGGAATCACCTGGAAAGGTGTGAGGTATCACTTGGGTAATGGAAAAAAAACCAATGTAAGCATAATATGGTGCCATCTTCCCACCGACCGGGGGTCAAAGAGAACCAGGATCTTGATCACATCCAGCTGCACTGAGATAAATCACAAGGAAATTATCCCATCAGAAGGAAGGCCAATGTTCCCTTCCCGTTGCTTTCCCAGACATACACAGCCCCAAACCCCAAACTTCGGTCATGCCTCTGCAATGGATCTCTGCTAAGAGAGCTGTGAGACCTCCTCCATTTGACCATCTGATGATTCCTCCACAGGAAAAGGCAGTTCACCCTTTAACAAAGAACCATGACCACATGAGATGAGACACAAGCTGCTGTTTTTAACATGCCCTAGCCTAATTTGGTGCAGGTTTTCATGAACCTGGTTCCTAAGCAGCAACACCTTGATCAAGTGAAGGTTTGGGATACTGAAACTCCTATGTGAAGAGCATTTTTGCCCTCCCACCTTTCCTTTTATCAGGACCTCATGGGATAGTGGATAACAAAACAAAATTCCTATGTGAATGCTGTGCCCTGCATGTATCCCCTCCAGGGAAAAGTGGGAACAACTCGATGCTTATCAACATTTTCCAGCCAATTCTCATGGACTATAGCTCATGCCCTGAGACTCCAGCAGCAGCAGATGCAGCCCATACCTTATCCAGTTTGTCAACGCTGGAGCAGATGGTTCGGAATTTGCTGTCTGGGACCCCACAAACTGCAAACATCCCATCAAGGATGCGCCGGTCGTTGACCTGGGGGAAAGGGAGCAGCACATCAGGAATTATCAACTCAAGCAGATGCTTCAGCAGTGTCCTGCTTCATGCCCCTGCAGTTTTAAGCATGGAAGAAAATACAGGAAATGTCTGTCAAGGGGCTTTTTTTGCTGTTTGTAATTTCTATTTCCCATTCTTGGAGAGCTGAGCTTCCCAGAGCAGACCAAACAGCACAACTGATATCTACCAAGCCTGGACAGAGCAATCACATTTCCTTCTAGAGCCACAGACACCTCCAGTCAACAGAGAAAAAAGCCATCAGGGCCTATGAGTCCCCTCATGTGGACACGTAAACAGCCCAGGAACAGACCACAGCAAAGGAGATAAATTCAGAGTATTACCCTACATTATCAGCATAAGAGAAAAGGGATATTTGATTATCTTAAATCCTCAAAGAGGATTTTTTTTAATGATAGTATAGTGAATTCTGTAGCTTAATTATGCTCTGTAAGAGTATGTAATTAAGGCCAAAGACTCAGCTGGATTCAACATTTCCATGGGTAGTGAGAATATCTACAATTAGTCAGAAACAAAGAAACTGCACAGGAATTTGGAATCCTCCAGCATCAACATGAACCAGAAATTGCCTTGTGGGAGACAAGAATAACCACAGGCAGGTTATTCTGTTGCTCCCTATTGTAGGAGTGTCTTCATCCTCAAAGGCCCCACTTTTGCCATTGCCCAAACACCCAGTTCCTTCATCTCACCCCAGACAGGTTCAAGGGGAAGTACCTGGCCCCTGCCCCATGGGACTGCAACAGGAACACAGCATCCAGCCTGCAGTGGCCAGGAATGGCCCAGCTCCAGGTCTGTCATAGATGCCCCAGCCTTCCTGTGCATCCAGCACTCCTACCCACTGCTCTCCTGCTTCTGTGCACCCTTCCCATCCTGCTTCACTTACACATCTCAGCACCATTTGCTGCCATCCCAAGGGAACAGAGGTGTCTGGAAGCAAATAGCAAGCTCAGCCTACAGTAGGGCATAACTCCTGGTCTAGAAAATGCTTCAGTTCCAAAAAGGACTTGGTGGAAAGGCAGGAGTCTGCTGGCAATACTACACACACTGAGCAGATGCCCCTGCTAAGGAGACATCAGGAGCTGGGATGAGGGCAGGAATCCTGGACCAGAGCCTGTTTTACTGCAGGCAGTGAATATGACAATCACCTGCTTAGATAGATATTAGTAAAATATTTTTTATTATTTAGGCAGAGAGGCCCTGGCACAGGTTGTCCAGAACAGCTGTGACTGCCCAATTCCTTCAAGTATTCAGGAAAAGGCTGGACAGGGCTTGGAGCCACCTGGTCTAGTGGAAGGTGTCCCTGCCCATGGCAGGGTAACGGAACCGGATTATATTTAAGGTCCCTTCCAGCCCAGACCATTCTATCATTCTAGCTGGCTGCTGGAATTTTGCAATGGACTACGGTTAGCTCTGGAGAGAACACTGTCAGCTGCAGCCTCAGGAAAACTGTCATTCCCAGCTCAAAGCAAATCCAAGTGGAGGTCCAATCTCTAGCACAAGGGGGAGCAAATTTGCTTCTAGGCAGAGAGGAGGGACAAACTTGTGGGCCAGGCCTTAGAGTGGAAACAGGTGCTGCTGTGTAAAACCACAGAACAATGACCACTGCTTCCCACTGTGGCACAGAGAAGCCACCCAATCTCACCTTGATGACAAAGTCCCCGAGCTGCAGGTCATTCAGGATCTCGTGCACGATCTTCAGGCACTCAGCATCGGGAATCATCGGGTCAAACTGCCCAGCAATGTCAAAGTCCTGGGGGCAGAGGAAAAAGCAGTGAGCAATTCAGCACCATAGCATAGCTGCAGAAAAATAGCTTCAACAGACAACTGGTAACAGCAGTTTGTATACAAAACCCAACAGAACTGGGATGTGAGGGAGCACTGTCCCTTACAGATTCAATCCAGAAGGGACAGGATGTGGGTTAGGATCTCTACCATGGAAGGCAGCAGTGCTATCATGCCCACTGCATTTCAAAGAGTTTGTACACGTTGACCTGCTTCCCTGACCCAGCAGTTGCTGTGTGAGAATCTGAAACAGAGATCTTCAAAATACAACAGAAAGGAGGAGCAGCAGTAAATAAACAGAACAAAGGAACCAGAAAGGGGAGGAAAAAACTGCTTCTCATTTGCTAAATTTACTATTTTATTTGCTAAATGCCAAATGTTTCACCTTGATTCTTAGGGTGCTGTTTTTAATACACATGCCAATCAAGTTAATGATTAGGGAAGGCAAAAGAAGCAAAACCAGAGTTTCAATTGCTAAGACAGAAAAAGGAATCAGGAACACTAAGTGGTCCCCACCAGAGATCACCAGATGAAATAGCATGTAGAAGAACCAAAGCCCAGCATCAAGATGCTTTAATAGGCTGGTCTCCCACAATTGGAAACAACTTCAGTGTTCAGAGAGAAATAAAATACAGAAGCAACAAGAGATCCCTTATTCAACTCTTCTTTAGGAATCCCCAAATGTAAAGTCTTCAGTGAGATTTCACGTACAAGAATAACTTTCATTATGTGGATATATTTCAATGGGGTTTCACCAAGCTCTCCAAATAAACTGGGGCATTGGAGGAGGAGATGGGATCACATAGTTAAATTCCTGATTAGTTGAGTGCAAAAAGGGCTGATGCAATCCCTGGGAAAGTTGGGTAAGGAAGTACAGGAAGTGTACAGGAAGTCAGGAAAGTGATGATATTGCTATAAATGGCACAGAAGAAATCTCACTGGAAAAAAAATAGCGCTGGTGAATTATATTGAAGAAAAGCTGAAGGAAAAGGTGCTAGGCTGAGAAAAGAATAAAAACATCTCCAAGGAGAGAAGGTGACAAAGGTAACAGAGCTTGATTTACGTGGTTTAAGGAGGGGAGATTTCTCTTTACTTGGGAAAGAGGAAGAATACATATCAAGGGATGACAGCTACTGTTTTAAGAGCTGAACTCTTTAAATGACAGAAAGGAAACAATCAGATACAAGTAAGTTTAGCCTGGATATTAGAAGACTATTTCTAGCTATCCTAGGAGTGAGATCTTGGAGTAGGAGATGAGGCAGGAGGCAATGACCCCAAGTCATCTGGAAACAGGAATTACAAGCCAAAGCTAGAAGGTATTCCCAGGAGTTGTATAATGAAGTAGGAATATTCTCAAACAAAACAAAATTGTTTGCAACATGAGTCCCTGAGGAGTGTACCAGCAGAGCAGAGCAAAGCTGTTCCTTGGGGCTACTTACAAGAAAGCCAGGAAGGAAATTGCTTTGTTATTTGTTCTGTAATTTGGCCTCTGGGTTTTCCCTTCCTTTGAAGGAAAAACATGGAAGGGAAGTAGCCTGTGCTACTGCCTTGCCTGGTTTGTATGTCCTGCTAACACACCCAGAGCTGAACTGCTCCCAGACGTGGGATCAGGAAATTCTTCCCCACCACCCATCCAGCAAGCACTGTAGGACAGAGCAAGGAGCTGCCCTCCCATACAGCGCAAAGGAGGTGATACCTGGGGGCTCTATGACAAAGTTCCCCACCACGCCAGCCCCGTGTCACAGCTGTCACACCCACTCTCCAGTTGTTTTTCACACTCATAACGACACACCAAGGAGATGAGTGTATCCTTCAGAGCTTTCCACAGCCACAGGGAAGGATAACACAGCTGTTATTTTGACAGTGCTGTGCATCCACAGGTGCTGCCCAGCCCCCAGCCTGTCCCAGCAGTGTCCTTGCCCACAGCCAGACTCACACACTGGTAGAACTCGCGGTAGCGGCCCCTGGTCATGGCCGGGTTGTCCCTCCTGTACACCTTGGCAATGTGGTAACGCTTGATGTTGGTGATCTTGTTCATGGCCAGATAGCGAGCAAAGGGCACCTGAGACAGAGAGTTAAGGATGGCAACAAGAAGGGATCATCCTCCCTGCTATCAGTCACAGGCAGTGCTGGGTCCTGTCATCCACCCAGCACCCCTGGGGCAAAGAGACAGCTGGACTTATCACAGCTCCCCAGGGTCTCCACCCATGCTGCCTCCAAGTGTCCCTTCAGGTTTCTTCCAGCAGCACCTCAGGCTGGATCTCAGTCTCATGTGGGCAGCAGCCTGCTCTGAGAACACTTCTTGGGAGAAACCACACAGAATAGATCTTCTGTACTTCTACACACATGGGGCATGAAGGTGTGTCAGGGGAGGGTCAGGCTGGATATCAGGAAAAGGTTCTACCCCCAGAGGGCTGTTGGGCACAGGCACAGGCTCCCCAGGGAAGCAGTTATGGCCTGACAGAGCTCAAGGAGCATTTGGAAAATGCTCTCAGGCACTTGGCTGGAGTGTCCTGTGCAGGGTCAGGAGTTGGACTCGAAGATCCTTGGGGTCACTTCCAACTCAGGACATTCCATGATTCTAAACATTCCTTCACTGAAGCAATGCAGAGTAAATAACCGAGCAAGGGTTCTGCACCCACTGAACCACACTGCCTGCTCATGCTCTCCTTGTCAGTTCGGGGTCCTCCCTCCCCCTCAGGACAGTGCTGCCCCAAAAGGAGAACAGACAAGGCCCCTCAGCACCAGTTGTGGCAGGATACTGTCAGGTCATAGCGCAGGGACAGCAGCTCTCCTCCCTGATCTTTTAGATCATAGATGAGCTTTGAGTCTTCACCGTATTTCCCAGTCAGTGTCTCCTACAAAAAACAACACACGAACAAACAGCACCTTCAGTGACAGAGGATCAGCCCTAGAGTACACAGAAAACAAGGAGACAAAGGGAGAATGCCTCGGAACAGGAGAAGGAAACTCAACCCTCAACACTCTCAGCTGCAGGATCCTCACAGCTCAGCCAACCTGCTGTGTCCTCACCCACCTTCAGCTCAAACACCGGCGTGTCGATGACTTCAGCTCCGTGGCGCTTGAAGCACGAGATGATGGCTTTGAAGGCTCTCTCACGGATGGCCATTTCCTTGGGGCCAAAATCCCTTGTGCCCTGGGATGAGGGAAGGAGCAAAGGACACTTTGGGTTAGAGGCATGAAATGAGAAAGATGCCAGAAGCAATATGAAGAAGCTGCCATATTGCTAACAAAGCCAGAGAGACCAGGTCTAGACACCAGATATTGGTAAACAGGACTAAAAATGTTGGAAAACATCAGGACACAGCTCAGAGTCTGCCAAGGTCTGCAGAGTGAAACCTAAGTCAGGAGTCTCACAATACAGGAAACAAAGGAGATAAAACAGATCCAGCAATAAGAGTTCAATGCTTTTGAGCTTGACAGTGCAACCGAGACCTCAGCTCTGATTCAGACCTATTAGCCAGATCCCTGCCCAATGAGCCACCCCAAAGGTGGAAACAGAGGACACACATGCTCTGAAACTGTGGAACAACCATCAGCTCTGCAATTTCCGAACACAGAGAAAAAACATCTTTCAAAATGCAACACCTGTGAAATGTCTGCCTACAATTCACGGCCACGCACCTTTCCATTTCTTTGGCGGCAAGGATCACTGAATTATTTCAGTGGCCATCTTTATGCTCTCAGTAACATAAAAATCATTGTTAATTAGCTAGACCTCCAACTTCCACTTTCTAAAACCAGTTAGGCAGGAGGAAGCACCCCCACCCAGGTGGCCTTCAGCTGCCATTGACAAGCCTGAGATAGGCTGGAAACTCAACTGAATTTCTCTGGCACTCAACAGGGCTGCAAAATCCCTTTCTCCACACTTTTAAACAGTGAAATACCTTTCCACTTTCCAGGTATCACACTTCAATTACATTTAACAAAACATATTATAAAGGAAATGGACAAAGGGACAATTTTGAGACATTTAAATACTAGGAATAAATTTTTCCCTGTGAGGTTGCCCAGAGAAGCTGTGGCTGCCCCATCTCTAGAAGTGTCCCAGGCCAGCTGGACAGGGCTTGGAGCAACCTGGGATAGTGGAAGGTGTCCCTGCCCATGGCAGCGGGTGGAATGAGATGAGCTTTAAGGTCCTTCTAACCCAAACCCTTCCATGTTTCTATGATTTCCTATGTCAGTAGCATCACCAAAGCCTGGTTTGTTTGTGAACAAACATAATATTCATGTTCATAACTGTCTCCATGCCATAGCATGGAAGCAAGTCTCTGATCAGCTGCCAGTGATGAAACATCCAGGTTATAAAGTATTTCAGCAAAAATTGCATTATGGACACTCTTCTTAGGGGCCTGGAGACTGAAAAACTACTTGTAAAGGAAGGGTCCTTCCACAAGAGAACACAGAAATTCCAGCAGCTGGCCAGACCTGTTCAGTAAACAGGATTATTCAGCCCCTCCAACTAAGGACAGATATGAGCCCTCTCACACTGGGCAGCTACAATAACACTTGATTAGAAGGGAAGTTCCTGACCACACCAGCAGTGGTTGAGACATCACAGAAGCACCCTGAAGCCTCTAAGATGGTGGGCATCTGGGTTAAATGCTGTCAGGGGACGTTTTCATCCCTCTCCCCCTTGCTGCTAAAACAGAAACTGAAAACAGAAATGTGAACAGAGACAGGTGTGGCCGTGCTGGACTTTTGCCCACAGATAAGGGGGGGTGCTGGGTGTGTGTATGGGGGGAGGACATGCACACAGAAGGGCACAGGAGTGTGCTTTGGGGAGTTACCTTCGGGGTCTTGAGCACGAACTTTTGTTTCCCCTCATCTGCCCCCAGCTGTGCCTTCATCTCGAGCAGCTTTGTCACTTCCTTGGCAATCTGGGGATGGAGCAAGGAGGGAGCTGGGGATAAGACCACCCACTGCCTTCCACAATACCTTCAACCTCAGCATTCCCAGTGCACCTGGACTCCACAACCTCATTAAAATACACCCACTATTCCCAGTTTCTCAGCAACCACAGGACATTCCCTGCCCCTCTGCAGTATACTTCTCATACAAGCACCCCTATTTCAGAAAGCAAACACCCCCACCATTCCCTGACTCCCACGACCTCCATTGCCATCCACAGCTACCTCCACCTCCACCAGCTCCTGCTCCATGCACCAGCGGTTTCCAGCATCCTCCTCCCAATCCTAACTCTCCCAAGCATCCTTCCCTTCAATCTAACACCGCTATCACCACCACGAGTCTCCTCTGCACCCTCAGCCCTTCCACTTCCCAGCCCTGCACTCCTACCCCTCCCAATGCCGCCAGCCCCAGCCCAGTAACCTCTATACCGGGACTCCCAGTTCCCCACCCACCGCCCAGCTGCTCTCCCAGCCCAGCCCCGGCGCCCTCAGCTCCCTCAAGCCCCTCGTCCCCATCCCAACACAGCCGGTGCCCCACTTCTCGTTCCCTGCCCGTCCCAGCGCGCAGCTCCCAGTCCTACTGCTCCTCCCCAGCACCGCATTCCCAGCAATCCCGGAGCCCCGCACCTCGTCAGGATCGGCCTTGTCCTGTTTGAGTCTCCGCACGGTCTCCGCCTGGGCCCGCACCGCCTCCTCCGCCGCCATGGCGAGTCCGCTCCCGCCCCGCGCATGCGCGCCTCGCGCGACTCCCGCGCCGCCGCCGCGCACGCGCAGCACCGCCCTCGCGGGGAAGTAAAGGCCGGAGGCTGCGGTTTGGGTTTATTATTGGGGTTTTTGTTTAATATATAAAAATACAGCCTCTCCACGCGCGCCCCGGCCCGCTCGTGGTGTCCCGCGGTGATGGAACATGAGCTTCCTCCAGGGTGGTCCCGCAGCTCCGCGCCCGGCTGCGGGTTGGGAGAGGCCCCCGCAGCCCAAACAGGGGCGGGGTTGCCCTTCCACTGCCCCCCTCGCCCCACGTCCTGAGCTGGCAGGTGCCCCACACACCACGGATTCCCTCTCCCAAATCTGGAGTTCCACCTGATCCTGCTCGAGCCGCACCATATCCATCTGTACCACCGCCACCTACAGTGATGGAAATGGCTGTACACGTATAGGGATTGTAGGAACCCAAGAACTTGACCTTCAGAGAAGCTAACCACAAGGTTAACCTGGTGACTGCACCGTCCATAGCTTTTAAAACCCTCTTACTCCTCTGTTCCCACTGCCTTAGCCGAGGCAATGAGCCTTAGGCTGCTGGATGTTACCCAGACCACAGCTGGCAGTGAATGGCTGAGTGCTGGAGGAGGGTCCCGGTTGTGCAGCAGTTCAGCCAAGCAGCTCCAGCCAGAGAAGTTCTCAGGGCTCCAGCCTTCTCCTGATCTCATCAATAAGCTTTTCTCTGGGGATATCAACCTGCAAAGCAAACAGAGCAGCATTAGAGAAGAGCACTTTTAAGGACTAAGTGAGGATACCAGTACAGTTTGTGACTGGTTTTCTGGAGTTACCCAATAGATCTGTGCTATGGCCTCCCAAAGGAACACTGAGGGAAAACACAAGAGTTCTTCAGTGATCTCCAGAGTTTGGAAGTACTTAAAAACCACGTATAAAATGGCATCATTCTCACCTCCTTTCTTGTTGCAACATCACGCAGCTTGACAACTCCGTCTGCCAGCTCCTGCTCCCCCACAATGGCAGCAAGGGGGATCCCTGTGTCCTCACAGTACTGCAGCTGCTTCAGCAATTTAGGATCCTTCTTGTACAGCATCTCTGCCTAGGAAGGAGTGGGAAGGATCAATCCCTAACCCAACTTTGCTCTGATGAATACTGCAGTAAAGCACCAATACCAAATCCTGCAGCAACCACTTTACTGTTCTGGGCTGTTCTTCTCTGCCTGCCTAGTCTGAAGTTGGAATTTATGATCTTGGAGGTCTTTTTTCAACCTGAATGACTCTGTGATACCAGAGAGGCCCAGATCTTGGGGAGACACACAATTAATGGGAGTTGGTCTTGCTGTGCTACAGCTCCCTTCAGGCTCTCCCTCCCTTACCTGGGACACTGCCAAGCCCAAGTCATTTCTTTACCTTGATCCCTGCGTCCCACAGCTCGGAGATGAGCTTCAGTCTGGCAGCAAGAAGGTGCTTCTGTGGTGTAGCCACCAGCACTTGGGTCTCAGTTGTTCGAAGTTTCTCCCCAGAAGCCTGAAGGGACAGACATGGGACATCCATGGGAGTGACTCTGTGGGAATCTGCAGCTCACAACACCTCACCTCATCTATCTCCGAACCTTAACTCGGTCAGTGACAACCTGGGCACCTTTAATGAGCTCCTCAGAGATTCTGCATTGTGTCACACTACTTAATTATGTGCTGCTGCTCCTAGGGGACCCTGGCCAACCTCCTGGATGGGACCAGGACAGCTTTCCAATGTCTCCTTTGATTCTTCAGGTACAAACACATTGCCTCAGCTTCACTTGCTAGGAATCACAGACTTAGAACCAAACACAGAATGATGAATCTCCACAGAGGCTCTCCTGGGATTTGAGTGAGTTCACAGCTGTTACCAAACTCATTGCTTCAGGATCCCCAGGACAGAAAACTTCAGAGGCAAGACACAAGAACAAGGTAACAAAGGGGCACAAAGCTCAGAGTCAGGCCCAGAGCTCAAGGCTTTCTCTAACATTTCTTTGACATCTCCTAGGGAATGCTGCCCTCAGCTGCCCACACCTGCATCCCGATGGGCTGCAGAAAAGGACTCTGTCTTCTGTGCATCAGTATTTAGGCATGGGAAGAGCCACTTTCTCCCACAAAACTATTTTCCCTTGAGCACTGTGGAGCTGGAGACCTCTAATAAACAATATTTTGCTTCCTAGAGCCTTCCCCAATGCACTGCCTGCATCACCTACCTCCAGTCTCTGTTCCAGGATGGAGAAGATCCGCTCGATCCCAATGCTGACCCCCACACAGGGCACCTTCCTGCCCTTGGGATCAAACATCCCCACCAGCCCGTCATAGCGGCCGCCTCCAGCCACGCTCCCAACGCTGACCGGCTCCTCCACGTGCTCGTTCTCCTGCTGCAGCAGCACAGCCTCAAAGATCACCCCTGTGTAATAGTCCAGGCCCCGGGCCAGGCTCAGGTCGAAGGAGATCTGCAGGGCATAAGGGTGGCCCCGTCACTGGGTGCTCAGGGGGCCCACGAGGGCAGCACCCCCTCCTGCCCCCACATCTCCTCACCTTCCCTGTGATGCCAAACAGGGTCAGGTACTCAAACAGCAGCTTCATGTCCCCCAGCCCTTCCTTGGCCAGCTTGTTCTGGGATAGCTTTGGGTCCTGGAGAAGCCGCTCAATCAGGTCCAGCCCACCTGTGGGGACCAGCCATGCCTCAGGTGTGCCAGGGCAGCAGCACACCTGGGCACAGTGTACCAGCCAGCCAGGTGTGTGCCCTGCACCTTCCATCCCCAGCCCAGAACAAGGCCAAGGGCACAACCCCATCATGCTCACCATGGAGCTGGACATACTCCCCGATGCGATTCGCTGCCTCAGGAGAGAGCCCCTTCTCTCCCACCATCTCACTCCTCACTTCTTCCCATGGCATCTGTAAGGGAGAGAAGGGCATTAATTGCTGCAGGATCTGCCTCCATCAGCCCACATGTGCACAACTTGTGTGGAACAACAGTCAGCAGTCTCACTAATCATGCCTCTGTCTCACAGAATTTTTAACAAATCACCAGGCTTTATTTTTAACCAGGCCCAAGAACTCCTCAAATCTTTCACAGACCCTGTCTTAGCTGCTGTGAAAATCTTCACAACAAGAACAGCCACAACACTGCTCAGCCTAAGACATCCATCCCAAAATCAGAAGTGTTTCCCCTTGAGCCCAATGCTGACCTTGTCCAGCTTGTCCACGGTGGAGCAGGCAGGTATGAACTTGCTCTCTGGAACACCACAGACAGCAAACACCCCATTCAAAATCCGACGGTCATTGACCTGGGGAAGGGAGAGACACACTTACCTTGGGGGTAATATAATTAATTTTTTCCTAGTGTGGGGGAAGCTGCAGCTATTGGCATTTCCTCATGCCTTTTCCCCAGCACCCAAATTCCATGGGAAGAGGTGTAGAGGTATTAAAAACCATCCTGTGACTCTAGGATCTAGTAAGCTGCTGGAATTCTGTACAAGACTGTGATTAGTCCTGGAGAGAATTCTGCTGACTACAGCCTCAGAACTCCAAGTATTCCCAGCTCAAGGCATGTCCAAGCTCAGGTCCACCCTTTGCATATACACCACAAGGAGGTAGAGAGGTGGGATGAACTTCTGGGTCAGGTCTTACAGCAGGCAGAGCTACTCCTGTGTAAAACCACAGGAACAATGACCACTGCTTCCCACTGTGGCACAGAGAAGCCACCCAATCTCACCTTGATGACAAAGTCCCCGAGCTGCAGGTCACTAAGGATCTCATGCACAATCTTCAGGCATTCGGCGTCGGGAATCATTGGGTCAAACTGCCCAGCAATGTCAAAGTCCTGGGGGCAGAAGAAGCGATGGGAGCTCCTGGCAGAGCCAAGGGGCCTTAGCCAGGTACACCTTGCTGC
Organism: Toxostoma redivivum; assembly: GCA_013397375.1. Taxonomy (NCBI): domain Eukaryota; kingdom Metazoa; phylum Chordata; class Aves; order Passeriformes; family Mimidae; genus Toxostoma; species Toxostoma redivivum. The sequence continues at coordinate 427,687 of VXBI01006486.1, forward strand.
TCTGCAGCAGCTAGAGGCCTTCCAGCTGGGAAAACCCTCCTGGCATTGTGGCCTTGGTGGCAGCACTGGCCACCACAACACTCACGCACTGGTAGAACTCGCGGTAGCGGCCCCGGGTTGTGGCTGGGTTGTCCCTCCTGTACACCTTGGCGACGTGGTAGCGCTTCATGTTGTTGACCTTGTTCATGGCCAGATAGCGAGCAAAGGGCACCTGGGCCCGAGGAGTTAAGGATGGGAACATGGAGATCCCCAGTGCTGTAGAAGCTGAATCTCAAAGCCTCCCATCACCCATTCCCTTTGCCAGCTGCTTCCCAAATTTTGTCACAATCATGGAGAGATTCTTGGGGTGTCCTTGGTGTGCAGGGTCATGAGCTGGATTTCAATGATTCTTGCAGATCCCTTCCAATTTGTATATTCTATAGCTCTATGACCTCTGGAGAGATCATCCCCCAGGCTGAGGATGAGTAAAATGAACCACCTGAGCTCCTTCAATGCTGGGACAGCTCCATTTCCTCTTCCAGATCCACAGTGTGACAATACCACATACACAAGGACCCTCTCTCATCATTCCATCCTCTCACAGTGTGATCAGTAAGAATTCAATGCATAGCACAGCTATATAGACATTGAAGGAAAGAGATTTTGTTGAGATGTGGAGGTTGAGAAGGCCCGGGATGGACACTTGCAGCAAACACCTCTCCAGGTGGCACTAGCAAGGTGGGATGGGCAGCAGAGGTGAGGACTGTACCCGGGAGGAGATAAAACCAGTACAGTGGAGCATACTGGTGCATGTCCACAGCAGGAAGGGGCTTTGCTGTAGGCCCTGGACTGGCTGGGGGATAGTGTGGAGTCATGACAATGACAGCCAGACCAGCTGGAATGGCTAAGGGGGCTGCCATCTCCCCAACGGGATCTGCAGGCAGGCCAGGGTAAGAGCGATCCCTCAAGGCAGAGGTGGCCAATACCTTGGTGTGCCACCATCCCCTTGGGAGCACAGGATACGGTGAGGTCGTAGCGCAGGGCCAGCAGCTCCCCTCCCTGGTCCTGCAGCTCGTAGATGAGCTTCGTGTCCTCCCCGTACTTCCCCATCAGCGTCTCCTGGGGAAGGGCAAAGGGGCTGGTGACAGGGATGGCTCTGGGGTGAAGGGTCCCCCGAGATGGGGCACAGAGCTCGGTCCCCATAAACCGGGCATTACACACATCCCCCATCCAGCCCCCTCGGACCTGAGTCCACCTCCCTGTGCCTCCCAAAAAGAAAACCAAGAGTGAATCCAGCTGCCCTCCCCACCTGGCCGTGTCCCACATAGAGGGAGCTCCCAAACCTGTCCTGGAGCCCCGGGGGAATGGGGCGCTGACCAGTCCCACAGGAGGGACCCCCACAGCCGCCGGGGCGGGGCCCCTCCCCA
>VXBI01006486.1:429116-447341 GCA_013397375.1 Toxostoma redivivum
CCCCCCCCACCAGGGGGGAACAGACCCCCCGCCGCGCCTCCCCCGCAGCTCCAGCACGGGGGTGTCGATGGCGGCCGCCCCGTGCCGCTTGAAGCAGGACACCACGGCGCTCAGGAGCCGGTCACGGAGCGCCGCCTGCGCCGGTGCGTGGTCGCGGGTGCCCTGCCCGGGACAGAGAACGGCCGTCAGCGGCACGGGCGCGGGGAACACTCAGTACCCACTCCCCACTCCCCGCCTTTACCTTGGGCGTCTTCAGCACCGGCACCCGCTCGCCGCCCGCTGCCGCCCGCACCTGTAGGGACAGGGCGCCGCGGTCACCGGCCAGCAGCCAGGACCGGGCGAAGCTGCCGCGGCTCCCACCGAGGCACAGCGGGAGGCATCGGGCGGCTGCGGCAGCGAAGGGTCCGAGGCGCAGCATGGCCGGCACCGGGACACCGGGAGCGCGGGCACGTGACGGCGAAGGGACACGTGACTGCGCGGGAGGCCGCGCTTTACGGCGCCGCGCGACAGTTCCCGGTGCTGTGCCCTCAGCTCACCATGGCGTCGGGCAGCGGGGTAGGTGCTGCCGCCGGGGCCGCCCTCGGGGCCGGGGCTGCCCTCGGAATGTGGGCTGCCGCCCGCTCAGCTGCCCCCGCTGCTTGTACCGGGCTTGGCAGGGCCGGGGACAGGGCCCAGCCGCGCCGCGCTCGGGGCCGCTGCCAGGCCGCGGGATGAGGGATGTGGAGGGGCCGGGGATGCCGCGGTGGGCGGGTGTGTGTGGGGTGGGAGGCGGCTCGTCCCTGCTCTTTACATCTCTGTGTGTGGGCGGTGGGAGGTTGGGCTCTCTTGAGACGCCCCGATCCTCTCAGGGCTGGAAGTGGGGTGACTCCACCGCGGTCCCGCCCGCCAGCGAAGTCGTGGAGTCACCGTCCCTGGAGGTGTTTAAGGCACGACAGAACGTGGCGTTCAGTGCCCTGGTCTAGTTCACATGGTGGTGTTGGGTCACATGTTGGACTCGATGATCTCAGAGGACTTTTCCAATCGCAATGGTTCTGTGATCTTCCCGTCCTAGGGCCAGAGATCCGCCTGTCCCAGCCAGGGAGCGGGAGGAGATTGAGCTGTCTCAGCCTCCGGGGTTGACGTGCCCACCCACCTGCAGCCCCCTGGGAGGGACCCCCACCCATCTGCAGGGGCTGGGCGATGGCTCATGCAGGTGGCTCCTTCCCTCCCCAAGGAACGGGCTGCCTTTTTCCTGTCCTGATGGAGAAACATCTCTGCAACTTCCTGACAAGAGGGCACAGCCAGGTGCGGGTTGTGCCCAGACAACCTTTCTGAGAGGAAACAGACTCAAAAGTTGCAGCAGGAGAGGTTTAGATTGGAAATCAGGAGGGGTTTTTCCCAGAAGGGGCTGTACGGGGAGGTGGTGAAGTCACCATCTCTTGAAAAGTGTTCAAGGTCTGACTGGATGTGTCACTCGGTGCTCTGGACTCAGTAACAAGGTGGGGATCTGTCACAGCTTGGATTTGATGGTTTTGGAGACTTTTTCCAACCTAAATGATTCTGAGAGTGTTAAAATGGGATGGGTAAGGCAGATGCTGAAGGTGTAGCCTGACTGGAGAGCCAGGCTGTTTGAACACTTCCAGTGACATCCCAAAGCTGTCAGCAGCACAGGGGCTGTGTTTTTGAGGGGTTTTAGCCCATCTTTCCTTCCTTGAAGCCACTTACTGAGATAAGAGGCACTGGCACTGCCCAGAGAAGCTGTGGCTTCTCCATCTCTGAAAGTGTCTAAGGCCAGGTTGAATGGGGCTTGGAGCAACCTGGGATAATGAAAGGTGTCCCTGCCCTTGGCAGGGGGTGGGACTGGCTGATCTTCAAAGTTCCTTCCAATCCAAACCATTCCAGGATTGATTCCTTGAAGTGGGGGAGGTCAGGAGCAGGATGTCTGCCTGTGAGGGAGGTGGGGCCTGTGGTTTATTGTCAGCTGAGGCTGTTGGGTTGAGCCTGGCTTGAGACTCCTGTGTTGTTTAACAGGTTTTGGTGCTGATACTGGGCACATCTGGTGTCCACCTCCAGAGGAACAGGAGATTGTGGGGCACTTCTGGTTATTAATATTTGCTATTAATTTGGGAAGTATTCTCTGTCACCCAAAACAGCTCTGAGATGAAGATTTTGGGGGCTTGCAGCCCCCTTGCCTCCACCAGAGCAATTCAGAAACATCCCTTCAAATATCGTCCAACCAAGATCTTGTCACGCAGTTTAGTTTAATTTTTTCCCCACGCCTGGATGAGGCAGATTGGTAAAAGCTGCAAAAGACTCTTTTCCTTTATTGCAACAGGAGAGAGAAGCAGCTAATAAACCTCCCCCTCTGCAGGCTCCCACCAGCTACAATTTGTGATAATGCCTGGCATGCAGGAGAGTCTGGAAAATACCCCCAAACGTTAATTTACACTCAGTGATATTTTCTTTTCTTTTGCTCAGGGTGGTTAATAAAACCTGTTACGACATCCTTAAAGTGCTTAAGAAGCTCTGGGAATAAATGAGAATTTTTCTACGCCTCCCCAAGGCATTTTCATCCCTATCAGTAGTTGTTCGTTCCATTTGAAGGATTGCCAGAGGAGAGAACTTTAAATGGCTGTGCTGCTGCTGTAGCTCCAAATGGGATTTGTGTCCTTTGGATTGTGATTGGATTCTTGATTTGGCTGAACGGAGAAGGCAGTGGGGTGTGTGTGGGGGGGGGTCCTTCTCCCCCAGAGGTGTTTTTAAATACATCTTGTCCTTTCTTTAATGTGAAACTGAGAGGCTCTCCCTGCCATGCTGAGGGAAATGCAGTTCTATCCAAAAGGGAGTTATCTGCTCAGGAAATTCAGGAAGTGGCTGAGTGAAACCGTGACTGATCCCAGGTGCAGGGGCCTGAGCTCTAGATGGGGCAAATACTGGGAAGAGCTTGAGCTGGGTTGGTCAGAGTGGATGTGAGTGGAATAGGAATTCTTGTCCGATCACTTCTGCCCTCAGCATTGGGGACAGAGTGAAATCCACCAAAAAATTATTCTTTGTATTATTCAGTGACAGCTTCATCTGAACTGACAGCTTCATGCACATTCTGTGTCCAGCTCCAGGCCCTCAGCATAGGAAAGAGATGGACCTGTTGGAGTGAGCCCAGAGAAGGCCATGGAAATGCTCCAAGGGCTGCTGCCCTTCTGCTGTGAACACAGAGAGCTGAGGCTGTTCAGCCTGAACACCAGTCTCTGTCCAGGAAGACCTTAGAGCACCTTCCAGTGCCTAAAGGGACTCCAAGAGAGCTGGAGAAAGGCTTTGAACAAAGGCTTGGAGTGACAGGACAAGGGAGAATGGCTTCCCATGGCCAGAGGGCAGGGTTAGATTGAGTGCTGGGAAAAAATTCTTCCCTGTGATGGTGGTGATGCCCTGGCAGAGGTTGCCCAGAGAAGCTGTGACTGCCCCATCCCTGAAAGTGTTCAAGGCCAGGTTAGACAGGGCTTGAAGCAATCTGGGATAGTGGAAGGTGTCCCTGGCCATGGTAGGGAATGTGGAACAAGATGATCTTTAGGGTCCCTTCAACCCAAACTATTCAAGGATTCTATTAAAGTGTCCTGTCACTGTCAGATAGTTCTGTGGAGCTCCCAAAGGTCCAGCATACCTTGCAAATGTTTCTGCCCTTCCCTCTGTGAAGCTGCAGGAGCAGGACAGCAAAACCTGTGGATTTTGTACAGGTGCTTCCCTGGTACCTCCAAGACAGGGTTTCAGAGCTTGTTCTGGTTTGTATATGCTTGTACATGTGCTCACTTGGAAATCCCATTCTGGCGCCTGTGATTTCATGGCAAGCTCAGCACTTTGATGCCTGCAACACATAGACACTGCTGAGAGCAGACGGGCACAGCCTTCTCTACTCCTGCAGTGTAATCAAACTCTCTGTACCTTGGGCTGTGTTTTACAGCTTCCTTGTCTGACATTGCAGCTTGGATTCTTTTGACTTCTGGAAGAAGGAGGTGTAATCCTTTTGCTCTTTGTTAGGGGGTATTTCCCAGGTCTGAGATCCGTCAGTTTCAATGCCATTTGAGTCTGATTTTCAAGGCAAAAGCCTGGATGATCATCTCAGGAGCTGTTAAGATCAGCTAATTTCTTCTTTTAGTGCTCTGAAATTATTCTGGTAGTAGCTAGAGGCATGCTGAGAGTGATTATCTTAAACCACATCCCTAATTCCTGGATGGAAAGCAGAGGACAGGCGGATATAATATAATTCTCCTCATTTGCTGCACTGGCTTCACAGGCCAAGTGATTCCACCTCTTTACCCCCTCAGAGGTGATCAGACTGTATAATAAATGTTCATGAACTTTGTTTCCCTCCCAGACCAAGAACCTGGACTTCCGTCGGAAGTGGGACAAGGATGAATATGAGAAACTTGCAGAGAAGCGGCTCACAGAGGAGAGAGAAAAGAAAGATGGTGAGCAGTGTGCTGGCTCCAGGCAAGCTGTGCTGGATTGGCAGTGAGGCTCCCAAACCCTTGGAATTTGGGAGGGAGAGCAGTGAGAAGTCGAATCCCAAAGGGAAAGAGCTGGCTTGCTCCTACTCTTTCTCCTTTGTTTGCCACTGCGTGTATTTTTTTGACAAAAGAAATCACTGAGAACCTTTCCAGGGGCTGTCTCTTCTTTGAGGAAGGAGGGAAACAGTTGCTGGAAACAAGACCTCAGAATCTGGCTCAAGTCAGAGATGTACCTGGTTCTAATAGGAACCAGGAAACAGTGAGGAGGAAGTCATATCCTTTACTGTTTTAAAAACAAAGGTGCATTTTCTGCATGGATCAGGTAGTCCCAGATACCCAGCAGGCCCCTTTGTACCAAAGGGGAACATGAAATCCAGCGTGTCAAGCTTGACCTTTTGTTTATGTTTTAGGCAAACCAGCTCAGCCCGTCAAAAGGGAACTTCTGCGGCACCGGGACTACAAAGTGGACCTGGAATCCAAGCTGGGGAAAACCATTGTCATCACCAAAACTACCCCTCAGTCAGAGATGGGAGGGTAGGTTGTGGTCTTACTGAAGTCTCAGAGTCATGCTGGTTAAACTGAGAAGCTGTGACACAGCAGGGACCCCTCACAGGGCACCAGGAGCTGCTGTCCTGTATTTGGAGCCTGGGATGTGGGGCTGCATTTTCCTACACCTAAACTGTGTCTCCTGGGATAACATTTGAAAAAGACCCAGCAGGCTGAGCCCCTTTGGACATAATTTCTTAGTATCAGTGTTGTCCACCTGTAGGACCAACAGAGGCAGATCTCTGCTGCCTGCTTGGGTATCTTTAACCAGGCCTGCTTGCACTGAGACCAGGACTGCTGCTGATTTGGGTATCTGTGCACTGGGAATGGGAGAAACATCCAGATAGTTGTTCTTAGGAATGATGTTTGGCCACTGTTTGTGTGAATTGTGTTCCACCAAAGTCTGAAAGGGTTCTGAGCTCACTCTAAGCCATCAAAAGCATGAAAAGAATGTGTTGAGTTTGTGTCACCTCAGGAATGACCCTGTTAGTGTCTCTCTGGGCAGTAGGCCAGGGAGATGTGCTGCCCTGACCAGCATCCACGGATGGCAGTTCAGCCTCTGGCTGCACTTTTGCAGCAGCTCTCAAGATGGGCAGAGAGCACTGCTGTGCTTATCAGGAAGTTGCACTGTGAGGTGATAGGGATGGTAGCACTTACCTTGCAGCCAGGTGAGAGGCTGTGGAATGGAAACCTGGGCTTGCTGCCTTGGGGCGGGTCAGGCTGTGTCACAAAGTCCATCCCACCCTGCAGGGTGTGACTGGAAGGGGAAGATGCTGTGGCTGGTATATTGCAGAGCAGCTCAGAATTTGGTTTCTATCATGTCAGAGGGGTGTCAGTATAAGGGTTTGTACCTCCATGGCAGCCCTGTCCTTTGGGTGTGCCCTTGCCCTTGCTCTTCCCTGGGGCCCTCTTTCTTGGAGAAGTGTCCTGTATCCCCAGTGACATGCAGATTGTCTCAAATAACTGCTCTGTGGGTTGAGCTTTTTGCCATTCTTTGGGGTTCATTTTTTCTGTCTCTCCTGACAGGTATTACTGTAATGTATGTGACTGTGTGGTGAAAGATTCTATCAACTTCTTGGATCACATCAATGGCAAGAAACGTAAGGACCATGTCTTTGCCTTATTGGGGGGTTGGTTGAGTTGGAGGGACTTTTCCTTTTGTGCCTCACCCATGTCTGAGGCCTGAACACTTAGCCATGGATCAGGGAGCTTAGGAGATCAGGATGTAGAAGCTCATCATGAGAGCTGTGGAGGTGCTGCCCTTATCTCCTGACACCTTCCAGAGTGCTGGACCACTTTCATGGAATAAGCCCAGCAGAAGCAGTGATTGGTGTACTCTGGTTGGTGGACATATTTTCCCCATCCATCGTGTCAATGTGAAAAACCCAGCATCAGAAAATTCTAGAATAATTTGGGTTGGAAGGACCTTCAGAGGTCATCTAGTCCACCCCACAAATCATGATGTCTCCTCTGTAAATCTGGAGAGAGGCTTTTTAGAACACTGAAACTGTAAAGAAGTACTTTGACAAGTAGAAGTCTGGGACTGGCCCATTTTTGGATCAGAGACTTCTGTTTGTAGAAGTTGAATATGAAGCTCAGAACTGGCCTGGGCTCCAGAGTATGGATCTGGACTACCTTTGTTGATCTGACTGTGGATATTGCTTCTCCTTTTTCAGAGAGTGGGAATGTAGAGAAAGTAAAGGAGCAGCATCACAGACTGACACACTTGCATGTTGTTCCTGCTCATGAAGGTGTTTTTGGCTCCTTGTGGAAGTCAGAAAATCACTCCTTTACAAAAAGGCAGGGATGTGTGTGCTCTGGACCTGCACACGGGGCTGTTTGAGAACAGGAGGTTCAAATGAAACCTGAGAGCTGTTTTTCTGTAGCTCAGAAAAGAAAACACAGTGTTTTAAAAACCTGTGCTCTTATGTGAATGGGAGGAAGGTGCCTTGTTTGACACATTGGGAGATGAGCAAGTTCATATGAGAGAATCTGGAATCAAAAATCCCAGCATGGCTGTGTGGATGGGCATGAGTTGTAGGGTTGAGCTGGGATTGGAATGTGGCTGGTGTCACAGTACCCTAGTATGAGTATGCCTGGGAACTTTTAAACCAGTCAAGTCTGGCTCAAACATGTTTGTTCTTGGCAGCCCTTTTACTAATTCCTGGTGTGTAGTTTAAGCTTCCAAGTGCTGCTGCATCCCTGGGACAAACCTGTGCAGGGCTACTGGAGTGAACAGGCTGTTTGGATCCACTTAGGAATGTGGGTTGGAGGCATTTCTGGGGGTGGCCCTGTCAGCATAGGCTTCCCCACAAGTGAAAAACTGTGACTGCTCTGAAGAGCCACTGAATCAGAGGCCTGACTTTGTATTCTCTGCTTTAGCTAGGAATGTCCTGTGTAATCAGGATCTCTGAGTGCCACTCATGTCTTGTTTAGCATTGCCCACAGCTGAGAGATGCCAGCCTGTCAGTTTTATTATGGCTCCTTTTTCAGCACTCCAACTCCTTTTTATTCCACTGGTCCAAGATTAAATTTCCTGAAGCATCAGAGCACCAACATGACAGGGAGTATCCAAATAAAAAACCTTTAAAGAGTAGTCTGGTCTTGCTACAAGTAGTATTTGGATTGTTGTGGCCACTGTTTGTGTGGGTTATGGTATCCCCCTAAAGCCCACCTCTCCAACCTAAGAAATCCTAAATTTGACCCTAGAAGCTGCTTTGAGGGGGATGACAGGCAGGAAGGTGTTGCTGTGCTGTTTAAATTGGGATCAGGGATGGAGACTTTGTGCAGAACCCTGAAGTGTTGCTGAACACTGCTGATTCCACTCGTGTTCTCCAGACCAGAGGAATCTGGGCATGTCCATGCGGGTGGAGCGTTCCACACTGGATCAGGTGAAGAAACGCTTTGAGGTGAACAAGAAGAAAATGGAGGAGAAGCAGAAGGATTATGACTTTGAGGAGAGGATGAAGGAACTCCGTGAGGAGGTGAGTCTGGGTAACAACTGAGGAAGCAAAGCTCCCCAGAAACATGTTTTGGGAGGAAATCAACCCTGGTTCCTGCTCTTATTCCTCAGAAACATTGTTCTTGGTACCATGGGCTTCTCATCTGCTCCTGTGAGTGGGGTTTGTTCTTCTGCTTTTGAGAAGTTTGTATTGCTATCCCTGGAAACCTTTTCCCCCTCTTTCTGTGTGAGAATAACTTCAGATGGTTCAGATTTTCACTGAGAACAAGTCCATTTTTTGTCTCCCACTAGTTGCATTGGAACTTTTGTGGTCTAGTAGTACACTACATCTCCATCCATTATCTTCCACAGCTCATAGGATTGCTGGAATCCCCTTCCACAGGGCATTTGCTTCTTTGTGGCCTCCTTGAGTGTAGAAGGGCTGTGTGAACAGTGTGCTGTTGTGCAAGAGGTGTGAGGAGGTGATAAAAGACAGCAGATTTCTCTCAAACTGGGGCTTAGGTATTAGTAAACATGAAAATTAATTATTTGAAAACCCAGCAAAGTTCTGACAGCTGAGAAGCTTCTGTGGATGCTTCCCCTCTATCAGCAGCCACATAACCCAAGGTTATGAATCACTGCCTGTTTTGTGTCTCCCTGCCCAAGACCTGAGCTCTGCTTCACCAAAGGGAGCTCTTTGGGGTGCTCACAGAGCAGCCCCATGCTCTGCTCTCGGGCAGGCTGTGGTGCTGCTGAGCCCTGTCTGTTTGGGGGATAGGAGGGAGGTGCCCCAGCAACAAAGGGAGTGCTGTGGGTTGAAAAGCTGCTGCCAGTCAATGGATGGCAAGAAAGAAATCAGCAGCAAGTCCTGGAGTAGCTTTCTCCAGGACATGGCTGTGTTCAGGAGCACAGTGGACAGTGATGAGAATGGTGGGAGCAGTTGCTAACTTGGGAGCTGAAGCCATGCTTTGGTGTCACCCAGTACAAACCTGGCTTTGTTCCAGGACTCGTGATCCTCACAGGGAAAAACACTTTGATTAGAGCAGCGCAAACTCTTTGATGCCAAAACCCCCCTCAAAGCTGCTCAGAGCTTCGGCTTCTGTTGCAGTGAGCAGCTGTCACTCTGCCAGGCTGAGAGCCAGCAGGCATCACAGTCACTGGCATGAAGCAGTGGACAAGGGAATGGCCTCCTGCTTTCAAACCAGCTCCTTCTTGTCTCAGCCTTGATTCCAGGCAAAACTTGTGATGTTTGCTCAGAAGAGAGAGTTTGATAATGTTTCATTTTGTCTGTTTATGTGTGTGGCTCTGCTCTTGGCCTGGGAAATGGGGTGATCTGGATTCACTGGTGAACTTCCTCCTTGAAGACTTCAGGCCAGGATTTCTGCTGTTTGTTTATTTCCTCAGGCACAGCTTGGCTACTGTGGGCAGGATTTGTGTTAATTGCACAGTACCTGGTGTCTCAAAACTCCTTCAGCTCAGGAGGTGCAAATTATTTTGCTGTTGTGTCCCTTGCTGCAGGAGGAGAAGGCCAAAGCCTACAAGAAGGAGAAGCAGAGAGAGAAGAAGAGGCGGGCGGAGGAAGATCTGACCTTTGAAGAGGATGATGAAATGGCAGCTGTGATGGGTTTCTCTGGTTTTGGCTCGACCAAAAAGAGCCACTGAGCAGCTCTGGACTCTCCTCTTTCTCTAAACAGCTTGTTTTTACCCAGGGAACTCTGGATAATTCTTCAAAGACTTGATTGAGGACTTGTATGTAAATCTCCCAGTAGAAGTTGGCTGGAAGAGTTGAAAAGTGATTCCATGCTCTACCTGTGCTGCAGATCAAGCTCTGCCTCTCATTAGCTTCCCTTCTCCTTGTGTGTCCTAGATCTGGCTGCTCAGCTGCTCTGTGGCCGTGTGTGTGCAGGGAAGTGCTCTGTTGGGTACATTTTTTTGTCAATAAAGTGCACATTCTGCACAGGTGGCCTGGTTCAGGATTAATCTAGTTGTCAGCCAGGCCCTACTTGTCACCCAAGCTGTGTTTAAGATGCTGGGAGGGATTCAGTTGCTTTTAGTTTCATAATGAAGGAAATGTGCCACAGCAAGCAGTGTGAGAGGTGCATCTTTATGGCTTGTGCTGAGCAGAGCTGGTGGCTGCATGGAGTCTGGGTTGCTGAAACTTTCCTGTTTGTTTTATCTGCAAGGGAGACTTCCCTCCTTTTCTTTGTGTTTTATCCCATAATTTCAGTATCATTAAGGTAGGGGAGAAATTCCTCCCCATGACTGGTCTAGGATAGAGCCAATGAAAGAAAGGTGTGTACAATTTGCCAGAAATAAATGGAACGTTTTAATTGGCCCTTTGGTGGGGGTTTGATGCCTTCTTTATTTTGAGAGCTTCTGTTTCCCACTGAGAAGAGCTCCTGGTGTCTCCCAGCAGCTCAGAGCTGGGGTGGCCTTCTGGGGACCCCAATGGTGGCAGAGGTGAGGTATGTGCCTTCCTCTCCTGGCTCAGCTCCCAGCTGCCCTAGACAGGCCATTGCCATCACTCTTGGCTTTTTAAAGTAATTCTGGAGATGGGTGTAAGAATATGGAAGGGAGTTCAGGGCTGGGGACCTTCATTCCCATCAGGCAATCCAAGACAGGCTGGGCTGTGTTCCAGATTTTACCAGCCTTAGTATATTAAGGGCCATTTTTTTCCTGTCTACTGGCTGTCAGTGTCTTTTCACCTCTGCCTTCTCCTAAATCCACTTCATTTCTGCTTTTATTTACCTCAGTCAAACCTTGTGTGACTCATTTCCGTCTGCAGTTAGGATTTATATTTTGCATGGCTGGGTTTTCGTAGCTCTGTCTCGCTCTCCTCTCTCTTTTTATGTATATTGATGAAATCCTTGTGCTTGCCCTTCTCCGTGCTCGTATGAAATTTCCAGCCTGGGGAAGGCTGCAGTGTTTAGCCTGCTCTTTCTAATACATCTAGAACAAATCCTGTAATGTTGTGCTGCTGTTTTAATTCCTTAATCTTAGCCTGCTGACAGCTTCATTGCCTCAGGTCTTTCCGCTTCAATTCAGATTATAATCCCCGTTGAAGATGCTATTGAAATGATATATAGTCAGTCAGATACAGCTGTCCTTGGAGGTTTGACCCTTTTAACTTGGCAATCCTTTGACTTTGGCTCTCTGAGCACACGGGCTGGGAGGGCGACTTTCATTCCAGCCACGTTCCTAGCGCTGTTCAGGCTGCAGCACGTGGCTCCAGCTGAATGGGAGAGCGGAGACGCTCGCGCCTCTGTGCCCTCCGGGATGCAAAAGGGATGCTGCCGTGGTTTCATACACATTAAAAGTTTAGGATGTTTCAGAGAAGATTTAGCAGCAGCCATTTTATTCCAGCCACCAGCTTTGCAGACATCCAGCCCCTCAATGCAGTTGGTGCTGCTGAGAAGGGGGCAGAGGCTGCCATCTTTTCCCCCATCTTTTCCAGCTTGTGACCTTGGAGCCAGTGACTGCTGTCTTGGTTTTCCCACGGTGTGTCCTGATCTTCTTGTCCATCCTGGCACACCCAAGTGGCGAGGTGTGAAATGAGCAGCCCCACAGAAACCTTCCTGGGGTGGTGGTGAGGTTTGCACAGCCTCCTCCCTGCAAGACAGGGAGGAAATCCCTCCACAGTGCAGTGCTTTCAATAATGAGATTCCTCTTTGGTGTAAAGCCTGTCATCCCCAAGCCCATCCCAAGGCCACCTGCACCCTGAGGGCCAAAGCCCCAGCCCCAGCTCCCCATGCTGGGGCTGCTGGCGCCGGGGGAGCGCAGCTCTTTGTCTCGGCAGCTTGCTGGGAGCAGTGGTGTGTGCAGCAGCAGATACAAGCTCCTGCTGGATTCCCAGCAGCGGGAGCTGCCTCTAGCCAAGGATGAAAAGCTGGTTTCATGGGAGGAAATAGTATTTAGAGAAGAGACAGATAACATTCCCTGTACCAGATATGTTAACCCTTTGCTCCCACCACTGCTTAGCGAGGTGTTAACCCTTGGCTCTCAACCCCCAATGCTGAACCAGTGGTTCTCCATGACTCCTTGTTAGCATTTGCTATCTCCATGTTGAATTTAAGGTGCTGGATGTACCCATATGGGTCAGGACTTGGGGTTTTACTTGGAGAAGTAAAGAGAGAAGACCCAGCCCTGCAGGTCCTCTTCTTCTCACCAGTGAACAAGGCTGGGATGCTCTATCCCTACTGGTTCTAATTAGCTCTTCCACAAGTTAAAACTGGGGTCTGGTGGAGTCAGGAGAGATGTTTGCATGGTTTGCTCATCCAGGCTGAGATGTTCCTGCCTGCTCTCAATGTGAAAGTGCTGTGAGGTGCCTGAAGCCAACTTGGTGCGTGTTCCCGGTGCCTGGACAGAGGTGCAAGTTCCTCGTGACCTGTGGTTTGGAGGACCTGGAGGAAGGCTGAGAACTGTGCTCAGCTTGAGCTGGCCTCCCTCATCTCCATCCCACTAAATATTGATGGCAGTGTTTGGAGAAGAGCTCAGGCACCACAGCAGACCCCAGAAAAAACATAAATCTGTCTTGCCACCTCCACTTCCGCTCTCCCAGACATCTTCCTTTGCCTCATCGTTGGATGAAGGGCTGAGGCCTCATGGAGGGCCTGAGCACAAATACCCAGATGCTCTTCTTTCTTTCCTTCCTGGGCACCCTGGAAACTTCTGGGCACTTCCTCAACTCTGCCCTCTCCTGCTGATCAACCTTTCTCTCACTCTACGCATTCTGCTTGGGACTAGACAAGCAGCAGCAGCATTCCCACCATTCCAGTAAATGACTGGGACAAGGGACCTGAAGTGATTCTGAAGAAGGGGTCCCAGACTGGCCCTGTGTGTTACCCTGTCTGGGCTAGTTGAATCATTCCCTGTGACTTTATTAGCAGAAAGACCTGCTTTTTCAGCGATTTACACCAGTTTTGCATTCTGAAAGATTTAAGAGCTTGGCAGGAACTCCAGTCCTCCCACTGCTCAGGCCACAAGCTACTGCTGCCCCAGTTAGGCAGGCATTCCTGCCATTTGCCAGTGCTAAAGCTAAACGACATCCATAGGCAATGCCCCTGGAAATCCTCCCTCCTGCCTGGCTTTGACCTGGTACAATGGTGCCTGGAGTCTGCCACCAACCCCTGCCTGTGGAGGCTCCTGGGTCTCCCATCTGTCCCATCAGTGCTGTGGCCCCATCCCACACAACTCCAGAGCCAGTATTCCTGCCCCCTCCCAGCTCTGTGGAGACCTTGGATACTGAGAGCCACCTGGATCAGTCAATGCTTGGCCCAATCTGGATCCTGTCCTGCCTTCCTTGTGTGGGGACAGCAAGATGTCTCCAGGGGAGGATCTGATCTGTGCAATGGCAAAGGTTCAGCTCCTGATCAGAGCTGAGGTTGCTGCAAAAGAGAATAGGAATCCCAGGATCCTGGAATGGTTTGGGTTGGAAGGGACCTTGAAGATCAGCCAGTTCCAACCCCCTGCCATGGGCAGGGACACCTTCCACTAGACCAGGTTGCTCCAAGCCCCATCCAACCTGGCCTTGAGCACTTCCAGGGATGGAGCAGCCAGAGCTTCTCTGGGCATTGGTTGAGAAAGGGGTGGGAGGCAGAGATAGGGCAAGGTGGAGATTTATAGAGGAGAGAATCCCTGGTCAGGGAGGTATTTGGATCCAACTTAGATGCCAGCTTTTGCAGAAAGGATCAAGCTGGGAGCCAGGGACACCCACAGTGAAGTGGTGCTTGGCCTGGAGACCTTGGCAAGTTGGGCCACACTTCATACACTCAATTTCTGGGGCTGAGCCAGCTCAGACCACAGATGGGGCCAAGAGGGAACAAATAGGGCAAAAGTGAGGGTTCCAAACTGGGAGGAAGGAGACAGCCTCAGTGCCTCCCTACTCATCCCTGACAGGTCTGTTGCTGCATCCAGGTTGGAGGGTTGCTGGATGGATGGTTTCTGCTGGGTTCAGTGTGGGGCTCCTGAGCACAAGGGAGGTTTTGCTTTGTCGTAAGTGAAGTACAAAACCATCACCAGCCAGAGAACAAACAGCTCCAGGCTGGAGAGGGAGCAGGGAGAGGGAGATGGGGAGGAGCAGGGGGAGCATAGGGACAGGGGCATCCGCAGGAGGTTTTTCAGGGACTTGTGATCTCAGAGCAAATCTCTGCTGTTGGCTGCACACCAGTGGCACCATTTCACCAACTCATGCGTGCCTCCCCATCGCCAGCTCCGCAGTGCTGAGCGCCTCGGGGGGGTCAGGGCCGCTCTGCGGAGGGCTGCGGGAATATGGTCCCTGCTCGGAGAGCGTGTGATCTGCCAGGCAGCCAGGAGCCCCGGGGACACTGCCATGCCTTTGTTCCTCCTTCTCTTTCTTTTCCACCTTCAGATTTTTTTTCCCCTCTGCTTCCAGCTGCGTATGCAGCACTGCCCCCCCCTCCGCTTTCCACCCACAGTTCCTGTCTTGATTTTCCTTCCCCTCTACAAATATGTGTTCCTTAGGCTCCTTCTCCTCCCTGCCCAGCTCCTCTCATCAGTGTTGCCTTCCCAAACTTCTTTTTTTCCCCTCTTCTCCCTGTTTTCCCACAGGCCCACTTCATTCCTTCCCCTTCCTGCTTCTCTCCCCTTCCCTCCAGCCTCTCGGGCTCCCGTTCACTCACTCCGTCTCCCCTTCTCTGACAGTTTGGGGGAAATCTGTCTGTGTCAACACACAGATTCCATTATTTATTGGCTGAGTGGAGCAGGGTCCTACACTCGTCTGTAATTGTCTCCAGATCAAAGCGGCTGCTGATGGCAGCTTTGCCTTCCCGCAGCAGAACACCACCCCCAGCTTCCAGCTCCCCATCCTCCCGGGGGAGTCGGGTGCGTGTGCGTTGACACCCTCGATGACTGATCTCTCAGACAGAGAGGAAAGAAGTAGGGCTGGTGGGGGAGAAAAGGGAGGCCTGGAGGATCTGCAAAGCTCCCGGAGGAGATGGGGATGGTGGGGCGTGTCTCAGGGAGACAAAGTCCCTGGCATGGGCCAGGGGAGAGTGGGACGGTAGAGGTGGTCCCTATCCTGGGAAGGGAGACAGAGAAATGAAGTGAAAGAAGGGACAGGGAAGCAAGAAACATCCCCATATCTGTCCAGGACTGGAAGAATTAGAATTTTAGAAATGGGGATAAAGGAGAACATTCTCTTCATGCCTTTCCCTTCTGAAACCACCAATCTATCCCAGGGATGTGGGACTTCAATGTGAACTGCAGGCACACAGTTTTTGTTTGGGTGTTGATGCAAGATGTCTGTGGGGAGACAAAACATCCACTCCTACTTCTGCCCCTTGGCCTCCTCAATGGGGTCCCAGTTTACATGAGTGGAAGAGCTGCAGTGGTTTCTCTGCTGAAGGAGGTGAGATCAATCAGAGCCCCTCTTCCTCGGCCCATTAGTCCCACTTTGTCATGATACACTGGGGAACTTGAGAACCTTTTGTTGCACATGGATCTGTGCACACCAAAAGACATAGACACCATCAAAAGTCCTGACAGCTTGGTCCCCTCTCACTGCCCAATACATGAAGCTGTCAGGCTCAAGCCGTGGCTCTGCATTCCTTCTACCTGTCCAAAGCATTTCCTCCTGGTAACACCTCCCTGGCCCTGCCATCATTTCTCTTCTGGTTTCTTTCTCCACAGAGTTCAGGCAGTTTCACTTACACTTCTCCCTGTCAAGTATTGTTCCAAGCCTTAAATCAGTTTTTGAACCTTTGAGAATTTCAGGCACAAGTGTTGTGCATAATATTCCAGCACCAGTCACACTGGTGCCTGAGGAGGAAAGGTGTCACTTCCTCTCTCACAAAGCTTCTGCTCTTCCCCCAGGCAATCATCACACTGTTGCCCACCTTTCTTTCCTGCTCACTGTTCCTTTGTCCTCCCCAGCAGAAAGGAGACATTCCCTCAGGACATTTTAGGGAGACCCTCTAAGAGGATGCCCACAGCAAAATAAGTAGTCCCAGCCCTCAGGATAATGGGGACACACCACTACTTTTGCTTTGGTTCCCAAGTCTCTTACTTCAAGTACAAGAATCAGCCATGAGAGCAGATCCTTTGGCAGCTTGGGTTTGCAAGAAATTCCCCCCACTCCAGAACAGGAGAGGAGCCTTGGCTTCCTGAGCTATCATTGAAGTCTGTGTCCTACAGGGAGTCAGAACTGCCTCCCTCAGAGGCTGAGAAGTACTGGGCCCCATGTCCTGAAAATGCTCAGAAGGAGCTGACAGCTACAGAGGGTCTGCTCAGAGCTGAGCCTTTCAGTTTCCATCTGTCCCAAGTGAAGGGACTGGGGGAGTTGTCCCTATGTGTGGTTGGCCAAGAGAGTCAAATGCCTTCTACCAGTAGTGAGTCTTGAGCTGGTCACCTCAGTGACATCTTCTCACCTACAAACCCTCTGGAGCTTCATGAACACATCATGCTTGGTGCAGAAGTTCTTCCTGCACCACTGCAGAAGAAGAGGAGGGTGCTAAGCAACTCCAGCACCTTGCAGAGCAAAACCCATGGACAAGGACTTGCAGTGGGAATAGAGTCCTGACATCCTTCATTGCTCCATCCACCCCTGGGCATGGTGCCTGGGAAAAGTGGTGGCTCCTGACAAACCTGGGACCTGTGTTCTAGAAGCCTGGGCTCTCTGGGCAGTTCTTGCCCTTGCCTTGGTGACCTACCCACCTCTGCTCAGCGACTGGGACTTTCCAAGTTCACAAGGGATTTTTCCTGTCGGGACATCTGTAGGACCCTGGGGCATCCCTACTCAGAACTAGATTCAGCAGCTCAGGAGGATCTCCAGGATGACAACCCCTGCCCCAGTCTGGTCCCTGTGACACCCCCATGGTAAAGATTTCTTCCTGAATAAGAATTTCCTTTCTCCAGCTCATGCCCCTACTTTCTCATCCCATCCCTGTGCACTTCTGAAAGGAGATGGGCATGTGTCATATCTTGCATCCCAGCACACAAGGACAGGCAGAGTGCCCACCAGCCCTCATAAACACGCCAAGATGGCCACCATCCCCTTCAGGGCATGGGTTTTCCTCCCAAGGGAAGGCAGGGAACCAAAGCTTTGGAGCGGAAGGAGCACTGATCAGGGCATCCTTCTGCAGAGAGCATTGTGGCTTCACAGAATCCCCAGCACCTGATCCTACAGAAGCAATCCCGGAGTGACTTCCCAGCTGCAGGGGCATGGCTGCTCTCATCCCACCAGGAGACCCCCCTTCCACTACGTTTGCCTTCTTGGACACCACAAACTGTAACTGCTCCCGCTTGGAGCGAGGAGGGAGCAGCGAAGCCACATGCACGGCTGGGCAGACGGGCGCCCTGGGGAGCTGGGGGAAGGGCTGTGTGGTCTGGCAGGGACAGCGTTTCTTGCAGCCCCTTCTGCTGCCCCAGAGCACAGCAGGCAGGAAAATGGAGTGACAGTGGTGGCTGGGCAAGGTTTAGTGCCCACAGGCAGCTGAGTGATGGTTCCCCCTCCCAGTCCTTTGCTCTCTGCACGACTTTTCCAAGGCAGCTCAACCTGCGGCATCTCCTGCTGCATCCCACCCTGATCTCTCTGTCTGGCCTTGCCAAGGCACATCAGTGCTGACCTGCGGCAACTGGCCACCCGCCTGCCTGTGCCAAGGCATCTCAGAGAGACATAGCCCCTTCTAGCTTCCAGCATTTTCCAAAAACAAGCTCCTAGCTGCATCCTGATTCCATACCCTGAGAGAACAGGGCTGGCAACTGAACACTTTTCTGCACCACAAGAGGGGCCTTAAAATCTACGGGGTATGAAGTGGGGTGTTAGTGGTGCACTGTCCCCATTCCATCTCCCCCATCCTGCTGCTCACCCTACTCTGCTATGTTCCCCCCAAAAAGGCTGTTCTTTGGACTCCCCACCCCTCTGCAGCATCCCCAGCCTGAGCCATTTCCTTCAGGAAAGGGATCCTTGGAACAAGTCTGTTCTCCCCTCCCGCCCCCCCTCCNGAGATGAGGAAAGGAATAGGATGGGACTATTCTGTGGTCTCCCTTAGGGGAGGGAAGCAAGGGGGGACATAACACGGTTCCCCCCCAAGGAAGCAGCGATGAAAATGTGCGGAGGCTGCATTACCAAGCAGAGCTGAAGAAGGGCGGGAGTCGGGGGGACTCGGATCCTGCCGGTGCACCTGGGGGAGCAGGAGGGGGTGGTGAATATTTTACTCTAAATCAAACAATAGGACCAGAGCCGCTCCAATGATTTTGCAGAAAGCGTTTGGTCGGAGACGGGGGAAGGACTGGAGGGAATGC
>VXBI01006486.1:449034-470133 GCA_013397375.1 Toxostoma redivivum
CCTTCCGCGGGGGGCTGAAAGTTTGTGCCCGCGGTGGGGGCACCGCTGGGGGTGTGGGGAGGCAGATCCCGGGGTATTTGGGCAGGATCGCGCCCCGAGAGCCCGAGGGGGCTGACGCTGGGGTGGCCGGTGGGGGAGCGGGATTTGGGACGCGGAGCTGTAGGCAAACGGGGTGTCGGGGGGGGGAAGGAGGCAGGGAAAGAAGGGGGGGGTCTCTGTGCCTCCGCGCTGATGGGCTCAGCTTTATCCAGGGCTGTAATCCCCCTGCTCCTGTAATTAAAAACTCCGCATTACAAGGAAAACGGTGTGCAGGGAAATGTAATCAAGTCTGGAGGGGCTTAACCATCTGGTAAAGGTTAGGACCGGCACGGCGGGGGACGCGGCCGGGGGATTTGGCAGCAGCCGCGATCTGGGCTCCTCTTAATCTACCGCGGGGACGAACGCAGCATCTGCGGGGTAATACCGGTGCCCTGGGCAGCGATCGGTCTCGCTGGAGCTCCCACCGCCTTTAACGGGATCTGCCCGAAGGTGGTCCCCTCCCCAGGTGCGTCCGACTCCGGTAAACAAATTCTGCTGTGGCCCCGGGACCCGGATTGCAGCCCCTTGCGGGGACCAGCAAAGAAAGGGTTAAGCGACTGCCGGTGGCCGCGGTTCGGCCCCGTAGCTCTGGGCAAGGCCCTCCTCCGCCGCCCCCGGGAGCCCTAAACTCTTTGAAAGTGCAAGAGGCAAGCGAAGGCGAAGGAGGAGGCGGCGGCGCGGGTGCGACTCCTCGTCCCCGGGATTGCCGCGGGGCCATGGGGGCCGGGGCAGGCTCCGGGCGGGGGCAGCTCTTCCTCCGCACGCTCCTCTTCCTCCTGTTGGCCGGGCCCCCGGCGCGGGGGCAGCTGCGCTATGCCGTGCCGGAGGAACTGGAGCACGGAGCCTTCGTGGCCAACCTGGGTGAGGACCTGGGACTGGATGTGTCCACCCTGTCAGCGCGGAGGTTCCGCATCGTGTCACGGGCCGGGGCCAGGCAGCACCTGGAGGTGAACCTGGAGAACGGGATCCTCTTTGTGAACGAGCGGATTGACCGGGAGGAGGTGTGCGAGGCCGGAGGGACCTGCCTGCTCCACCTGCAGCTCCTCGTCGAGAGCCCACTGGAGCTCTACCGCGTCGAGGTGGAGGTGTTGGACATCAACGACCACGCACCCACCTTCCCTTGGCAAGAATACGTGCTGGAGGTGGCCGAGTCTGCCGTGCTCGGTGCCCGCTTCCCACTGGAGAGCGCCCAGGATCCTGACGTGGGTACCAACTCTGTGCACACCTACCGCCTCAGCCCCAACGGCTTCTTTTCACTCGAGGTGCAGACACGCAGTGATGCCAGCAAGTTTGCAGAGCTGGTGCTGGAGCGTGCCCTGGACCGTGAGCAGCAACGTGTGCACCGGGTGCTGCTCACCGCTCTCGACGGCGGCGTCCCCGAGCGCTCGGGCACAGCGCACATCCTCGTCACCGTGCTGGATGCCAATGACAACGTGCCTGCCTTTGACCAGCCCTCCTATGGTGTGAGCCTTCCTGAGGATGCTCCTGCAGGCACTCTGGTCATCCAGCTCAATGCCACTGACCTGGATGAGGGCCCCAACGGGGAGATTGAGTACTCCTTCAGTGGGCACGCACCACCTCGTGTCCGGGAGCTCTTCCACGTAGAGCCCCGGAGTGGGCAGGTGCTGCTGAAGGGCCGCCTGGACTATGAGCGGGCCAGCATCCACGAGCTCTATGTGCAAGCCAAGGACCGCGGGCCCTCAGCTGTGGCTGTGCACTGCCGGGTGCTTGTGCACCTCCTCGATGTCAATGACAATGCGCCAGAGGTGACGCTCACCTCTGTGTCCACACCCGTGCTGGAGGATGCCCCCCCAGGCACTGTAATCGCTGTCATCAGCGTTCTGGACCGGGACTCTGGGGACAACGGGCGTGTGAGCTGTGAGGTCGGCCCCAATGTGCCATTCGAGCTCCGCTCCTCCTTCCGGAATTACTACACGCTGGTCACCACGCAAGCGCTGGACCGAGAGGCTGTGCCTGAGTACAACGTCAGCATCACGGCACGGGACATGGGCTCGCCTGCCCTGCTGACCCGCAGCACCCTCACCATCCCCGTGTCTGACGTGAACGACAACGCTCCGCGTTTCCTCCAGCCCTCCTACAGTGTCTACGTGATGGAGAACAACGCACCAGGTGCCTCCATCTGCTCCGTCAGTGCATTAGACCCCGACTGCCAACAAAATGCCTACCTGTCCTATTCCATTGCCGATGGGCACATCCATGGCATGCCCGTGGGCACCTACGTGTCCATCAACTCAGACAGTGGGCACATGTACGCCCTGCGTTCCCTGGACTATGAGCAGATCCGCAGCTTCCAGATCCAGGTGCAAGCACAGGACGCGGGGTTTCCCCCACTCAGTGCCAATGTCACCGTCCACATCTTTGTGTTGGACCAGAATGACAATGCTCCTGTCATCGTTTCCCCCATGCCGCGCAACGGCTCCGTTGCCACCGAGCTGGTGCCGCGATCGGCCAGGCCTGGCTACCTCGTGGGCACGGTGTCGGCGGTGGACGCGGATGCGGGGCTGAACTCTCGCCTCTCCTACCAGCTCCTCCAGGCTACTGACTTCACCCTCTTCAGCGTGGCGCCCGACACGGGCGAGCTGCGCACCCTCCGCTCCTTCCTGGAGCAGGACGCGAGCCGGCAGCAGCTGGTGGTGCAGGTGCGGGATGGAGGGCAGCCAGCTCTCTCTGCCACCGTGTCCCTCCTGCTTTCCGTGGTGGAGACCATGCCCCAGACTCTCTCAGACTTCAGCGAGTTCAGCCTCCCTCCAGAGGTCTCCTCATCTTCCCCGCTCACCCTCTATCTCCTCGTCTCCCTGGGCTCAATCTCCTTCACCTTCCTTCTCGCCATCCTCATCCTCACAGCCATTCGCTGCCGTGGAGAGCGGCGCTCCCGCCAAGGGGACAGCTGCTCGCCACCTCGCTGTCACTGCTGTCCCGGGTCCAGACCCTCCTCTGATGGCCTGAAGACTTCCAACCTGACGGCACAGCCCCCTGCAGGGTCCACGGCTGCCACCTGCCTTGATGTGCCTGCGGGAGGCCCCCCAGGCTACTGCTACAAGGTCTGCCTCGGTCCTGAGTCTGCTCAGAGCGACTTCATGTTCCTCAAACCCTGCAGCCCCGCCCGGAACAACGAGAAGGATCCCGGGAAGAGACCCCGGCCAGACCATCATCTCCAGGTCTCCAAAGAGGTAACATAAGCAGCGCTTGCCAGCACTCCGCAGGTCCCCTCAGCCCCTCCCTCAGCCTCTGCCACGAGGGAAACCAGGCACGGCTTCTCCCAGAGAATAACCGGAGCCTTTGATCAGTGCGGGAATTAGGAGCCGTCAGGCAGCGGGATCTCCACCGAGCTTCCCGACGGGTCTAATTACCGGGGGAGCGCCAGGCTCGGCTGAGGCGAGAGGAAATCCCTTCTCACCGTCTTTTGTACCCATTAGAGGCAGCGGAGATGCTCCAGTGCCCTGGGGGCAGTGGGATGGTGGGGGTGGCTTCTCCTTCGCGTGGGTAAGGAATTCACACTGGGACAGTCTGAGCATCGCTGCTGCTCTGCTTCCCCTGTGCTGGCGGGGGGCTGCAGTGTCCCGGGCCTGGCTGCTGTTCTGCACCAGGCTGTGCCAGCAGCCAGGGAGTGGGGTCTTCAGGGCAGGATTTTGATGTCAATATTTGTTAGGTATTGAAGTGAGGAATGTCTAATTTTCCTGATGAAAGACTCTCCAAAACACGATTACAAGGATGGAGAGTGATGAGGCGTCTAATCCACTTACATTTGACTTTTAATAAACCAGCCCTTCCCTTCTCTCTGCCAAAAGAGTCTCTCCACGTGTCTCCTTATACCCCTGTACTCTCTTCCCTAATATTTAATTAGATTTTCCTGCAGTTTTTGCAACCCTCCTGGGTTGCAAATTTCTGCATCTCTCATCATTTGGTACCTCAGACCTGGGCTATGTAAATATTGCACATGCAAAAAAGGCTTTTGAAAATTAGCAGAAATAGGAAAACCACCTGTCTCTCCCCGGAATGACAGGCTTAAAACTCTCAGAGGCAGAGGACAAGCCCAAAACCACCCCAATATCTCATGAGGGTGAGGAAGGGCCAGAAGGGAACAGGCAATTCAGTGCTGTCTCAGTTTCCCCAAAACAGGAATGTGCTGCTTGCTTCTCCACAAAGAGCCCAGGGAAAGTGGAGATGTGGTGCTGCATCCCTGCCAGCTAAAGCCTTGTGCTGGCAGGGCTGGGTTTTTTGACAAAGGGTCCCAGGGCTGATTGACAGAGGGTCCCAATAACCAGCCTTGCTCTTCCCTGTGTTTTCCAGGCCAAGCAGCCCAACACAGACTGGCTGCCTCCAAGCACACAGCGAGCTGCCCTGAAAAGGTACAGGATCCAGCACTGGGGGAACAGAGGGAGCAGGTGGAAGGAGGATGTGGGAATGGGGAGGTTATGTCCAACACAGCTGTGAACCAGTCTCTTCTCTTTAGCTCCCAGAGCCTGGAAGATGTGGGGGAAATCCGTAGAGCCCTCCAGAAGGAGCACGAGAGGCTGTGCACACTGGTGACCCCTGTCTCTGGTTAGTATTGGGATACTGGGGCTGGGAAGACCAGATCCTCTGGCCACTTTTGGAGGTGCAGTGGGGACATCACATCGCTGTTCCTAGCAGTGGTGAAGTTTTGTGGGTGGAAGAGGTGTCCAGGCACCAGGATGGAGGTTGGTGACACAGGGATGTCACCATCCTGTGACATCCTGGGATGCGGATGTGACCTGAGCCAATCTTATGCTCGTCTTTTCTCCAGAGTTTCAGAAGGCTTCAGCAGGTCCCAACAGCATCTGGACACCCCAATACAGCCCCTTGTACCCAGCCCTGGATTATCAGCACAACGTTTACATCCCAGGCACCCCCACTCTGCTTTCCAGCAAGGATGGGCCCCTCTTCCCAGGCCGGGAGAACAAAAACAGCTTCTCCACCTTTGGCAAGAGGAAGAAGATGACAACTTACTGTGACATGCATGACAGTGTGGTTATCAACAACGACCTGAAATAACCTGGATGGCTCTATCCTTGAAATCTGCTTTATTTCAGCTGCCAGGTCCACCCACAGCACACACCTCCACGTATGGACCACTCAAGACTTTATAGGGCTGCTGGGAGAGTGGCTCAACAGAGCATGTGGGAAGGATTTAAGGAGAAAGAGACTGAAAATTACAGGGATTGGGGGGTGGTGGCAGGGGGAATTTCTCCCATCTCATCTTGCAGAGCTGTATTGGCAGCAGGTGCTGTTTGAGGTTCATATGACCAGATTTAAGCAAATCTGCCTTGAGTTTACCCATTCCCATGACCCCTTAGGGACCATTCATCTCTGTAGACATTGTCACTTCTTTGTCTTGTCTGGCTGTGTGAATGTACTGAGCTGCATGCCTGTATCTCTGTCCCGTGGAAAGTGTATGCAGACCAAGCCTGGTTCAGCCAAGCCTGACCTTACACACTGGGACAGTGACCACTGCTCTGTCCCTGAGATCCAGCAGGATGTGTTGCATGTCTAGAGCAGCAATTGGTGTCTGTTTTCTCTGGGCAGTGAGTGCAAAACCCAGCCTTCATGAGTGTTTCTCTCCAAACCATGACCCAACACTTGCAGGGCTGGACAGAGCCCAGGTCCAGGGCAGAGACAGCCTTTGTTCCAGGAACAGCACGTGCACACACGGACTGGATGGCCAGAAGAGCTGCTAGTTTAAGCACCTGAGAGATGCATAAGGTGAGGCCCTGCTGGGTAGCTTTCTAGCCCAAGGCAGCATCATCTGAAAGAAAAACAGATTCCAACCATTGGAGTGACCCCAGCACAGGTGACACTGACTTCCCTCCAGCCCCTGCCCTCACTTGGATCTCTGTTTTCCCCAAGTCCTGAATGCCTGGAGGAACCCCTGCACTGACTGGTGCACTGGGGGCCCCACCTGCACAGGACAAGCATCTCCTAGTGTGCCCTTTTTCTCTTTGAGAACTTTTAGCTGGCAGTCAGGAGCCCCCAAGGGCAGGACTCCAGCCCCAGAACAGTCCCCTGCCTTGTGCACCCTGCACCTGTCCACCAGTCTGTCTGTCAGCATTGCCAATTGCTCCGGTCATGGGACAGTTCATTTTGAATCCATCTGTGCAGAACATGACAGCTCTTTCTAAACTGAGTTTGTTTCACTATGTCTGATTTGTACCAATAAATTGTATTTTAATAGCTCACCCTGGCTCCTGGCTGTTCCTGAGTTGCACACAACAGCAGGGTTTGCTGCACAGCTCTTGGAGCAGTACTCCCAGCTCCAGGAAATACGTCTGTCCTTCTGAGTTCTGGAGCACAGAGCTCCTTTTATGCCAAGAGCTCCTTTTATTCACTTCACCTGGATTCTGGGGGCTTAATATCCCCTTCCCTCCTTCCCTGGACACAGGAGCAGTTTGAGGTCATGGCCAGAGGGAGCTGGAGATGTCACACAGCTCGGGCAGGGGGGATTTTGCACCATGGTGGGGGCATCCACGAGCTGCTGGGGAGAGGGGCTGGGGGTGGCACTAATGTCAGAACAACTCAGGGTTGTTAGGGTGCTTTCTGTGAGTAATTTACCCTTTCCCCTGGATAGGCACCCAGCAGCTTGCCCCAGGAGCCACAGAGATAACCTGGATCTGTGCCAGGTGTAGGGGCCAGCTCACTGGGGATAGGCAAGCCTGGATGTGTTGCTGGGATGTCTCTTGGCCTGATGTGGGAAGTATTTAGCCTTCAGATGAAGTCCTGAGGTGGCCAGGCTGTGGTTGTCCTTCTCATACCCTGAACTTGCTTGGTGGCTGGCTTGGGGAGGCTGCAATGCGGCTTTTGGGATTAACCCAGAAAAGTCCTTGTCTACAAGTGGGCAATGTGCTCTTGAGTGGAAGCAGGGGACAGGGAGCACTCAAAGGGGCCTCGTGGGAGTCAGGGGCCCGGGAGGACAGTGCTTTGGACATGAAAGGGACCTGGCTGCTTCTGGTGACTTCAGTCCCAGCTCACATCTGCCTGACTGTGGGTAGATGAAATATTCCCTGTTCCAATTAGACAGTAGGATGAAGGATTTTATGCTGCCAAGTGCATTCTTCAAGGGTCTCCAGAGAGTGTAAAGGGTAAAAAAGAACCCCAAACAGCTACTGCCTTAGACCTCTGTACAGCATTAGCCTGTTCCACTGCTTCAAAAGAACAAGGGAATTATGTAAAGTGATACAATAAGATTAATAACAGCCTCAAGAAGTAATAAAAGCATCAAATGGACCTGACTCCCTGCAGGGCAGCAAGCATCTCCCCCTCCTGGATTAACTCTGGCAATATCTCCCCTGCATTTTTAGGTGGTGCTGGTGAGGCACTGGGTGAGGAGTGCAGCCCCTCTGCAGAGAGCCCATGGGTGCTCAGCCGAGCCCCTCTGCAGGAGGGCTGAGCTGCTCCCTGTGCTCCAGCTCACACAGCAAAAGCACCCAGCACATCCTGTGCTTCATGGCATCCAAGAGCTAGATGAAAATATGGAAGTGGTGTTTTGTATCAGATTCTCAGGTGTGGCTTCTTAAAGAGAATTTGAACTCAAAGTTGGGCCTCCAAAAACCACAGGCATTTGACAGTGACATTTTGCATCTCTGTCTTCAGAAAATCATGGGGTCGAGCAACCAAGGGGACAGATTTGCCACCTCCCCTGTCACTCTCCAGTGTATTTTCTTGGCATTTTTTAATCCCTACTACCAAGGCTCATTGATGCTCACTGAATGGCCTCCATGTCCTCTCCATTACTCCTGACCATCAGCCTATGGACTGAGATAGATACACACACACACATCTGTACTTCTTGCTGACCCTCAGGTCTGCATGTTCAGTTCAGGCATCTTCCAAAAGGGATTTGAGCAACACAGCACCCAGCCCCAGCCCCAACACCCCCCATTCCCCCTGTATCTGCTTTTGCTTAGTTGAAGGAAAACCTGCACTGACAAGAGCTCGATTTCAATCTTTCATTTCAATCACCGTATTGATAAAAAGGACAATAAAAAGGGACTTGCTCTAGGGGAGAGAGGACTTGCATAAATCTCATCCAACCACGCTACTATCCCTCTTCAAAGGGCATGTCTGGTCAGAATCGTCCATCTGATAGATGAGATCTCCTTTGAAGATCTCCCACAGGGACAGGGTCTCATTAAAAATGCAAGGTCTTTGCCCTACAACTAGTTATTTTTACAACTCTCCCTGTGCTAACACTCCTGCACAGCCGATGAGCATTAGCTGGTTTCTGTAGCCTGGTAATGCACTGGGCATGAGAGCTCCTTTGGAGATCTGCTCAGCAGAACACTCTCTGGATGCCCCTCTCACATGTTCCAGCTCTCTCAGAGATCCAGAGGCAAATTTGGCTTTCAGGGACCTGCCAGCCAGCTTGAGATTTGCTTCTAGGACAGTGGGAAAGCTGCCATGTAGTGCAGTTGGCTGCAGAATGCTCCAGGCCATGCGAGGCAGGCACACAGCACTTCTGGGCAGCAGCACAAACAGAGGTTTGTGCTCTTGCTGCTGCTGAATAGACTGCTCAGATGGAAACATTACTTGTATCTCTGTAATGACTTGAAAATGCATCCCAGAGAGACAAAACGGATCCAGAGGTAGGGAGAAAAGAGGCCAGAGGGAAAGACCCAGAGGGGCTGATGCTCAGCTCTACTCCCAACTGCTAGGCATGGAATCAAGAAGCAGTCAGCAAATTCCCTCAGCAAGGACACAGAATTCTGCACACAGCTGGATCATGGGGAGAGCCATGGGTGGGTCTGAGTTCCCAGAGGGCAGGACAGAGCCAAAATCCATGAATACCAGTTGGAGCCTCTGCATGGACCTCGGATCCAGCCCGGTCTAAGGCACTCAGTGGTTAATTAGATCCTCCAAATATGCTAGGAATTTATTTTTCTTCCTCTCCTCTCCTCTCCTCTCCTCTCCTCTCCTCAAGATGATACTGGAACACACCCTAATTTATTCAAGACTGGGTCAAGATTTCTTTTCAATTTGCCTCTTAAATGTCTCCCTGAACCCACCAACAGAGCAGCCTGTTCCTGGCTGGATCCTTTCCTCCTGTTTCCTTTTTGATCTCAGTAGATGTTTTGTAGAAATAAATATCCTTTAGCTTCTGTCATAATAACTTAGCCTCTGTCACACTGAAAAATGTCTGCATGATTGTCACGTGCTGATTTTCTCTGCTCCTTTGCACCTTTTCCTTTTTCACTGCTCTGAAAACATCACCGACTCCTCCACAGAGATGAGATGGAAGAACAGGCCAGGGCTGAGGGAAGCTTTTGCTTCTCTGTTAGCCTATAATGTGTTTTCAGTTTAAGTGGTGGAAATGTCACTGGCTCTGTTTTGCAGCATTCACTCAAGTGGAATTAATGCTTCTTGTTAGTGATAATATGACTTAATCAGCTTAATTACTTTGAGACATAAGTAGACACCTTTGTGTATTGAATAACTTATGACACACTGGACCAAAAAGCACGAATGAAGGCTTTGAAAATAAATTAAATATGACCCCTAGTGCAGCCTGCACTTTGACTAATGATTCCTCTCCTATGAAATTCAATGACTTACAAATCTTACATTTGAATAAATGATACATTTTTGCATGTTTTAAACAATAGCAGGGATTTTTATTTCAGCATTCGGAATTCAGAGTGCTTCTCCTGTGCCAGGAAGCAAGGCAAACAAGTTCATGTTAAACGGATTGAAAAATAAAGCATTTGTGCAGTCAGCTATCAGAAATACAGAGGATCTGCAGGCATTTCTGATGAGATATTTATTTTAATTCACTGCTAGGAATATCTGCAACAACAGGTGAAAAAAATGTATCAGAAGAAATTAAGAGAGAGTGAAGATTCCCAGAAGGTTCACTAAGGTCTTCACATCCAATTTGTCCATTTCAATAATGCCTACAAGAGAAAATATCATTAAATAGCTCCAGAAGTGCCTTATCATACATTTTGCCTGCACAGAAAATAAATCACACAAAGGAAATAGAAGCAGAAAAAGCAACAATCAATCAAGAAAATTATTATGAGCATTTGTAGGATTTCTGATAGGCCAGGATGCAGAGAGTCTCTGATAGCAGGCTGCATGGGAAATAGAAAAATTGGGGTTAAACTGCTACATGAACCCAGAGAAAAGATGAGCTGTCTGAATTTGTTCTGTTCTGTTGCAGTGAGTCACCCAATTTCTGTATCCAAATCTTCCTCTGAAAAGCACTGGAGTTCAGCATGGGGCAGACAATAACGCAGATCCCTACACAGGGACTTTTTCAGCCCAAGTTTATCTGAAATTCAGAGGTTAGCTTAGACTGTAGCATCACAGGGGAGCCTCACTGGTTTGATGAGCCTACTTTTAAGCCCATGTCCATATTTCTTGGTATTTTAGCTAACAGGAATTTTTTTCATACTGCCTAGAGTGAAGGCTGGGGACTCAAGGATTAATTTATCACTGCTCTTGCTCAGCAGTTGTTCAGTCTCTATTGACTAAAACTCCAAAGCTCCCCAGACTACAGATGGAACATATCCACACAGGGATCTAAATGTAAGGAGTTTAATCTGGGGTTGAATCCCACCTGTAGGATTCCATCTTGTCCCCACTTTCCTTCTTGATCTTCCTTCAGTATCATTTAGAGGAGACATGCCCAAGCACCTCTCTGACATTAGCATTTTACCAGAGATCAAAGAAAAAAATTGCCATTTGCTTTGAGTATCCCCTAACAGACCAAACTTCAGGAATGTAATCCTGAAATTAGTTCCTAAAACAAAATTTTTTCCCAGTTTCCAGGAAATGCAAAGTTTTAATCCATTTGCTTACCTAAACCACCTCTTCTTAATCTCTCCCTGCAAAATAGTCTGGCAGCTGCCCCAGAATGTAAGGAGATCATCAAAAGGATGATCGTCTGGGGCTGAATCCTTTTCCTATGCTCCCCAAGAGTCCTTTTGGCTCCTTGTGCCACATGACATGAACCATTTAACCCCCTCAATGCCATCAGATGTCATACACCCTGCTGGCTGTGCTCCTTTGATACCTGAACAGACTCCAGCAGGCTCCTCCTGTCACTGCAGGGTCCACCCTCTGGCCTTTTTTCTGCCTCTTTTTGGATCCAAATTTTCTATCTGCTGTAGCTCCCTAGTGTGTTTCAACCAAATCTGACCCTGCTTTGAGCAGAAGCCTGACCCAACCACTTCCAGATATCCCTATTTTGCTCCCCTTTTCCTGTGTATCCAAAAAGATCCACGGAGATTTGGCTGCAAACTGCCAAATCCCTGGTGAAATGGTGTCCCCTCCATGTCACCCACGTGAGGCACAGCCCCACCAACACCCAACTGGGACAGGACCATCCCATCTGCTGTGCTTGTGCCTCCTTAGCCCTGCTGTGCCCAGCGTTGTGGTGTACAAAATCCAGGCTGGAACCACACAGGGAATCACAGCAAGACACCCCCAGTCTTGCAAGGGAGGAGCTCAAAGTTTGTTCCTGCTCCTTCTCTCTTGGAGATGGGCAGAGACAAATTACATAGTCTTTTTTGAAATGCTATCTCTTCTTGATCATGATTAAAAAAAAAAATTAAAAACTTGGATGTGAGCTGCAGGGATGAACCACAGCACAGATCTTGGCAACACAGTGGGGACCCTCGTGTCACCCCCCAAGCCTTCCTGCCTGGCTGCTGAAGGTATTAGGAAGGAAGACCACTCTGGGAGCCACTTCTGAAGGGCTTGATTCTGTTGGCATGGAGAATTTTTTTTCATCAAGGGGCCTCTATATGCAAATGGGAAATGGAGTGGGAAATAAGCCCAGCAAAAAATCATGGAAGTTTTTGCTGCCTGCAAGTGAAATTCAACCAGAAAGGGGGGGAGGGAGAAGAAAGGAAATTGAAACAGCCTCCTCTCTGCACAGATTGCATTGCTGGAGAAGCTCTGAGTGTTGCAAGGCATAATAGTTGTCTGCTCAGAGGTTCCTTCCCGGGGGACTTTCCCTGGGATAGTTTCATATATTTATCCCTGACTCCTGGCATCTGCATAACACGCTCACAGAGAGAGTTATTAGTTTAATTTTCTTGTGAATTACAATGGAGGCAGAGAGAATTAGAAAATACTTTTTTTTTTATTATCATTACTTTTTGTTTTCCAGTTGAGAGACTGTAAATGAGGCTATTCATCCTGCTAACATCAGTAGGGACCCAAACTCAAGTCTTTCTGGGGTAATTGGTTTCTGATGAGCAATCACTTGTAAACCCAATAGCAAAGGCAAGAACTGAAATATAAATTCTCTCTTTACATGCTGAGCTTTTCATTAGGATTGTATGTCTGCTTTCTTTCTGGGATTCAGTGGAAAAGCCACAAAGTGGTAAAAAAGGCAGTGGACTAAGCCTGACAAGAAGTTTGTATTAGCAAAAAAGCTGGGAAAAACAGCATTGTCTGATATTCTCCAGAACAAATAAAGCTGCAGAATCCCTCAAGCTTCAGCTTTCTAGTGAACCCTTTGGAACTAAAGCCCTGGACAGAGAGAAGAGACCGCAGATCTTCCTGTGGGGCAGCCCTGAGTGTGCTTTTGTCCAAAAGAGACCAAAATGTTGAGGAAAGAAAAAAAAAAAAAAGAGAGGCCAGGGAGTTTTCCATGCTGCAAGTCTGATTAGGGTGGCTGATGGAAATTTGCAGTCCCTGATATCCTGCAGTTTGCAAAATATAGGGGACAGTAATGCCTGGATTTGTTGCAAGGGCTGAGCCTGTGAGCCAGGCTCCAGTTTTTTTTCCTTTCCTTCCAGTTACTAGTGAGGAATCTGCTAATCTGCACTGGCTTTTGTTTCCCTGATGAACCTCAGGGTGCTTAAGGCTTGATTTATTTATTTATTTTGGTGGCAAATTAAGCATCAGTCTGGATGCAGATCTCAGTGCTTTCTAGGCTGGGGCTGTGGTGCTGTCATTCATTGGCTTAACTGGATTGCTTGCTGCTTTATGGGTTTTTTTCCAGTAAAATCTTTTGGCACACATACAGCTGCTTGTTGCCTTAAAGATGAGTAGAGAGCAGCAGGCTTGACAAAGACAGGGAACATTTTTAAGCTCATGTACACAGAAAGGCCTCTGAAACAAGAATGATGTGGACACATCTCCATCAAAACAAACCAAGCAAAACCCTTCAAATAAATCCACTTTTTTTCAGCTTTCAAATGCTGAAAGCTGATCCCAAGGAAACAAAGAGTGAAATCAGTGATTGGATTCAGTCCTGAGGAACCTGCTGTGAGCAGAGGCAGGGGACACAACATGACAGACTAAGTTCTGTCCACAGATCTCTTCTAAACACAACTATTCTGGGACACTGTGATGACAGATTTTGCTTTCATTAACCCAAAAGAGCCAAACACATTGCTGTGACCACAGCAAGAAATGAGGCAATTTGGACACTTCCATATTTGCACCACATTTGAGTACAACACACAACCCAGGGCAATATTCTGCAGAGCTATCAAGCAAACCTTTTTTTTTTTGTTTCTCTTATTTAGAGCCAGGCTTCCCTGAAATCTCCCAAAGCCTGGATGTGCCCTGCACCAATCATGCTTCCTATTAGTTGCACATCCATCAGGCTCTTCTGACTGACCCAGATTTTTGGTCTCCCACCTCAAATATAGGGCAACCTTGTAATTTTGGTATTGCTTGAGCAGAAGGAAGTGTCTCTGTGACACTGCCAGGACCATTCATCCGAGTTTAAACACGAGCGGAGAGGAGAGGAGAGGAGAGGAGAGGAGAGGAGAGGAGAGGAGAGGTTTTAGCTAACACTGTAGTGTGATTTAAGACATGTGGAAGAGGGCCAACTGGTCATAGCAATTTTCCAAACTGCCCAAGCCCCTGCAGTCACTTATAATTCAACCCTTTCTGTCTAGAATATAGACAGAGGTTTGTACCAGATTTGTACCTTAGAGAAAACTTTAATGTCTTCCTGTCAAACTGCACAAGGACAACCTGCAGAGCCTGGCCCTACATCACTGCCTGTGCCTGTTTAGAAATCTGTACAGGTAGAAGCAGTCTGCAGATAATGAACATTTTTTCCTACTGCATGAGCCCCAGTTCCCCACCTCTTTCTCTCTTCCCTAAACATTTCCACATGTCCTTTTTCTGGTGACAGCTGAAGTTCCCAATTGAGCTCTCTCCTGCAAGTTTATCCTGCTGATCTTTCAGAGGATGCTTCCATTTGGTCTTTATGGATGTTTCTTCCCTCCAAGTGATGAATAGTACAGCTGAGCCTTTCATTTACAAGGCAATTGTGATGGGAACAAAGGGGAAAAATGTAGGGAGGGGATCCTTATAATTTTAGTTTGGTTTGATGCAAGGTTCTACTTTGCAACACTGTTATTTTAATTGTGCTTGAATTTTCCTTTCCTCAAATTTATTCATGAGGAGGTCAGGACTATAAATAAGCAAAACAGCATCAGATCACATCATTACAACATTTCCTTAAAATGTGTGTGTGGCTTAAGAAGATTTACTTACTGTGGTGACAATTTGTCAGTGACAGAAAGTGGTGAGTGATTGAAGAACGTTGATCAATCCAGAAAATTATTTGTTGCTGTGGCAGGTTTTGCTTATTCTCTGCTTTATTCTGGGACCTAGGAAATCTCATTGAGGATCTAAGTATTTGGAAGGTCTGTGAAAGAAAAAGGAGATGGTTTTCAGGACCTGCACAGCTGGTGTATAGCAAAGTGAAAGAACTATAGGTAAAGATTTGTCTAATTTAA
Source organism: Toxostoma redivivum (assembly GCA_013397375.1). Taxonomy (NCBI): domain Eukaryota; kingdom Metazoa; phylum Chordata; class Aves; order Passeriformes; family Mimidae; genus Toxostoma; species Toxostoma redivivum. The sequence goes on from VXBI01006486.1 coordinate 463,860, forward strand.
CCAATTCTAAGAATTTCTGCCACTGGATAATATTTGTAGTTGTTATTATAGAAAGAAGGAAGAAGGATGGACAAAGCATTAAAACTGGATTTAAAAGCTACTATCTCACCATAGAGCCTGTAAAAGTGTTGGAATTTCCCTGCACTTATTTTCTGGTGGACATTTCAGGGAACCTGAGGTATTAGGGGAACCTCTGAGTAAGAAATAAAATTGCTATGGGTTCCAGGTGCAACGTATTAGAGGGATTCTGCCTGAAAATGCAAAGAGCTCTGTCTCTGGCAGCCCACAGCCCCACTTTGCATCATCTTCTCTGGCCATTCTAACACAACCCCTTCAGCTTTTATACCCTGATTTCCTTTTCCATCATTTCATGCCTCTCTTCCCTCTTGCTGTAGATCAAGGAGGAAGGAACTATTTTTCCTGCAACCACATAATTCTCTGACTTTATTTACACAGGCTGAAATGAAGAAAACTCCCCCCTGTACTAAATCTGTTTGGCTTGGTGAAGGCAAGGAAGTGGAATTATATTGCAAATGTCAAGGGCTATGAAAAATGTAACAGACTTTAATATTCTTCTGCTGTTATTGCTGAGAGTGTCTCTCACCTGCATTCACAGAAAGTGAAGTGCCTTTTACCACCGAGCAGAAATGATTGCCTACTTTTATTTTAAAGCTACACGGTGGCATGCATCCTAATAATAAATGCATTTTCCCTCCAAACGCCTCTTTAGTAATTAACTTTCAGCCTGAAGATTTAATTTTAGCCTTGAGCCTTTAGGATTAACCCCTGCCTCAGGCTCCAATAAACTCCAGCCCCAAATATCTCCTGTTACTTATGTCTTAAAAGTGGTTCCTGGATTCCTAATTAACCACAGTCCCTACCTTCCATGATACCTGATGGTAGCTGGTGCTGAGCCAGGCACTTGGATGCTGCTTTGAAGATGTAAAACATTAACTATGCCTCTCTCCATAGCTCACTTTCCCGTGGGGTTGTGTTTCAAGGTAAGTGGTTTGCATAAGATCCCTCAGAGACCTGCATTTAGTTTATTCAGTAGGATAAACAACCTGCTGCTTTTGTGCTTCTCCCTACAGAGCAAAAAAAAGCCCATTTTATACATTAAAATTGAACACAGCATTGCTGAAAGGTCTGTGATGGCTTTTTCTGGAGCTCAGAGCATTTTATCTTGTTCCAGGAGGGGTCTCACAGGGCATAAGCCCTGCATTTCTCCTTGTACATCCCCCTCCTTAAATTACAAATACTCCTCTCTTAAGACCCTGTGTTCGTGAGGGAGAAGAGGTTACCGGCCCTCAGCTCTGCCTGTCTCACTGACCCAACTGCCCAAAGCTGGGGGAGTTCGTGTCGATGTTTTTTTCATGATGATGTTTTAATTTCACCTGGATACAGCAATCCCCAGAGCTCCGGGAGGGCGAACCTGGCTCTTCGCGGCCCAATTAGCACAACCCCTGGAATTAAAGTCCCTGATGTTTTACTGGGAATCACGACATGTCGCTCCCTGCCAGGCACTGGCGAGCCGGGCACCGGCAGCACCGGAGCGCTCCGTCCGTGCGGTGCCGGGGGGAAGTGGGGCAGCCCCGGCATCCCAGAGTAGCGTTTCTCCCGGGCACGGGGCTGGGAGAGCCGAACCAAGGCTGGCAGCAAGACTTTATTTAGTTATCAGACAGTTACACCCGGAATTAGAGGGCACACGCACAAGAGTTTCACCCTCCTTGTGGGGTCGGTGCTGGTAAGGCACAAAGAGGAAACGGTGGAAGATAAACGAACTGCTCCCTCCCCCCGCCGGGATTTGAGCAATCAGGAAATATAATCTGAGCTGGAAAGTGCCGGAGCATCTGTTGGGTTATTAATAAATTGTATGCAATCTGTCCGGGATGAAGCTCGGGACGGAGGGGAACCATCTGCTCCCGAGCGGCGGCTCTAATGGTGTCTGGGGAATGAATTTAGCAAATGAAAAGCAATGGGATCGGCCAGCCGGGCTCCCGGAGTGCCCGATCTCCGCACGGCTTTTCCAGGGACGGTCAACACGAAAGCAGGACCTGCGTGGATCCGCAAAGAACGGGGATCCAGGCCCAGCATGGGCATCACCTCTCCAAACCTCATAGGGTCGGCCTGGGAACTCAGGCTCTTTTTCGAGATCCTTTCCAAAGGCTCCAGAGAAATCCCGCTCCCAGGGGCTGTGTTGTGTCCTCATCCCTGGGCAGGGACCCCGATCTCTCCCTCTTTTCCTCTGGGTCAAGTGCTAATTGCCGCCCATAAATACTGTTCTAAATATTGTTTTGTTGCTTTATCCTCCACCTGTAAGGGCGCCTCATGTGTTTTCCCGAGGGATTTTCAGCTCAGCTCCCCGCGCTGAGCAGCGAAGGAGCGGGCAGAGCGGATCACCTTCAGCCCACGGCCAGGGCTTGGTGCCGGCTGCGTCCCGGGAAAACGGGGATTCCCTGGGCTTCTGCCAATGTCTGGATGTCATTTAATGTTAACTGAGAAAGGCTGGGAGGGTGGAGAGGTTATCGCACGAACTCTCATGGCGGAATAAGCCACCAAAGCGTTTCTTGCTGAAGGACATCTCCGCCTGCCCGCAGTCTGTGCACCTTCCCTTAGAGGGAGAATCCAGCAGCGGCCAGCAGGCAGGCACCATATCCCTAAAACTCCTGACACGTGAGAAAATCCTGGCTTCCATAAACACCACACAGAGGAGTTCCAGCCGAAATAAAGGGCGCTTGAGGACGACACCTCGAGCGGCAGGAGAGACAGCGAGGGAAGAACCGCTGCCAGAGGCGGATGAGCCAGAGCCCGGACCCGCTTGGGGTGACGGCTCCGCCTCCACCTCCCGCCGGTGATGCCGATCCCGGAGCTGCCGCCGCCGCCGCCGCCGTTGGAGCGAGGGCCGCCGGGAGCTTCCGGCGGGGCGGGGCGGACAAGGGAGGCGGAGGGAAGCGAGCTCCGGCCGGCCTCGGAGCGCCGCGGGACCGAGAGCGGCTCCGTGCGCACCCGGGGGCGGCTGCACTGCCTGGGGAGCGTCTTGGCAGTGGCTGTTATTGTTTTATTATTATTATTCCATTTTGTTTTCTTATGGTTTATATGTTTTATTAACGCGCTTTCCGGCTGGTGCCGCTCTTCTCTTCCTGAGGGTTGAGGCGTGGAAAGGCGGCCGAGCCGGAGCTGGGCCGCGGCGGGGAGAAGGAAGGAGCTGGCAAGGCCGGGAGAGCGGGACAGCTCGGGACCGACCGCGGGTCCGGTCACCGGCGTCGCCCGCAGCTTCCCGAAGAAGGTCGGGATTTCAGCTGTGCCAGCGTCCCGAAAACAGGGGGAAGGGGACAGGTTTGTTGTCCATTCCTTGCCCTCTGAGCCCGACCCCTTCTCTTCGGTGACTGCTGGAGGTGAAGTGCAGAAGCGAAGACTAAAGCGGCTCCAGCCTCTGAGCCACCCCGGCATCTCCTTCCTTATCCTCCACTCGCATTGTCCAGGGAGGAATGCTTTGGTGAATGACCGATAGGACCCTGTCAGCAGTCCTTGTCTCGGTGCTTAGGGTACTCGAATGGTAGAAGAGCTTTCAGCCTCAGAAGGCTTTGAAACGTGACCCGGCTTTTCTGTGCAGTGCTCTAACCGCTAAACGGGCGCTAAAGAGCTGAGAAGGACACAAAGACAAATCCGACGATGCGAGTTCGGGACTCGAGTTCCCCTCTGGAGGGAACGGGTCCTCGTCGACGGAGGCAGTCGCCCTGTGGCGGCTGATGTGAAGCTGCTGTGCGGTACTTCCCACCTTGGGGTGCTGGAGCTGGAGATGTTCTCTATGACACTTGGGAGCGATTCTGTCAGAGCTGCGGTTTTCTTTCTCTTGCCAATTCTCCATTTCTTGTCGCCAAGTGTAACTGGAGTAATGATCTAATTTCAGCGCGGGTCTAAACAGAGCATTCCAAACACCCCTCGAAAAGTCTGTGTGTCTCTCCGCTCTCTAAAGAACAATAGGAATCGAACCTTTTGACTTGTGTTTGCCGCTTGGCTGTACTTGCTTTTCTAAGAGTCCAGTGAGCTCTGGTGGATGCTCTGAATTTGGGATGTCGAAACACGTGGTTGTTATTTTTCAGGACTTTAACCAGGCTTTCATCCGTTCCTGCCTAATGAAGGAGGCTCAAAGTAACGCTCAGGCACTTGATGGGCTTTCAGGATGTTAAGAGTAGTAGTTTACACAGATTTTTTTCTTTTTACAGATCCTCACTGTGGATACCACTCCTCACGTCTCACTGCTTAATCAGAAGCACTGGGAATGCTCTGAGGTTGACCAAAGTTAAAATAGCTGAACCAAGCCTTCCACCAACTCGTGTGCTTTTTGTAGGATCGCTTCAGCTTTTTCTTACGACTTTTATGGCTTCCCCTTCTAGGTGCAGGTGGTACAAAAGGCACTTGGTTGTGCATCTGTGGTAGTAATGCAACACTACCATACCCAAGGATCTGCCAATGTCACTCACTGCTGCTCAGGTAGTAGCTGGATTTTATCAGTGTGAGAATCCTGCATGGACTGGATCCGAAGAAGCAAGAAACAACTCTTCCTGTAGGTGATCTTGGAATCTTTGACTCTGTCTTTGCGTCTAGAAACATTTTTATTTCTAGCTAAGCTCGGATATCTGGCATTGTGGGACCATTTAGTGAGGCTGCTACCTGGTGGATATGAAAATTATATAGACCGGTGTTCAGACCAAAATAAAAAGGACACTGTGTCCTATGTCCTCAACGTCAGTGCTTGTCACCTCATTAACAGCTGTTATTGATTAGAAACATCCTTCTACATTTTACATACAGCAATCCTAATTTAGTACGGCTCTTAAGATACTTGTAGGTCGAATTTGCTGACTTCGGCATTATATTTTCACCTCCATGAACACGGCATAAAATATTTCTCCAGAGAAGACCTACGTATTCCAGGTAAGTGAATTAATTTAGCAAACAGGTAAGTAGGGGAAAAGAAATCCAATCAACCGAAACAAACTCACCACAAAAATAAAACCAAAACCAACGGAACAAACAAAAAAAACCCCCAAACAACCCAAAACATAACCAAACTAAAAACCCAAACAAACGGGGGAAAAAATAAGGCAAAAAAAAAAAAAAGCCAAAATCTGTCCTGCTTAAACACGTCTCGTCCTGAACTCACATGAAGCAAACATGATTGATTTGTTGGTAGAAGATCATCCCCAGCATCTCTTCCTATCCACGAGTCAAGACAATGATCTCTACCCAAGCCATTATTTCCTTTTGCTACAGAAATTGAAATAATCTGCCAGAAAACTCCAGGAAACTCAACAGTTTGTGACCATGTCTCAACCTGACAAAAATTGTGCTGTGCAGGATTTTCTCGTCAGTCCTCTGTTACTAAAAATATCAATTCTGTTGCCTGCACTGGAAAAAGTTAACAAATGCTGTTCTGCTTGAAAGAATGGATTTGCCTGTATCTGTTTACCTGTGGTCTGTGCTAAGGTGCGTGTGAATCTGCAAACTTAATCCAAGGAAGAGAAGGACATAACCCGCGTGGATGTTAGGAATGAGAAAAGGATGTGCTAATGGGTTTAATAAACCCGAGTTCTTGGAAGCAGCAGTGCCTGCCAGAGGCTCCTTTTGCTGTTTACCGTGGGCTGCTCTGCTCGAGAGAAGCGCTGGAGGGGAGGACCACTCTCTGTCTTCAGAGCCTAATTCCACCAGGATTTGAGATATGAAACATAATCCGTCCGAATGTCTTCCTCGGGGAGAAAACCCTGTTGCTGGTTGTGATACGAAAATGCAGGTAAGTCTTCAGATACAGTAGGAAGAATTCATCTTTGCATTGATGGCATAGCCCAGACAAGAATGGCATGAGGGATGGATCTGGAATCAAGACATCATTTACATCTTCAGAAAGCCTGACTGCCTTCAGCAGCAGGTTTCCATATGAACCGGCGGCACTGCGGAAATAGTAAAGCAGGAACTCGAACAGGTTAGTAGCACAATCGTATTTAATAATGTTTTGAATCGTGGTTTGTGTACAGAAGCTACAAGATATAACAGCAGAATTTATTCTTGTCCTCAGTGCTCCTGAGGGAGGTGCTGTGGCCGCGGGGCCGCTTCCTGCAGGACCCAGGGGCAGGTGGTGAATGGTAACGAGGGCAGGCAAGAGCTGTGTTGGCATGTGGAGGATTTTGTTCTGAAGCTTCAAATAGTGGTAGAAAATCTTCCCACAGCCACGAAATCGGCTTTGCTGGGATGGAGAAAGAGAGATTTTTTTTTT
>VXBI01006487.1:0-20699 GCA_013397375.1 Toxostoma redivivum
CCTCCCCTTCCCTCCCCTTCCCATCCTTTCCCTTCCCTTCTCCTCCCATTGGCTGCACCGGGCTCAGCACGGGCCGGGCAAAAGCTTTGTCTGGGCACTTGGAGTGAAGTTGCGGAGGATTTTAGGCTGGAGCCGGCGAGGGAGGGCGTTCAGTCGGGCGGCGAGTGCGGAGGAGGACGGGAGGACGGGATCGGATCCATCCCGCCGGCGCCCGGCGCTCCCTGGATGCAGGCGGCGGGGGAGGAGCGGGCTGGCCCGGGGCATCCCCGCNGCGGCGGGAGAGGAGCGCGCTGCCCCGGAGCATCCCCGCCTGCCAGAGGAGCGCCGAGTCAAATGAGAAAGCGTGGATTGCTTACGGATTGTATCTGGATGTCCCGGCACGGTGTGTATAAGAAGAAAAGCAAAAAGTTTTCTGATCTGTAAGTTATTACTACTTGGCTGGCTGGAAAAAAGGCGTCTTCAAGCTGGAAAGGACCAGATGTGCTTTGGATTTAAGGTACCGAAGGAAGGCAAAATAATTGCTTTTTAACTTATTGGGAGAAATTAATTGCGAAAACTTACAAATGTATCGAATCGACGGTAAAATGCACTTTCTATTCATTTTTGCACTGATCATAATATCTTGCAATAATGCTGTGCTGGGCAAGAATTTGAAATACAGGATTTATGAGGAGCAGAGGGTTGGATCAGTAATTGCAAGACTATCGGAGGATGTTGCTGATGTTTTATTAAAAATGCCTAACCCTTCCTCAGTTCGGTTTCGAGCCATGCAGAGGGGGAATTCTCCCTTGCTTGTAGTCCGTGAGGATAATGGAGAAATCAGCATAGGAGCTAAAATTGATCGGGAACAACTGTGCCAGAAAAACTTAAACTGCTCCATAGAGTTTGATGTGATCACTCTGCCCACTGAACATCTGCAGCTTTTCCATGTTGAAGTTGAAGTGCTGGATATTAATGACAACTCTCCGCAGTTTTCCAGAGCTCTTATCCCTATTGAGATATCAGAGAGTGCAGCTGTAGGAACTCGGATCCCTTTGGACAGTGCTTTTGATCCAGATGTGGGAGACAACTCCCTTCACACTTACTCCCTTTCTGCAAACGATTTTTTTAGCATTGATGTGAGAACCAGGACTGATGGTGCTAAGTATGCAGAGCTGATTGTGGTCAGAGAGCTGGATCGCGAGTTGAAGTCCACTTACGAACTCCAACTCACTGCCTCTGACAAAGGGGTGCCTCAGAGATCTGGGTCATCCCTCCTGAAAATCAGCATTTCCGATTCCAATGACAACAGCCCTGTGTTCGAGCAGCAGTCATACATTATCCAGCTCTTGGAAAACTCTCCTATTGGGACTTTGCTCATAGACCTCAATGCTACTGATCCAGATGAGGGCGCCAATGGGAAAGTCGTGTACTCCTTTAGCAGTCATGTGTCTGCCAAAATTATAGAAACTTTTAGGATAGACCCAGAAAAAGGTCACCTGACCCTGCTGAAGCAAGTGGACTACGAAGTAACCAAATCCTACGAAATTGACGCTCAGGCTCAGGATATGGGGCCAAATTCTATTCCAGCTCACTGCAAAATTATAATTAAAGTTGTGGATGTGAATGACAACAAGCCAGAAATCAACTTAAATCTGATGTCCACAGAGAGAGAAGAGGTAGCTTGCATTTCTGAGGGGTCACCCCTGGACACCTTTGTTGCCCTGGTCAGAGTGCAAGATAAGGATTCTGGTGTGAATGGAGAGATCGTCTGTAAGCTCCATGGACATGGCCACTTTAAACTTCAAAAGACTTATGAAAATAACTATTTAATCTTGACTAATGCCACTCTAGATAGGGAAAAGAGATCTGAATACATCTTGACTGTAATAGCAGAGGACAAGGGAACGCCAAGTCTCTCCACAGTGAAACACTTTACTGTCCAAATCAGTGATGAAAATGACAACCCACCCCGCTTCCAGACAAACAGATATGAAGTTGTTATCTTGGAAAATAACTCTCCAGGAGCATACATCACTTCAGTCACAGCCACAGACCCAGATCTGGGCGACAATGGGCAGGTGACATACACCATTTTGGAGAACTCTGTTTTGGGAAGCTCTATAACCACCTATGTGACCATCGATCCCTCCAACGGGGCGATCTATGCCCTGCGAACCTTTGATCACGAAGAAGTAAATCAAATTGCCTTCGTGGTCCAAGCTAGGGATGGAGGGAGCCAGCAGCTAGTCAGCAACACCACGGTGGTACTCACCATCATTGACGAAAATGACAACGCTCCCGTCATCGTGGGGCCGGCGCTACGCAACAGCACAGCAGAAATCTCAATCCCTAAAGATGCTGAAATCGGCTTTCTTGTCACCAGGATAAGGGCTACAGACAGAGACTCTGGTATGAACTCTGAACTCAGCTGCTCCATAGCAGCTGACAAGGAAAACAGCATCTTTGTGATGGATCCCCAAACTTGCGACATCTCTATCAATGTGAGTGTTGAATCAGTTCCAGCAAAACAATGGGAGTTTTTGGTGATAGTCCAGGATAAAGGCAGCCCTCAGCTTAGTACCAAAGCTCTTCTGAAATGTACCATTTTGGAGCATGTTTATTCATTTTCAGGCACCGAAGCAACTTTGGTGAGCCAACCCTCCCTGGACATCTCCATGATAACTATTATATCCTTAGGATCAATATGTGCTGTGTTACTGGTTATTATGGTTATCTTTGCTACGAGGTGCAATCGAGAGAAAAAGGACACCAGGTCTTACAACTGTCGTGTGGCTGAATCAACCTACCAGCACCACCCAAAACGTCCCTCCAGGCAGATCCACAAAGGGGACATTACGCTGGTGCCAACAGTTAATGGCACTCTACCCATCAGATCTCACCACAGAGCTTCACCATCATCATCCCCAGCCCTGGAGAGGGGGCAGATGGGCAGCAGGCAGAGCCACCACAGCCACCAGTCACTGAACAGCCTGGTGACCATCTCCTCCAACCACGTGCCTGAGAATTTCTCCCTGGAACTCACCCATGCTACACCAGCTGTCGAGGTAAGATCCAGACCTTGGTTTTGCACATCCATTTGTGCAGACACTCATTGGGAAGCATGCACACACCCCTGTGTGCAGTCTGTGCAAAGAGCAAGGGGCAGCCAGGTCTGTGCCTCATGGGAATGTGTCATGGATTTCTCTTCGATGTCACAGCTTTTCAGTTTTACTCCAATATCAACAGATTCCATTACCCTGAGGAACGGGGTTAAATCTATTGTTAATATCATTATTCCTTGGTTCTTCCCTGTAAGGTCAAAACAATGGAGTGGAACATAGTGCTTTGCACTGGTTAACTGTTCACTCTTTCTTCTTTGCCTTCCCTCTCCCTCCTCTCTGTAAATCTCCATCTGAGAAAGAGTGCCTTAGTATTTATATTAAGAAACAATCCAGGAAACTCTTTTATTAATGGGGGTGCAGAACTAAAAACATTCTGACACAGTTTGAGTACAGCTGCAGTAACATGTGTTCACCGTATCTCAAACTTTGAGACCCCCTGTCTCAGTTTTTACTGCAAATGCTGGGTCATGGCTTAAATAAATGAGAGCTGTGTCCTGGTAACTCTTTATATGTAAAGCAAGGATGGATTTTTTTGAATTAGGATCCTGGAATTATAAAGGCTTGATTTTAATACATTAAACCAAAACAAAACTCCACCTCTGTTTAATTGCTGGTTTTACTTGTTAAGGAATCAATTATTATCAGTTCAGAGGCTAATGAAGAGCAGTGAACTTCCTCATTTTACAGAGTCTTCAGATGTTTCCTGTGTCAGACACTACACTACCAAATAGTCTGTTGTACTGCATTATATATGTGCTGGAATTTGATTTAATTAAATCTTAAAGGAGAAAAAAAATAAACCACAAACAAACCTGAGAAGAAAATCAGTGCTTTTATGGCTAGGAGCTTGAGCTTTCATTTCAAGGAATCAGTCTTTTCACCTTTTCTTTAGCAGGTTTCTCAGCTTCTCTCAATGCTTCACCAGGGCCAGTATCAACCAAGGCCAAGTTTTCGAGGAAACAAGTATTCCAGAAGCTACAGGTAAGAATCCAGATTGTTCTGCTGCATATGAATGTCAAGGGATCAGAAAATGAAGACATGTTTTTTTTAAACAAAAAGTGGACTATTACATACTTGAGATGATTTAGTTCTCCACAATTCTCTTTACAGATATGCCCTACAAGACATGGATAAATTCAGCTTGAAAGACAGTGGCCGGGGTGATAGTGAAGCTGGAGACAGTGATTATGATTTGGGTAGAGAGTCTCCAATTGACAGACTTCTTGGGGAAGGATTCAGTGACCTTTTCCTTACAGATGGGAGAATTCCTGCAGGTAAGAGCACAATGGAAGCTGAGCAGTTTATTTACAGTTCTGCCTGGCTGTCACTTTGATATAACTACTACTGAGAAAGCAAAAATTCTTTAGCTTTCAAGCCCTGTGTTTTCTTCCTTTTTTACTTTGCTTCATGATAAATACTGAGTTGAAGCCTTGATGTATCTACTAAAATGAAATCTGAGATACAACTGCAAATCCACCCAGAGCAATGCCTACTTTTTTGTTATTCACATCATAAGCTGGCTCCAGATCATTCCTAAAAGTATGATGTGCTCTAAGTCCTCAGACTTTTAATGACTGGGTGGATGATTTTGCAAAGCCAGGCAGTTGTGGTTTGTTAAAAATACAGTGAACTATAATTTGGGAGGTTGGTTTCTGCAGTGGATTTTATCCATATGTTACAAATTTTTACCATTTAGAAATTGAGTGTGAAAGTGAACTAGAAAATTTGGGTGGAGAAGAAATAGAAGTGGTTTTCCCACTTGAAAAATGAACTTGAGTAGTAAGGGAAGGTTCTAAATATTTCCCGAATTTTAAGTCTTGCAACCCTAATTTCTGGAAGCAAGAGCTTAAGAGGTACAATTCAGGGGCAGAGGGCAGAAGAGAAAAAACAATTAGAAAAGGGTGAGTGGCAGTAGGATAAACACACATATACATATTCATGTGTATGAAGTATTGCTTTTTAATTTATGCCCAAATAAAAGTTGAATAAAAGGTCGTGGGAATTCATGCTTAGAACAAATAGAAGAATTTTGTAATCACTTTAATAATTATACAGCCTCTGGTTATACCCTAGATCTTGTTCTTACTTCAGATCATATTTAGTTTTCTCTGTATAACCAGAGGGCCAGATAATTTCAGTAGGGTTCAGTGAACCTAGTTTATGAATTTAACAAGTTTAGTAAAGTAATTTTATAAATGGAAGCCCTTTTGCTTTGGGGGTTGGTGCAGTGCATGGCCTTCCTAAAGTGACCCTCATGTATTAACCAGGGTTGTACACTAGACAAGACAGAGAGCCAAAAGTTCAAGTTGTTTTTCGTATGCATTTTAACTTTAAAATTTTCTGTGCCTATTTTGCTCCAGTCTGGGTTTTGTATCACTTACCCAGCCATTCCCCTACCTCCTCAAATGTGCTCAAAGCTGGAGGCCTTGAAGAGTTACTCTGTTTTCAGAATCCTTAACCTAAATCTGGACTTCTAATATATTTTTATCCTCGTCCTCCCTAACTCCTACTACTTATTCCTCTGCCAGCTAGCATGAAGCATGTCTCATTCTCTCCTATGCTTTAGCAAGGAGGCAGGGAGGGATGTGCTGGAGCTCTCAGTTGGCCTGGGGAGCTTGAAGTGCAATGGTGTTTGCACTGGCATCCAGCCCTGCTGCTGCCAAGGAGGAGTGATCCCTTTACAGTGGGCAACTGGGGGCTGCCAGCAGACAGGAATGGCTGTCCTCTTAGCTGGCTGAAGTGCCCATGACCTATTTTCAGCTCTTACAGTTCGCTCTCTAAACAGTAAGCCTGAGGATAGGATTTCCAAAAAATGCCAGGCTAATTAAATTCAAAGTAAAGGAAGCTCCTCTCAGTGCAGACGGAACTGGGTTGGGCTATCAAGATTGGTATTTAGTCTCACCCTGATGTCCATTTACTGCTATGCATGGCCTTAATCCTTCAAATAAGTCTGTTGAACCTGTTCAGATGAGGCCTGAATTGATCTACAATCCCAGTATATGAAAAGGAAAAGAAAACTTCCTGAAGGCTTCCTGTTCTCCATTCTGAAAGGTTTCTGCATTGTCAGTCTGGAGACACAGGCAAAAATGCTGTGGGAAGTTTGTCTGTTTAAGGTAGAACAAGAAAGGAATGGAGCCAGTCCCTCAAAACTCCACAAATTACGTGATCAGAAAGTTCCATAACTGTCCTTGAAAGACTTTTTTATTTTTAAATCTTAACCAGCAAACTTTAAATTCTGGAAAAGAAATTAAAAGGAAATAAAAAAAAAGGTGTTGTGCATCTGGACATTTTAAAACTTATTGCTGATTTAAGGACAGATTGTGTCACCATTCAGTTATTCAGTTACTTCATAGTATTTTTTGATCTTATGTTCAGGAATGTCGGAATTTATTATTTTAAACCAAAACCATTCCTGGTAACAATGGCTTCAAAACTGGCGCTAAGACAAACTTTGCTACTAATGAAATGCTAGACCACTGAAAATATCTAATGAATTTAAAGGAGTCTTAAAGGAATCTTCTTTATTAGAAGTGTAATCCTCACCTTCTGGGATGACTTGAGAACAGTTCATGGATCACTTAGATGTCTTTTGACAGTTCTAACTCTTGGGCATTTTCTGTAAAAACGTCATGCATGGCAACAAACACTTGCAGGCATTTCAGTCACTTGTATCAAAACCTCAGCCACTGATATATTCTAGTTTGCTTTGTTTGTTTGAAACTTCGTGGATCAGCAGTTATTTTGCAATAATAGATTGTGCAATATCCAGGCTGCAGTCTGAGCTTGTAATCTTGAAAAAATTCATACTGTTGCATGCACGGCATGGAGAAAGTTTATACTCATAGAAATGGAAAGGCCATTAGGAAAGCAAACAGTATGATAGGCTGTGTAAAGTGCAAAAATAAATAACACTGACAGTATGAGAATGGGTCTTTTTAAATCACTAGTATGTCCTAAACTGAAATACTCTCTTCAGTTCTGCTTACACCACCACAAAAAGATTTTTTGATAAACGGAGTGGATCCAGAACCAGATGGGAAATGTGTTGCAGGAGCAAGGAAAACTTCCAGGGCATGACTGCAAACATTCCTTATGCAGTCAGTATATACTGAGAAAGAACAAGAAACTCTATTCTGTGTGGGATAATCTAGCCATTAAGTGATTAGAGCAGGAGTTTCTTATGGTCAAAATATGCCAAATGCAAAGAGTCTGTCATTTCTGAAAGCTGTCTTTTGAAGCTGGTGACTCAAACCTGTTAGGACCCCAGCAGCACACAGATCTTCTGCAGCATATCTGGCAGGCACACAGGCACCCAGCCTGAGGCGAGGCTTTGTGTCCTACCATGTGTTCCCTTTGAGTGGAAAATTTAGCTTCTCTCCTGGCACATCCCTCTCTGCAGGTCTGTCAAACTGGGCTTTGCCTGTCTCTGCTTCTAGGAACCATTCCCAGACCTCTTGGAATATTTGCAAAGGACTCTTGCAGTGCCCCTCCATGGGCCAGTTTGGACCAGTGTAGTGCTCAGGGTTCCAGTCATTTGCCCCATCTTATTGCTTCTCCCTGAGAGATATCAATAAACCAAGAAGCTGAGAGAGCAGCTCTGCTGTCCTTGTGCTCTTCACCCCTCATGGCTGACCTGGATTCCCATCCCATGGGATGCCCTCCTTATGCCAAGGCCTGAGCCAGCACAGGCCAGTAACCTGAGCTACAGAGCTGCAAGTGCACCTGAGAGCATAAATCCAGTATAGACACTGGAGTCACACATTAGACCCTAGGTGTTCTGATAGTGGACCGGAATTTAACTGATTTAGTTAAATAGGTAATATGGCAGTGGATCACCTTGAGTTCCACATACACTTCATTGTCAGAACAAAGGAGTTGTTTAATGGAAAAGGAAGTCCCTCTTCATGTTCCTATTCTTTGCTCTTTTTTTCTCCTGTCCATTTATTCCCACTTGATTGCTCTGATATGCCTCACTAGTTGCATGTGGAAGACTTCACTAAAACACAAGTGAGTGCTTGGAGGTAGAAATTTCTTCCGTCTATTTTATATTTTTTTAATGAGCTAGAACTGTGCAAAGGGCTTGTGTGGCTTCAAGCCACAAGTGGAATTTATGTGTTTATCTTCAGCCTTAGTTAAGAGACTGCATTACTGTCTTACATGAGCTGCATTGGTTTTTCTCGTTCTTGGCAATGGAAGTACCAGCCCATTTGTACTTGCCACCTTGAAGGTGAAACCAAACCCTGGATTTGATCATCTCTGGGGAGGTTCCAGAGATGTTCCCATCCAGAGACAGGATGAGTGCAGGTGCTGTGTGCAGCAGGAGGGAGGGGATGCTCACTCTGCTCATGTCTCTCTTGCAGCCATGCGCCTGTGCACGGAGGAGTGCAGGGTCCTGGGCCATTCCGACCAGTGCTGGATGCCACCTCTGCCCTCTCCCTCCTCTGACTACAGGAGCAACATGTTCATCCCTGGGGAGGAGTTCCAGGCGCCCCAGCAGCACCTGCAGCAGCAGCAGCAGCACCAGGGCCTGGAGGAGGACGCCCAGGCAGCCGACGCCGGTGAGAAGAAGAAGAGCTTTTCGACATTTGGGAAGGACTGCCAGAGTGAGGAGGAGCCGGGGGACACCTGCACCTCCTCGCTGCTCTCCGAGATGAGCAGCGTCTTCCAGCGCCTGCTGCCTCCCTCGCTGGATGCCTACGCGGAGTGCGGCGAGGTGGATCGCTCCAACTCGCTGGAGCGCAGGAAGGGACATCTGCCAGCCAAGAGCGCCAATTACCCGCCGGGGGTGGCAGCCTGGGCAGCCAGCACGCACTTCCAGAACCCTGCCAACAGCGGGCCCGCTCTGGGGACTCACTCGGGAGCGCAGCCCTCGTCCAAATGGCTGCCAGCCATGGAGGAGATCCCGGAGAATTATGAGGAAGATGATTTTGACAATGTGCTCAACCACCTCAGTGATGGCAAACATGAACTCATGGATGCCAGTGAGCTGGTGGCAGAAATTAACAAGCTGCTGCAAGATGTCCGGCAGAACTAATTGTTTCAAAAACCTATTTTTCCATTTTTATGGAAAACTGGAAGGGGAAAAAAAAAAAAGGAACAAAAAATAGACTGAGGAGAACTGGCATTGCCAATTAGTTGCATTTATCATAAATGTGTCTGTGTATGTTGAATATTAAAATACTGTATTTTCATATGTACACAATGCAAGTGTGATTATCTTTATCTGTATTTTAAAAATACATTTGTACCTTATATTTATGTGTAATTTAACAAATAAATTTTATTTTTGTACACCCACAGCAAGCATGTTTTCCTAAATGTATATAGATGGTACCACCCTTGTCAAACTTAGAGCAATTCTTGCCACACAGGCATGTTTAAAAAAAAAAAAAAGAAGGATATTGTTTTCCCTTATTATTTCTTTCAAATGTTTCAAATACAAATTCAAAGCACTGAAAAAGTTATGCAAATGTTAGTTTCAGTAAATGATCCAACACCTTTTTTGCAATGTTTTATTCTTATAATAAAGAATTGTAACTCCCACAAAACCTAAAATGTCCTTTTTTTATTTTGATGTTTTTGGTCTATAGAATCATTTTCTCATTTAATTAATGGATTATTGCAGGCTGAGGTCTTCCTGTCTTTGGCACATAAGCGTTTTCCCCAGTGAACAAATCATGGGTCTTCCACTGTGATCTCCGCAAAAAAAAATGTAAATTTGTTGTGCTGCTGTTACACTGCAAAGCCAGTTGAAGTCAGCAGTGTATACTTGAAAGACAGCAATAAAATCAGCTTTTCTGACCTCAAGCTGAGTTCTGAATTTATGTAAATACAAAAATTGCAATGAACTGCTTTATCTTTGTAAATGACACCAAAATAAAAGGAATGTTGCATCTTGCAGAAAAACAGCTATATTTTTCCTCTGCACAGCAGCTATATTTCTATATTAGCTATATTCTCTGCTGTAAGTGTGCCTGTCTTTTATTTACAAAGTAGTACAGAAACGTTTGAGCTTCTTAGAAAAGAGCAAGCCTGCATGTACATTCTCTCTGGCTGCATCCCATACTTCCATGGCGAGGCTTCTCTCTGTCCTGAAACTTGGTGAAAAATAATTTATATTATGGTGCCGTTACTATTATGGGGGTGATGTAACTAATATTGCTCAGATAAAAGTCATTGTTGTCCTTTTAGCTCCTTTTTTCAATTTTTTTTGTTAGCCTGTCATACACAAGGAGATCTTTGTTGTAGTAAAAAAAAATGGATTTTACATTTGAGAAACATGGTTGGGTTTTGAACCCCCAGTGCTCATTTCAGGAGTTTTAAGAGATGACCATAAAAACATGTATTTTTGGCATTTATGCAGATGCATATTTTATAGTTTTTTTTTTTTTTTTCCAGAACTGTGAAAAACCATTGTAATAATCTAAGTCAACCTGGGCATAAAACTGATGCATTTGTTCTGGAGAATCACACTTGTAAAGTATCTTTCTATTTATTTATTTATTTATTTATTTATTTATTTATTTATTTATTTATTTATTTCTGCTAGCTACAAAAATTCCTGCTTAATGTTTCCCAAAAAAAGCAAGAGTTTTGTTGCATGCATAAGCTTCATTTGGGTTAGTTTGTGTGCAAGGTAACTTTAATGTCCTTATTGTTGTCACAGTGTTGTAGATGGGACATTTGAAGATGTGTAGGCATTTGTTGACACCTGAACAATGGAGAGGTTCTCAACCTGTTTACACATCAGGAGCTCATGCTATGCTTTACTGGTTAGAAATACCAGGACCTCACATTGGGAGGTTTGTTACAGCACCTTTGAATGCCAACAGGACTTGGAGTCTCACCGAGCTGCCATCTGTTATGGAGAAGTTGTAACACCTCATTAAACATTTGACACCTCTTCCCTGCTTTTACCCTTCGTTCCTGCTAATAGGAATTGCTGGCCCCACAAGCCTCACCTGGGTCCCATTCTCCCACTCCACCTCACTCCAGACCGGAGCAGGCAGCTGTTCTATGAGTGTTTGTCCTCTTTGGCTCTCAGGCTCGACCCAGGACTGACTTTATAGCTGTGCCTCCAGCCCATATCCAGCTGCTGCTGACAGGAGTCCCTGGGTCCTCATCCTGTTTGTCACCTCAGCTCCTGGTCTTGCTGCTTTAGAACAGCAACATCAGGCTGGCTCTGAAGCCAGGATGCTGTAACAGTCTTAAAGTTCACAAAGATGTAACTTCTTCCTCCCTAGCTTGGTTGTTTCTGTCTCATCTCAGCCCTCCCCCTGCAGTTTCCCTCTTCTTCAGTGTCCAGTTTTAGCCCTGTTCTCCAAATTCCCTCACCCTTATCTCATGTTAATTCCTCTTGGCTTTCTCACTCCATTTCTCTTAAAATGTGACCCACATACTAATCCTGCACAGCCCATAGATATGTTTAAAGAGTGGATTGTGTCCCAATAACCCTGCCTATGACTGAATTTCCCAGTTTCTATCTCTTAAGTTGGATGTAGCCAGCACATCCCTTAAATCCCTTCTTGCCCTAACTTTTTGATGTGTAATTGTAATTACAATATAATTGCAAGCTCCACTGGATTCTTGAATTTCCCTACACCCAATGCCTTTCTGTTTTGGGTGCCTGAGCAGCATGGAAAGGGCTGACTTGCATGGCTAAACCTCCCCACTGCTGACTTTTCACAGAAGTGGGAGAGTCAGGAAAGCAATTCTGAAGACAAAACTCATGCCTGCCTGTTTATTTGATTCCAGCCTGGGCACACAGAGTGTGTGAAGTGCACAGGGGGATTGGTGGTCATGTTAAAAATAGGTAGTAGTTTGGAAATAGTTATTAAACTGGTAGATTATTTTTGACCTGCATAAAACATTGCTGTCTATTACAAAATCAGCAGCAGAATATGAAACTTCCCTCCAAGTGGTGTAGATTCCTCCATAAATAAATGCAGATAGCGGTTTCTCCTCATTTGTAGAAGAGGAAATATTAGACATTCAGGCTCAGACTGCTTTCTGACTACAAGCTTGCAGGGCAGCCTGATAAGCTTCATTTTCACAGTCATATCATCCACTAGGGATTGCCAACTTGTTTTAAATTTAAAACCCTTAAATCAGTTTATGCCTGCTGGCCTATGTCACATGGCTAGTCTCAATGATTTAAAGAGCCATTGTTTGCAGAGAGGACTTTCTAGAAAAAGTAGATTGCAGTGAATTTCTCTGGTAGCACTAGGCATCCAAATATCATAAAACACATAAGGTTTTCCTAGAGGGAATTTCTGTACCAGCACACAGTAATAGTATTTGGTATATGCATTGCTGCAAGAATCTTATCATATAAAGAGACCAGTCTCCAGGAGCAAGAAGGTTTACTTAGATTATATCTGAAATGCATTGGAGTTTGAGTTGTATTTTTTATTGATAGGAAGCTTATTAAAAGGTCTGCAGACAGCAGTAAATGAGAGAAAAATCTGTCTTAATCCTGTTGGGTTTAGACTTCCTCTTTTTCTCAGGCTTTCTTTATAAATGAGAGAAATTATATAATATTTATAAGTGTATGCACACATATATAAAAAACCTAGCACCAAATCTCTTCTGTATAAAGAACAAGGAAAACTGATAATATGCAGATTAAACAAAATATATAATAGATCTGTATTTGCTGCATTTTGACAAACAATAGAGAGTTAGGTGTTGCTGGTTTAAGCACCAAACATGAGGATGATTGCCCTGCCCAGAACCCAAATTCTTAGTACTTCTCTAAGTGATTACTAGTTTTAATGTTCTTAGTGGTATAATGACAGAAAAGGTTGTGAAAAACAGCAAATGGTAATTACCAAAATACTTCTCACCCCTGTAAGTGTTCAAGGCCTGGTTGGGTGGGGCTTTGGGTAGAGTGGTCCAGTGGAAGGTGTCCTTGACCATGGCAAGGGATTGGAACAAGATGATCTTTAAGATCAAACCCAAACAATTCCATGGGCTGGCTAGTGGTTCTGGCATTCCTTCTGTACATGGAAATACTGAGACTTTTGAGTAAGTACAAAGTTTATTAATGGATGCTCAGCAGCTACTTTTCTCCATCCTCATGTACTTTTTTTATATTCGCTTCTGAAATGGTTACATTAAACAGTGCACTGAAATAACGATCAGAGTTGTTTGACCACTTATTTAAGTTGTGTTTAAGCATTCCTTAATTCCACTGCTGCATCACACTGCTATTAAGTGCCCATTAGGATAAACACATGGAGAGGATGTGGCTGTCAATAATGTCTTTGCTGCATTCTTTACTCTGGCTGTGTTTATAGTTGAAACATCTAAGAACAGCAATAGAAATCAAACAAAGGCCACCACAAAATACAGTTTCAGTTTCCTTGCCTTTTAAAATGCAGTATTGGAATTCATAAAAAATGCCAAGAAGTTTAATTTCTTTCTCTGCAACCTGTAGAGGATTTCAGTTTCCCAAAATTAGAAGACTTGGAAGCCTCCATTTTTAGCATTAGGTTAACATAGCATCTGACCTAGGAGACTGTGGTATATATTTGTTTTCTTTAGATAATGCAGGCTGCTATATTTTCAGGTACAATATCTCTTCTTTCTATATCCCAGGGTCAAACTCTCCCTGCACACAAAACTTGGCCTGCAACATTTTCTGCAATCCAGTTTGTAATATTATTATTATTAAAAAGTGGTATTATAATTACTTCAATCAATAAAAATATTCAGAATTAACAACCCTGCTGTATTTTGCATCCTTAGAGCTGCAAATCATAAATGACTGAGCATCTGAAAACAATAATATTCTGGGATCAAGTAACCTGCTACTGAAAAAAGCCTCTCTGAAGAGACACAAAGGAACAGTTTAAACCATACTGTAAAACCTATTTACAGCAGAATTGGTAAATAATACTTTGCTTAATTAAAACTCAGTGGAGACCCTGGAAAAACTGGGTAATAATTGAATCTGAAATCTGGCCAGTGCTCACATTCTCCAACCCCTTGCCCAAGGATCAGTGTGGGAACCACAGTGAGAAATGACTGTGCAAACTGTTTTATGGCTCACAGGAAGTATTTAAAGCTTCACCAGACATCCAGTTTCATTGCATGACTTTGCAATCTCTTGCCCAGCTCTGTGCTGTGGAGGTTTGCCTCTGAACACACATGCAAGGCTGGAGTCCAGAGGAAATGCAGGAAAAAGAAAAGTAGGGATGTATGCTGTGCCAGGCATTGGAAAGCAATTGTCTACCCTTCCAGCCAGTCACTCTTCTCTGTGGCTAAAAATATGTGCTTTAAACATTAAATAAAGGCAGCAGCTTCAATGGGAAAATTTGAAATTGTGTGGTAGGGTAGTGGCTAGAAGAGATTGAAATTTTACCAAGAATTTGAAGTTTCCTGTGAAGACAAAGGGATTTGAAGCTGGGCTGTCTCATAACTCAGATAAAGACAAAAGTATACACTGTATTTTCATATACTTGCATTTTGTGAGAATTGTTCTATGCTCTTGTCCTGAAGATAGCAGAGATAATGGTGGGGATTTATTTAAGAAAAATAAAATTCTAGCTTAAAATATTTTTTTAAACGTTTGCATTCAATCCAAGTCCAATATGCAGCCCTCTCAGAGATGGCTGTGGAGGGTGATCTTTCCCCATAGACTGGAGATTTAATCCATGCTTCCATAATCTGCTTTTCTTAGTGGTTTGTTCAGGTCTGACATCCATTGTCAAACACGAAGCTCTTCCCATGTACTGCACAGAAAGCATGTGAGTACTATAGATCCTACTGTGTTTCATTCAAATATTTCCTTCATTAATTTTTGTTCATTCTCTCTACAGTTTGGATGCCAATAACCTTCATCTCACTAAAACATTGAATGATTTTGTGGTGAAAAATAAATAGCAATAGTGGGCAAAGGGACTGGGAAGCAGCACATTCTGATGCCCTGTATTACTCAACACAGATTTCTTCAACATTGTTTACAAAAGTCTGCAGCAAAACTCTCTCAGAGAATAGCAGCAATTCAAGTTAACTGTGCAGACAGACAGTTTCTAGTTTGTGTAGATCTGCACTTTTGCATACATTATATTACCTCATTCCTTCATATAACAGTGAAACTACTTTCTGGGAAAGGTGTGCACATGTCATTAACTGCAGTCTTAAAGTGCAAGCTTTAGACCAAAGAAAGCATGTAATATAATGTGTCAGCAAAGAGCCAACAGGATTATTTCACAATTAAACTAGAATGAAACTTCAAGAGTGTAAATATGAAGCATAACCACTGGTATCCATGGAAACTTTACTTGAAAATCAGAAAAAAAGGTCACGTTCTTGTGAAGGATGGCTTGCTATGGAGTTCTTAATGGCATAATTTCTGAGAAGTATATAAATTCAAATATAAAATAAGAATCTGTATGTGGAACACTACTGTTTTGCAAGTTTTTAGATTGAAACATAGATACTGAAAGAGAAAACATTCATAAGTCTCTGCTTTATTAAAAGACTAAAGGTTAGACATTATGGCAAAAAAACATGTAGGTTTTTGAGTGTGGTTATTTCATCTACTTGCAGCCCGCCTTTGGTATCCTTTCCATGACTAAAAAATGACTAAAAAGTTCAGAAAGACTGGTGTTAAGAATAAGGTTTTAGTGGTAGTGCATAATTGAAAATGAAGCTGCAGTAGAATGGCAAACCATATCATCAGTACCAACTTTAATTAGCATGTAGCAGAATTAGAATAGACACCATTTCCCTGAGACTCTATGAGAAAAAATAGTCTTCTTCACTTCCTATTCTGCTAGTTATCCCAGATTTCCAAGGAAAAGGAAGAGCAGGGAGAAGACCTGGCCAACAGCTCTGCAGTTTAAGTACCTCACTGAAGGCTCTGAGCCTGTTTGGACATGGAACATGGTTTTGTGGCTCAATCCTCTGAAGCCAGGTGCTGTGCTGGAGCTGGGAATGGAGACTGGTCAATCTTTCCTGGGTCTGTCACCTCCAGGGTACGATTTGTCTGAGGCTGGTGAGAGCAGGGGTAGATTCCGTCACTGCAGCGCTGATTCACTGAGCCCAGTGGTGCCAGCACAGTCTGTTCACAGCTTGGCTGGGGCCTGGAGAGGCTGGGTGTCCATCAGCTCCAGCAAGAGGAATCCAAATGGATTTGATGCCTCCAGCCAAGGGCTGTTGGCTGCATGGGTGGCAGCCAAACATATGGTGATGCTTTGGGCTGGTGGGACAGGAGCAGCTGGCTGGGAAGGAGCTGCCGCTGGAGGCTTGTGCTCACTCTCTCATTTCCTCTCTGCCTGTTGTACTGATGTCCAAAAATATTCACATCCCCCTTACACCCTGGGGCTCTTACTGAGCTGGCCAGGTAGAAAACAAATTCTGGAAAAAGCCCAGCTTGTAAACTGGGGAGTGAAGGGTGAGATCTGGCATCTTTTTTGACTGAGTGCATTGTCCTCAATAATGGTCTTTTTCACTGAAAGCAGCAACACTGTTGTTATCCCCCTATGGAGTTAGTAGGAAATAAATGAAAGCCCATCTGATTTTAGAAATAAAAATTGATTCCTTCAATTTGGAGACAGCTTGTGTTCTTTCCATTCCTCTTGGAAGCTGAACACACAGAAACTGCTGCGAAAATTAGGATGATGCTACAAGGGTATCAGAAACAGCTCTTGTAAATATCAACAGGAGGGGAAGCACAAACAAACATGGGTACAAAAGATACTGTCTGTTTGATTGTGCTGGGGGTAAATCCTGAACAAGAGAGAGGAATGTCACCCAGCTAGAGGGTGCATGGGAAAATATTTCAGCTCTAGTTTTTGTCTTGAGAGTTGTTCCTCAGTATGTTCCCACACAATTTACAGAAGAGTTACTTATATACATTACATGTTTGAAAGAGTGTTTTTGGGCAATTTAGTTAAATGTTTAGCCTGGGACTCATTGCACAAGACCAATGAGATTAGCTAAGAAATGATAGATGGCTGCTATTGTTTTTTTTAGAAGTAATATTATATGTTTAGTAGCATTACACAGTTCAGTGATATCTCCCCATGAAGCATAATTTGAAGGAATGATACCGAAAAGTAGAAATAAAGAACAGACAGAAATATTTCTCCAAGTATTTGTGATTGTGAGGGAGTTTGGAGGCAGCACTACTATCCTTTCTATTTTACCTCAGGCTTCAAAATACTTATTTCAGCAGAGATTGTAGATGAGAGAGAGATTCCAGTTGCAACACAGTTATAATTGTTTTTCCAGTCTTATTCCAACCTACTTGGGGCTGGTGGTCTGGTCATGGTCCTCTGGCAGGGCTCTGTGCACCTCCCAGTGTTTCTCTCCAGAGCTTTAGTAAACTCATCTGTGACCCACAAGGAGTTTTAACCACTTTGGAAAAGCCTCAGTAATTTAAGTATCTAGAAAAATTGCATTTATTAGGTTATTTTAGCAAGCTTAGTTAGGTACAATTTTCTAGGCTGTCCTGAAGCTCCAGGATCAGTTAACATGCAAGTCACTCCTAGCCAGCACTGGAGTGCTGCGGGGTTGAATCACTCAATATTTATGGTTGTTTAATCCATTGGGCAAATAACCTAGAATATATATATCACCAGGACTCAAATTTATTTTATAACACATGAAATTCAAGAAAATACTTACGTTCAATACATTTAGGTAAGAGGATTGTTCTCTCTAAATTATTTTTTATGTGTTTTGTTGGCATAGAACTGGGGGTATTTGTTTGTTTTTGTGGTGGTGTTTTAAGAAGATTGATGCAGAGTATGTTAAATACTAAAAATAAAATCAGAAGAACTTACGTTCCAGGCAAATTGAATTGGCTGCTGGACAAACAAATTATGACTGAATACAAAAATGTTTAAAGTGGTTTTCATAAAGTGAACATCAATACTGAGCTACTCTGGATGTTTTCTTAATTTTACAAAAAGGATTTTTTTTCAAATGTGCTTACTTTGAGAGATTCAGTGGGGGAATACACTGGTTATTTAAACATATGAGTGTATATAGAAATGTGTTACTCTTAGTGAAAACAGTACAACAAAATCACCCCCTGACAAAAACTGTTTTGCAGAGAGCTACAGCCAATTACATCAGAAAATACAATGGGTTCATTGTTTATGATGATGCTAACACCAGAAGATAAGCAGATTTCTTTCTTGCCTTTTCAGAATGGTGTGTATATGTGTGTATATCTATCTATATCATCTATATCTATCTATATCATCTATATCCATATCATGCATATATGTATATATGTGTGTACAGTTCAATCTCTTCAAGTGCCAGGTGGGAAAATAACATCCCAGCTGGAGATAAAATAGGAATATGTCTAAAATCATTAATTTAACAAACAATTAATTAAATTCCCATATTTCTAGAGAGACTTTTAAGAAGTAATTCCAATTTTTAGAGGCAAGAGCTGATACAGATATAGGGAAGTTCAAATAACTGGAAACCATTCATGTATGAACAGGTTACTTTCTGCTCCAAACCATACTTGAAACAGGGTGAGAAGCACTTTCAACAGAGTTTTCTAGGAGATTAAGTAGTTCTGCCATATTAATGGCATAGACACAACAAAATTTAAGACAGTTTAGGCTAAGCAGTGTCACTGGTAGTGGAAACTGCAGCATATTATCTCTCACAGCTTTTTGGGAAAAACACAATTTTCACTCAAACTTGTGTTTTTAATGAAGTAATTTGATATTTTTGGAGTGGCATTTACCAGAAAAAGCTTGACAAATGCAGTATATCCCAGCACTTTAAACTTCAGGGTGGACAAACATCTCCTTTTTAAAGATAAAGTATTTTGTGAAATAGGGCAGAGTCTGCTACAGCTTAAAGAAAACCACACATTGATATCTATGAGAGTTTAGTGCTTTAAGACTCTGTCTTGGCTGGTTTGATGACAATATTTTTTTTCTGATGGATATTGAATGTGCTTAATAATTTTGAACAATGAGCATATGCTTAATATAACCCTTCACATACCTGGGTTTTAGCTCCCTCCTTTTCTCTTTTCTCTAATCAGATGAATTTATAAAATTTCTATGTGGTTCCCTAACCCCAAACCCTCACATGTCTTGTCTCCCATCTATAACAGTAAAAACAAAGGTTGAGAGGCAATGAGGGGAATGTATCTTAGGTCAAATTCAAGAACACCTTCAACAAGGAAAATGGTACGTGGTTTACTGAACACGAAACCTGATCTCCAAAGTATTACAAATGGAAAAATCCACATCCTCACCTTGCTTCCACATCTGAATTTGTTTGTGAGCAAGTATGTTCCTTCATGTGGAGCACGATTAATAGAACATTGGGGTATCAGCAGCTGGCTGTCCAGAAGTCCTCAGAACAATTTCAACCAGGTAGAGAGCAGAGAACAGCAGAGGATCAGCATCATGGAACAGGATCACAGCTAAGAACCTTAGCAACCATGGATTAGAAGACCTTGTTAGGAGACAGGAGCAACATTAGGAAGAATATAGCATCCTCATGGTATGTCAGAGTGAAGGTAATTTTGTGTTCTCCGTGTGTGTTTGTTTAGCTGCAGGCAATTGGGAACTGAAGTGATGAGTAACAGAGATGCATGTTTAAATTTATATGAAGGCTTCAGTTTAAATTAGGATTCCAGGACTTGCAAGAAAATTCTGTAAGAATTAGGAATTTGGAAGAAATGCAAAACTGCAAAAGGCAGTAAAATAAATTACAGAGTCATTAAAAAATAAGAAAAAAAAATAAAATAGCAGAAATGAAATAGCAGAACACTGGTTTTAGTCCAGAAACTGGCAAGGAGCTCTGCATAAGCAGCTCATCCAGTTCCTGCAAAGCATAACAAGATGGAAATTATAGACAGAAAATACTTATTATGTTATGTAGTCCATTTTCCAGAGCTAGCAGAGAAGGAAAGAAGTGGAAAGTACATGTCGTGTCACTCTCATGTCCCCACTGGCTATATTCGGAAATGGCATGAATAAACTCTGGAGGGAGCCGCACCCAGTCCCTTCCAGCCAGAGGCAGCTTAACAGAGTCTGAAATGCCGGGAACTGGGAGGGGAAACCTGGGGATGCTCACACAGGTGGGAAACGCCTTGACTTTGTGACTTGGAGGGTTTACATTGAATCCATCGGCATGGGAAGTGACCCAGTGCTGCTCCGATAATCCGGTTTGTTGTGGGAGCTGCTCTCTCCTTGTGCTCATGCACCAAACCCTTCCCTTCTGCCTTCCCCCTGGGGCTGTGCTTCTCCATGCTGGAGGTGTGCCTGCCATAATTTCTGGTGGCCAGAATATCCTCCTACAGGATACTTTGTCAGCAATTCGGAAATTTTGCAAATAAATTTAAAAAACCAAACCAAACCAACAAACAAACAAACAAAAAAAAACAACCATAAAAAAACACCAAACAAACAAAAATCACGGGACTCTTCTGACCTAGTCAAAAATTGTAAAAGAGATTTTAAAGTTTCATTGAAAAGGGGGAAAGTCCCTTTGACTCACCTCAAGCAGCTGACAGCTAAAAATAATAGTTTTAAACTAAATGAGATCTGCTTCTCTCTTTCCCATTTTATTTGCTCTTCAGCTCTGTGCTCTTTTTTTTTT